>LS944036.1:104557-144416 GCA_900490955.1 Micoletzkya japonica | reverse complement strand
TCCCCCCCCCCCCCCCCGTCCCACCGTATCCCTCCCTCGAACCTAAACGGTGAGAAAGCTTAAATATCTCGGTAATCATCTCAGTCCATCCCTGTCCCTTCTATTCACTAGTCAATGCATACCAAACCCATTCCTTCTCCTCCTTCAACTCCTTTAATCTCAACCTCAGTATGAGCTGAGTCAGTATTAAATTGCATGCACTGCTTGTCTATTTATTCTTTCCGAGTGAGTATTTCCTCCTCTGTTTCTCTCCCAACTCTTTCA
The DNA here is from genome assembly GCA_900490955.1 of Micoletzkya japonica. Taxonomy (NCBI): domain Eukaryota; kingdom Metazoa; phylum Nematoda; class Chromadorea; order Rhabditida; family Diplogasteridae; genus Micoletzkya; species Micoletzkya japonica. Next base: position 144,152 of record LS944036.1, on the reverse strand, counting down.
CTCCTTCCTCATTCATTTCGTGTACTTGCTCTATAAACGTTTTGAAATGACTAGTCGCTCAACTCATATCCTATTTATAACTTTCCCTCCTCGCACATACAATAAACATACACACTTGCTGGCAATCAAATCAGAGACTCTCTACCTCCCGCGCTGAGAAATGCAGCATTCAAAACAAAGTTTAAAATATTTCTTAAAGCTAATTGTAAGTAAACTGAAAATAATCAACTATTACACATATCAGTTGCTGGGCTCAATTCATTACCTATATACTTTGAACTATGCAGATATTCCTCACTGATAGCAACCGGAGATTTACTTTTTACTAGCAAATCACTGCAAATTTTGTCCGTCCGTCTGTGTGTGTGTCTGTCTGTCCGTAGCTCGATTATCTCCTTTAGAATTGCGAATTTCAAAAAAAAGTTCTTACAAGACCCCTATTCAATTCTTCATACCTCGGGAGAATTTTTTGCGTTTTTGGAAATTTTCAAAAAATTTTCTACTTTTGTCAGAATACGTTTCAGAACACGGGGATCATTTTTGGTCAAAAAGTCATTAGAGTAGAGACCGCAGCGGGGTTAGATAGAATGAAGCGTAATGATTCAAAATCACTTTTATCCTATAGATTTCGATGGGCGCAAAACGAAAAGGAAGGAGAAAAAAAATAACATAGTTCTGCTCTTACCAAAAGTAGCCTGCTGTGACCAACCTACCGTAATCCGCCTAAAGAGGTCAACTATGTCAAACATCTAACTCAGTGTAGAAAATGATCTGTATTTCCGTTCCCAGGTTCAATATTGATGTTAATTACTGTCTTAATGGAATAAAATTCACAATTATTGAGATACAGAACCAAAGAAGGAGTTTCTGTCCTAAAGTGGCCCGACCAGGAGGGTGAGGAGAAAAGCTACGGTTCACCGTTGCTAACTCGCGACGGCCAAATAAAATTTTCGTCGAAACGTGAATAGCGCTTCTATACGATCCCTACTACTTACCTATAACCAGTATTAGTCATGACGAAGTCTGCAAATAGAAGGGCACTCTTCCAAAGTGGTCCGAATTGAAGGGTAAGGCGCAAAACGACAGTTCTCGGTTGATAACTCGCGACGGCCAAATAAAATTTTCGTCAAAACGTGCATAGCGCTTCTATACGATCCCTACTACTTACCTATAACCAGTATTAGTCATGACGAAGTCTGCAAATAGAAGGGCACTCTTCCAAAGTGGTCCGAATTGAAGGGTAAGGCGCAAAACGACAGTTCTCGGTTGATAACTCGCGACGGCCAAATAAAATTTTCGTCAAAACGTGCATAGGGCTTCTATACGATCCCTACTACTTAATTATAACTAGTATTAGTCATGACGAAGTCTACAAATAGTTGAAAATTCCTTCTAAAAAGAAAAAAGAACAGCTCTATTTCCAACAAAACAATGTTCAGGTAGCTTAATTCCTATTATTATTTGATGTACATGCTCTTAGACTATACAAAACAATAAAGTAAACCTAGAAATACACTAAACCGCAATGGAAACGTAAATTTGAACAGTTTAGAAAATTAATGGTGTGAGGCGTGCGTAGAGGACGAGGTTTGTCAAAATTCCCAGTATACTGTATTTGAGTCACACCATAAGTTGCCCGGTGCGGTCTCTACATTAGAGAAAAAACTTTGAAATTTTACGAGGATGCTTTCTCAAAATGTGCAAAAAAAGGCCGTAGGCAGGATCCGAACTTGCGTGCCTTGCATAACAATAACAAGGCAAGAGTCTTACCACTACTCTACTTCGGTAAACAATTTGATGAACACGTGTTTCGCTCATAGCCTTTCATCGCGTGCTTTATCGCCTCTGCCCTTCTTGATTCATTACATTCATTCGTCTTTGATTTCTTGCAGCGCGTGGTTGGCTCTCACTTCTCTGTAGGGTTTGAAAACCAAGCCTTTTAATCGCATTTTGAGACCAAGAGAGTGGTGAGGAGAATTGAAGAATGAAGAGAGTCAGACGATAAATACGCTAATCGCACTTGGTTTTCAATCCCTACTTCTCTGATCCTTTCATTGCCTATGACGTGAAAAAGATAACTTAATATAATTTAGGTGCAATGAGAGCAGTGGGCGCCGAAGGCGCCCACAACCTGCCTAACACAAAAGCTTAGGCGACCAGGAGCGAAGCTCCTGGACCACATAAGCAGGGCAACCGCAGCACGCTTCGTGGATCGCCGGGTACAGCGTAGTTTTGCTAGTTACTACACAAAGGAAGACTACTGTTGTATATAGGGTTAATCTCATTATACCTATTTTGTATTTCCCCAACACCTCGTCTCTCATGTCAGCCCCATTAGCCTATTGTCAATGTAAGGGCGACGGCACGTCGCCTAGTCATTCTCTCGCTGGGCTCTGGTGCTGGCTGGTTGGCTCTGGGCCTTCCCCTCTCCATCCCTACTCTCTTGTCTTCATACTCGCCTCTCCTCTTCGATAAACCATATTGGTTACTCCACCGGGACTTGGGACACAACAACTACAAAATAAAAAAAAACATTTATTCAACAAGAAACACAGATCAACGAACATTTGTTCCTGAACTGGTAAAGACAACCGTTATTATGGAAAACCTGATTTGGTCGACATTTCAACTAGACATCTGAATTATGAACAGGAGGGTGAAGGCACATCGAGATTCTCTATGAAAGTTGCACGGAATTGTCCCGTATAGTTGACTATCTGGTTAGCTACAGCTTATCTATCTTTATCGTATATCTCTATACTGCTATTACATATCTGCACTATGAATCTGAAAGGAGTCAAGGTTGACTGAGTACGGTAAGGAAGTCGCGTACCTATCCAGCCAGGTGACAGAGTGAGGAGCGAGAGAGGGACCCTCCAGGAATCCAAGATGACCACCGTGCTTAGTTGTGATCATACACATATCTTCACGCAACGAAGATAACTTCTAAACGGACACATCTTATTATCGTTATGCCATGAGAATACGGTAAGGAGAAAGCAAAGCATACCTTAACTGGATTCCAAAGAGAATGTGGGAAAATGGGATCATCACGGGAATTGAGGAATACAATGGGGACCTAGAGAAGAAAGGTTAGTCATAGTCAGGACACAGTCAAACCTTGAGATCATCGAGAAGAGGAAGACAACTACACCAAGCATAGAAGTCGTGTAGGGTTTTGAACCCGTTGACCCGCCTAAAATACCATTTCTGTTAGTCCGTAGTAAAATCGATTCTTCACGTATATCAGCGAACGTGTACGAGCCCTAAGCAAGTCAACAACAAATGAGAACCATGCAACCGACCTCGTGTAAGCCTCATCAAGAGAGATAATAGAAGTAGCCGTCCATAGTTTCTACAATAGACCATTTCCCTCCATCTTCTCGTACCCTCACCTCCTCATCAATAATCCCCTGTTCTGCAAGTGGTCTGACGGCCATTTCATAGTTCCTACGAAGAAGTCTCTTCATATTCTCCGTGATCACGTAGTTGTACGCTCTCCTGAAACAATTAGTTAAAAAAATCTATCGAAATATGTTAAATGTTTTGCAATCTTCCAATCTCACAACATTTCTTTGGAGTGCGCATCGTTTTGATTTCTCCAGTTCATTGTCTAAATAACCTGCTGTTCTCCCAGTCGTGGTACAACGGGGCCGAAGACGTTGCGCAATATCCTTGACCCACCGAAATACCGAATATTATTCGTTCCCTGAACGTCATAAAATCCCATTTTCCAGTACCGTATTACATACCGTATTGATTCTTCAACTTCAACCAAGAACTTTGTCGTGATATTGGCTCCCATCGAGAAACCGAGCGAGATAATCTTGGTTTGAGGATACTGTATAATGACATCTTTGACTACGGCATGCAACTCTTGCGTTCCTCCTGAAAGGACTATTCAAGAGAAGAGAGAGATAAGCAAGTACTGTATGGTTGAGATAAGAGAGATAAGGAGAAGAGTGAAGGAGAGATCAAAAGATAAGGGAGGAGTACGGTACCGTAGGAGAAGATACGTGGGGAGGTGAGAGTGACTCCGACCAGCGCTCCCACGTGGTTCAGAACTACACAACGGAATCCCGCTTCCTGAGAAACATAAAAAATATAAATCATCGGAATAACTGCATGATGGTGATATAAATGAGAACCGGGTAAAAAATTTTTCATCTATTATTGGCAGATCACATTGGGTTTACTACTGATTATTTGTCAGGGCGAATAATAATCTACGCTTTTACATGTTTATTGAGTTATTTCCCGAAATATTATCTGAAAAGTAGCTCACGGTACACTAAATAACAAGTGTGCACCTGTTCACTGTATGTCAACTCGCTGCCAAAGACATGAAACGGTAAAAAGCGTATTGGCTCATAAATATCACACCATCCCACTTATCACACCACACATTCTTCTACACATTTTTCCAACTAATCATGTACAGATTTTGCACAGAACTCATATAGAGCAGAGGTGAGAACGGAAACATAAAAAATGCACGTGAATAACTGTTCTCTGTTCTCAAAATACCTCCAACACCAGAAACAAGAAACCAACGTAAAATAATTGGCTACGAGACTTACTTGAGCATAATGAACACAAGTCCGGATATAATTGGATTCGGAAGTATTGGCTATTCCCGGAGTGAGGCACAATGTAACTTCTTTACCCGACTCGTGCTAAAAATTAAAGTTTTACGTTTTCAACGAAAGGAAAATAACCTTTGCAATGGGCTCAAAGACGTCGTACACAACAGTCGTCCCATCTGACAACTTCACCTGAGGAGAGAATTTTGCTTTCATTTCTTCAGCTAATTGAAATTTACAGTCAGTGTTTCGCGCAGTGATTAGGGCAAAGAGAGCTCAGTCTTAACGATACTTTGAATAGATCAATACACGACGGAAAAAGGCCAGATGAAAGTTCCCGACTAATTGTAAGCCTCAACCCACAGTGCTTCAATCCTATTACAGTAATCCAGCCTACCGTTCTCCTTGAATCCGCAGTCCTCTTCAAACTGGAATGGCCCAATACTCCATAGATGCCCGTTTGAATATGACCCGATCGTCCCCATAACCATGGAGGAACGTATCTTCAAATGTTTCTTCCTATACTCTGTACTCATTTTCAGAACCGTACCGGTTCCTTCCAACTTTAATTTTTCTAATCCCAAATCTGAGTATAAACTCACTCTTCCTTCATTATGGGCATCCCGTCTATTATCCTCTTCATCTTGTTTTTCTCCGTTTGGCAGAGATTGGCCTATAATTAAGATCTTTATCTAGATCTAGATCTTTATCAGTGATCCTCTATCCATACCATTATATTCATAAAACTTTCTCATTCAGCTTACTTGTGGACATTCAGGACGACTGTAGAGATGCAAAAACCGCACTATTGTGAGCACAATAAGAGTAAACAACAAAAGGTTTGCGGATACAGGAACAGCTAAATTATTCATTTGGCATCAGAACACATCTACGGGCTTTCAGGGTTTCCTATGGTACCATGGCAAGCCAACCGTTCGAAGTTCCAAGTTCTCACCTTCTACATCCATGGGAACAACGAAACTAACATGCATAGCCTTAATAGCCATCCCGAATTCAATCACCCATTCGACCACATCCGAACCCTTAAAGATCATGTTGAGTCATACGAGAGCATTCTTAGACACATACCAGAAAGAGCGCCATACCCAAAAGCGACAGTAGAGGAAGTGAGATAGAGCAGAGACGGAATTAGAGGAGGAGAGGAGAGATAGACTATCTCAGTTAGACAAGGGGAGGATAGGAACAACTCGAGAAAGGGAATGGATGATAAGGAGAGCAATCCCCTTGTCAGTCGATATCACTCCTTCAAACTTCAACTATGAATATCGAGATGGACAAGAGGATAAGAACGACATTAGCTGAGTGACCTTCACCTGTACTCTACCTCCTATTTATAGCCTTTCCGTTAATTGGACAAGCAAAACCCGGCAATAGACTAGCTGAGGGTGAAAAGAAGGTACTTATGCATTCAATCGCACCCAGAGGGACTAAAAAGCCCAGTTACGGCTACCACGACAACCAAACTAAAGTTGGAAAGGTAAAATCAGAAGCATTCCGGAAGCACATCCGTCATTTGGAAATTATGATTATCGTACCCTCAAGTTCGTGTTGTCAAACATGTGATTTAAGCTACAGTATTATTTATGTTCATTCCTTGAAGCGTAATCCTATTCAATAAGTACAGCGAAGACGTGAAAGATAATAAATATATTGTATCGGTTATGAATGGTTTGTTAGTTCACTTCCCGTTGTTATCGACAATGAGTGAATGGTCTTTGTTGGCTGCAGGAGAGTGATGAGGAGAACGAGAAAGACTGAAGATGTCATGAGGGGGAGGGGGGTGAGAAGAAAGTAATACACACCTTGACATCTTTCTCCTTCTAAGCGATCCAGCTAGAGACCTCCTTGATGACATCTTCCTCACACTTAGTCGACCACAGCACAGAATAGACATTACTATATCAAAGGCAAGAATAGCCACCTCAATTACGATAGCTTCTATTTACGCTATTATTTAGAAGTACCTCTGATATCGTTATGACACTCACTCCCATCCACAATCCCAACTGCCCACCGAAATCGGAGAGAAGATTAGGAAGCTGTAGATAAAGAACATTCTTGTAAGGAAGAACAACTTACTCCATAAGCTTCACTTTCAACGAGACTTTCGTAGTTGAGTTGTTCAAAGAATACTTCGATTAATGCTCCCTGTAATAAGGCGACTTAGGCAAATGGAAGGAGATTACGATAGACCTGTTGTCGGAGATACTGTAGACAGTGAAGGGGAGAGAGTCCGACAGGGCAATCGGGACGAATGGAGGGAGAAGATGGCCAACGGGCTGTGGAATACGAGACCGAGTAGACTAGTTGGCTGGAGGGAAGCAACAGTTTTTTTGCATAAGCTACACTATTATCTTAGCTTTCAATCACATAAGTAAACCCACCGACAAGGTTGGGGACAGACGCATCCAATATCAGCGAGAAATCGAGCAGCCCATTGTATCTGGTGAGCAAGACACTCTCCTGGAAGGTTTTCTCTGCCTTTATCGTTTTATTTGATTCCTTCTATGAGCGCAATGTCTACTAACTCCTGTCTGGATCGTCCACAGGACAATTACGAGTCTTGTGAAGAGCAGGAAAGCGAGGATCTCCACAACCACACTTCGACACAAGATAACGTTGTATGCAACTCCGTTGGCAACCCTAAAACCATCATGACTCACCTTTCTGAATACTTATAATGCTAGAACTGCTCCTTTCCATTTATGTTAATTTCGATGGAGTCGTTTTCGTAGAGGAGTGAATCACCTCGGTGGAGTATTGTTTGTCAGCGTAGATGTACCCCTCGTCCTTGCCTTCCTCTATACAATCTCCATAAGGAGAAGGAAGTCGAGTCATATGCTTCTGTATGATAATCATAAAAGAGTGAGACAAGAACAAGGGACCAGTTTGATTCCGAAGGAGCTGACAAATCCTGTTGGAGCAGAGTAGCCGAGAGTGTCGGGGAATGGTTGTTCTTCTGTGATGGGTAGAAATAACGAAAAGAAAGATAAAATTAGTTATCTATGTTTACGATCTTTCGCTTCACTTCACAAAGAAAAGAAACTGTCCAACCAGGAGAGTGAACCGTCAATCGAACCCCCGCTGCCTCCGTTGTCGGTAGGTAATCACTGACGTTGACGAAGACTTGGAACCGGAGACCTGCTCACAGACGTCAGTCACAAGAACAATTCATCGCAAACCATAAGCTGGTCCGGCTCGTTCACTCGTTATGTTATCCGTTACGTCGTTGTTGAATGTGAAGCAATTCCCGTAGGTTGGATCGGTGTGAGTAGTAAAGTCTCTGTTATGGAGAAGTATGAACAGAAGCCATAGACACAAACTTCTCAATGGAACACTCTCTCCCGTTGAAGGAACACTTAGTAATGAACTCAGTCTTCGAGTAGGATATCGCCTGATTTGAGCCTCCTCCCATCTCTCGTGTCAACTTTACCTTCTTCTGATCCTCACTCAACTGGTCAACAGCAAAGACTATGTTCTCAGCGGCTCTTGTCATAATGGCGATAGGATCCCGAAGTCCCTTCAACCTCATTTTCACCAATATACGGGTCTAAGATATACAGTCATTCCGAGCGCCTTCTCAGTCTTTTCCTTCTTCCGCTGAACAGACGAGTACGTGGTTGATGATACAATCTGCCAGTAGTTGACGAGTGTCGACTCGAGGGTCGTATTCTTCTCCTCCTTTTCTCCCGGATCCAGTCGAACACACATCATCAAACGTATCTTCCAGTATAAACGGTAAGGTGAGAACGAACCTTGATGTCCTTCGCACACAGACAGTCCTTAGTTGCATTGGGAGACGTGGAATAGATGCAGTCGCCAAACGTTGAACACCTCAAGGAGGCACATAAGGGAAGGTTGAGGAGGTAAAGGGAGGAGAAGGGGGCGGAGGGAGGTAAAGATTATCCAACCGAGTGCACTTCCTCTTCTCCCACTTGTGTCTCTCGTAACATGGCCATAGCTGTTCGTTCTTCTTATTGTAGAAACAGAAACAATTCGTTGATCCATTCGTTACACTCTCAAGTCATTTTATTATCTACCGAACATTTCAATTAATCTTGTATTTCGCAAGCATAACTTGATTGATTAAAAGTGTAAAAACCTTGTCCTTAATACCGACACAGTCGACTTCTCCACACTGACAGAATGAGTTGACAGCCAGGAGTCCATCGTAGTGAGAGATAGTCTTCTCGATGTTCATAGTCTCTCTCTTCACTCGTATCCCCTCCATTCCTTTTCCCATCCCTCCCTTCCTTCCCTCCACAGCATAACACTCATCTCCTCTACAGAGACACTGCTCTCCCCTCAATCCCGCAACACAGTCTCCTCTCCAATCACATCCTCCACATTCTCTTCTCCTCCATTCCTCATCTTCATAGCATCCCCTCCATGAACACAAACACCACCTTCCCTTACAACTTTCCCTTTGAAGAGAAGATCGTCGGACCGAAACCTGCAACGTCTTGTATTTTGAAATGGAAAATTTAATTTCAGTACCCAATCAAATGTTCCACTACGAATGCAATATTCATCGATACAGTCACAGATTAGGGAAGAATTAGAAGAAGGTTGGCATGTATCTGAAGCAAGTAGGATTAGAAGACGATGAGTAATCACTACCAGTGCAATCACAGGCAACCGAAGTCCATAGCGACTGAGCATAGCAATTGAACAGTGAGGAAGAAGGTGAACTTACGCAGATCTGGAGGAGTAATGGCCATAAATGAAGTTAAGGCGATAAAAAACATACACATATGGAGTCATTAGAGTGATGACATCGTGCATAGACCGAGATATCCCATTCCTTCCCCTCGATTTCTTCCCATTCCTCTTCATCTTCCCAATCCACATCCCTCTTCTTGCGATTTCCTCCCACCTTCTCCACAGCAGTCTCGAATGCACTCAACTGATAACTGTTTTCTTTTTTTCTCGTTCAATCTAAGACTCGTACCGTGTCTTGCAATCCGCTAACCGATCGTGCGAATGAATTCTTGTACGGATTGAGGTTGCATACAGTAACGGAAGGGAATGCAATACGTTCGAATTTGATTTCGACAGAAACGAGAATCGGTTTGCTGTAGAAAAAAGACATTAAAGGGCCCCTCTGAGCACATAGCTATCCCTCAAGAACGTATTTTGAGCATTCCTTCATTTTCGTCCTTTTCAGAAGACATAAGACATTCCTTCAACAAACGATGCCTACGAATCAGACCGCTTGCGCGCTACAGTATTCACGAAATGACATTCGCATTCGTGCGGTCCCTGAAGAGCAATGTAACTTTGCATACAACTTCTCGCTTAATTTAAACGGCGGGGAATGGCTGGAAGAAGATGCAAAACTAGGATTGTAGGTTTTCGACATTGCTCTTTCAGATGAGAGGAAGAAACCAGGGGGTTAAAAAGTGCTCAGAGGCGCCCTTTAAATTTAAGAAGGTTAGATGATCAAGAGAACCTTCTGAATCGTTCGACTATGAAGAAGGCCTGTTGACCGAATAACGAGAGACAAAGGAAGAAGAGGAGAAGCCAGAGAATACGACGACGGCCCGAAGAGATGTACGCACGAGGAATGCCGTGGGCACTGAGGAACGGACTTTACGGGACTGGGAGGTCTTGCTTTATTCTGAGATACATCGTGCAAGGTTTTGAGGTATCCTGTCTTGACTAATAGTAGGCCCAACTTCTCCTTCAGAACGCAATACGACTTCAAACACTAAGTTGTAAGCTCTAGTGAATTTTGCATGATAATGTCCGCACTGACCATTGTTTTATTTTGCTGTTTTTTTATTGTTTTACCCAATAAAGTCGATATATTTTGATGGGATGAGATAGGCGTCACATTGACTGTATTGCAGGCAATCATACTAGACATGACATGGAGATGGCGAGAGAATGGGACGAGGAGAGAGGGAGAGCACAGCATTCCGCCCGGTCAACAATGTGTCTACTAGCGAATGTACTATTATTTTTTTTATTTTTTTAAGTGTGTCTGAACCAATCCAAATCAAACTTTCGGGACTTATTGCATTCATAAGTTTCCAAACATAAGTTTACCAATAATTTTTTGTGCATTAGTTCGCCTATAGGATCGGATCCTATGCGCGGAAACCGCTGTTTGCTATTATGACGCTTGGAATGCTGTGAGAGGAGATATACTAAGGAAGGTAAAGGTGACGGATGGAGATTGTGGAACTGCATGTCCTTATCTGTCGCATAAGCGGACTGCCAGCAAGATAAGGCAGAAGAGAGTGTAGAGTAGGAGAGTAAGTATACTCATATATGAGTTTGCATGTATGATCCGATAGTCCCTCTCTTCTCTCTCGAAGGGAAGGAAGAGAGTGACTGTTCACAATGTTTGTGGTTACCCTTATAGAAGGACATGAATGGTGGTAGAGAGGGAAGGGGAGGGAGGAGGAGGAGGGGGGGGGGAGATAGAGGGTATGAGGTATGAGAGGAGACACCGGACAGGGAAGTGAGAGCCAAGAATGATCAGGGAATGTATGATTCCCCTCAACCGTTACTTTAATCCAACCCAGTATAAGTAAGAAGCTAACCTCGTATGCTCAGCAAAGTCATTGAAGTCTTGAGCGAGAGAGTATAAGACCCGCCGTATCATGGGTCTTACTCCCAAGTCTACTAGTCTTTCTTCTCCTTCTCTCAATAATGCATATTCTCCCTTTCCCTTCCATCAATCCTTCTCACTCGTCTCCTACATCAACTTTCTAAGTATGCCCCTTATGTCTCTCCGGTGTCCCTCCCTTCTGCCCCCTCATTCACCTCTAATGATACTCCAAAGAAACACAAATCTCTCCCGGTAAAGGGACTCAATCAAGTCATGGAGTAACCATACTAGAAAAGTATTTAACCGTAGAATAGGTTACCAAATGTATTGACAAGACTATATCTTTGGCATGTGTGCACTCTTCACTTTTTAAACTCCTTCACACTACACTGAGAGGCTTCCGTAACTTTTTCGGAATTTTTCCGGACCTGAGGATACATCGGGAATTCATTCCGCAAATAGTTGCGGAATATTCCGTAAATGGTTGAGGAATGGATTCCCGATGTTGCGTCAGGTCCGGAATGATTCCGTAAAAGTTACGGAAACTTCTCTCAGCGTACATTCTTCACAGCCTAAGTTTGCGAAATGAATCTAAAAGTAAACCGTAGATCCCCCAACATGCCACATGGTGGGTTAAAGGACCCCTAACTGTCTGTCAGTCAGCCCCTTTCGCGACAGTCTCCTTATTTCGTCAGTCCCTCTCCCTGTCCTCCCCTACTGCCTCTTTCTCTCCCCCTCCTCTTCCTTCTCTCTTTCCCTCCTCCCGATCCCTCTCATGCCTCCACATCCTCACTCCCTCCCTTCAGATGACCTTGAATGTCCACCTTTCCTCTTGACTACTCTCTAATCGAGAAGGGACATCTCGTCCTACCTATTCTCTCTCCCTTTCACCCTCCTCCTTACCCTCTCCTCACCCCCCTCCCAGTTCCCTTTCCCTCTCTCTCCTTCTATAATCCTTTCAAGTGGAGCTTCTCGATGAGTTTCTACACAACACAATAAGTGATGAGAATGTCCTTGTAGGGAAAAGGAGATACAGTACGGGCAGAGCGGCAGACGGTCAGATAAAGGGGTAGAGACGGAGAGGGGAGGGGGAGGAGCGAGCGAGAGAGGGGAGGAGGGAGAGGGTGAAAGAGAGAAAGAGAAGGGGAGGGAGGTGGTGGTAGGAGAAGAAGAGAAGAGGAATGAATGTCGTGCAGGGACTGCTCTCTGCAGTCAAACCCCTTCCCGATGGAGACCGAGTTGACAGGTTTGTAATCATTAGGGGATATAGGGGAAGGGTGAGATAAACATCTTGGTAGGGCTACAGGGGTAAGGGAAGGGAATGAGTGGAGGAGGTGGTCAGGGAGTCAATCATGACGTGAAACATCCTCAGGGGAAGTGTAGGTATGTGTCTATTCCTACTACCAACTACTCATCTTATTCAGACTCAGCTACTGTATCTCAACAGTGGGACTCGTTCTCATGTCAGCCTTCGTCTCAGGATGGAGGTCAGTTCTTTCCATCTCAACAACTCCGCGCGTGAGAAATGCTATGATCCGAATCCGATAGTCTTTTGACTTTTCCATTTACGTAAATGTAGCATATTGGCATTAAGCTCTGCCATCTACCTTATCTTCGTGAGCTAAAGATTCGTTCAGTTTCGTGGGATCGCCCATCCAATGCTGGTTCCCTGCCTACTACAAAGGTCCGTTCTTCCCTATTGCCCCCTATGCCTTCTCTTTTCCTCTGCAAGTAACCTCTCACTATCTCCGTCTCTCAGCATCTCTCTGTCTCTCCCCCCAACCTCTTTACCCCTTCTTTGTCTCTGATTCCCTCTCTTCAGGATGGTGGATGGAATACGCGTTAGACTATTGTTACGTACAGAATACTTACTTCATACCCTTCGTCGATCAAAAGGTTATAGTATTTCATTCGATACTTGTGTAGTAGTGACCAGTGTATCGCTCATCTAAATGATCTATTCCATCATGCCTATCAAGATGTTTCTATCTCCATAATTGCCTTCCCTTATCCCTTTCTCTTCAGGTCACAAATGCGTTCGACTTCGGGGCACACATGGTGGAGATTCCAACAAATACTACAGATAGGGAGAAGAAAGAAATCAGTAAGGCGGTCGAAATAATGGGGTTTATGGGCAAGGAGAAGGGGTAAGGCAAATGAGAGGTTTGAAAGGGAATGAAGAATGATCGATCGATCGAGTAGAGATTATGGGAGGAATGGTAATGGGGCAGAGAGTTGAGGCAGTTTGGACGGAAGGAGGGAGGGAGAGATAGAGGGAAACAGGGAGTACTAGGGAGGGAATCAACTGTCGCGTAACTTTGATCTGCCTCTCTGCTAATGCGATTGGGGAATAGTACACTGGAAGACAGCCTTAGCCTTTTTGAGTGGAAAGGGAAGAGAAAGGGAGAGAAGGAATGGAGAATGGTGGAAAAGAGAGGAGAGGAGAGAGGAATCTGCATAGGGGAATGACTAGACAGTAAGAGTCACTACTATGAGAAGAGTGACGAATCACAAGGGGAGACAGAGATGACAAGTAAAATAAGAAGGATATGAAGAGTGGATAGGTTCCCTTACAGGCTACTACCAGTGGGTTCCCTTCATGCTCGCCTTTCAAGCCTTCCTCTTCTATGCACCCATCCTTCTGTGGAGAAGTGTCTACGAAGGAGCAGGTGGAATGAGTACAGGCGCAATGACGCAACAAGTTACAGGCTTCAAAGTGAAGACTATCTGCGAGACGTGTGCCATTAGTGGCAATATGGACAGTGGAGAAAGGAAGAAGAACATGCAAGTCATATCGTCATTTCTAACCCAGGTATGGGATCAGTAAGTATCGATGAATAACGGATGATAGAGGTATCGAAGGATACAACAAGGATTAAGGACACATATAGACAGGGGGACTGGTTGGGTACTATAGGTGGAAATAGCACGAATTAGAGACACCACTTGGGATTTGCACTTGTGTTTATTGAACGTTGACCGAATTAAAAAAAAGATGTTGCTGATATAGCATTTTTTTGTAGGAACATGAACTGGCCATAACTCTCGGAGGAAGATTGAGGAAGGCTGGAGGTGGAGGAGCGTTCATTGTTATTGCTTATTTGGTATGTAACTTTAACATATTTTTGTTTATTCAGTGTAATTCATATTACCGTGCTTATCGAGATGTTTGGCTATTAAGTAGCTTGCAGATAACCAAGCTCTTATTTGCTATAAACTCCATTGTCCAATTGTACCTCCTTCAACTCTTCCTCGGAGTTTCTTCCCCGTTCTGGGGATGGGATGTGGCCTCTGATCTATTCAACGGAAGGGAATGGCCCGAGACTGGAAACTTCCCCAGGTACCCAATCCATCACAGCTAAACAGAAACAGCCTTTCTGCACAGCGCTCATTACCTATACGAGCGTACTGTTACATTTAGACTAGTGTCAACTCCGTGATATCCTTTTTTCGCAACCCCAGTCAATACTCCGTTCAGAGTGACCCTCTGCGACTTCTCTGTTCGTGTCCTCGGAAACCTCCATCGTCATTCTGTTCAATGCGTTCTCATGATCAACATGTTCAACGAGAAGATCTTCGTTGCCCTTTGGTTCTGGCTCTGCTTCATGGTTGCCGTATCGTACGTACTACACAGTGTTCTAAATGTTAAGCGAACGAGCCAAAATGCTTAGGATGCGGTGTTTTCCGTGCGAGAGTTCTTACCGAAATCAGGGTTATTTTTCCGCATCTCGTTTGCTTAACATTTTCACTGTTGTCAGAACACTGTGACTATTCCATTCAGAGCCTCCTCTTTTCAATAGCAAGAAAAGATAGTATTTCCTATTACGCTAGCGTTCCGTTCAGGGTGAGCTCATTCTTCTACTGGCTATCAACTTCTTCGACAGGAAGCTTCGGACGTAGTGTTGTGCAGCACTACATTCATAAAGTGAGCTAATTTCATACCAACCTTTCTATCTACGACTATTAACATCGAAACCCTATAGATAAGATGTCTCATACATACCTAGTAATTGATAATATCCTTTTTCAGCTCGATCCGTCAGTCGAACGTTCAATGCACAAACGATCTCTTCTCGACGAGT
This sequence comes from Micoletzkya japonica, assembly GCA_900490955.1. Classification (NCBI taxonomy): domain Eukaryota; kingdom Metazoa; phylum Nematoda; class Chromadorea; order Rhabditida; family Diplogasteridae; genus Micoletzkya; species Micoletzkya japonica. Next base: position 128,907 of record LS944036.1, on the reverse strand, counting down.
TCATCACCTCGAAACTTCGCTCGGACGGCGTTTTCCTCATTCGATTGATCGCTGCTAACAGTGGAGACACGATTACTGCAGCTCTGTTGAAGGTGAGCAACTGGTTCACACATTTGATAATATGGTCAATTCATTGCCACTGTATAATTGCCAAAAATCAATAAATTGACATTAGTAGTAGAGAAAGTATCAAACTTCTAATAACGAATCATTCCTTCTTCGATTGGTGTGATCTACAGCATCTTCAGGAGCTGTGGGACTCGTTCATCAAGGAACGAGGAGAGGGTCTTCCTCCATACTCCGAGCCTCTTCTCTTGGGAAAGAAAATCATCGACGAGGATCAGCTTTAGATCTCTTTCACTATATGTATCGATAAAGATTTACCGTACACCGTGTTTCTGTAGTCGATGAGGTTCAATGTCCTCTCCATACCTTTTCCTGGATCGTCCTTCACTCCCCAATTCCCCGTTAAGATGTTCTTCCTTGACGTCTTCGTCAAGGCTTTAAAGCCTCAATTCGACGATGATTCGATCGATCGACTCAACTACTACTACACTCCGATGCTCCTCGTTATATTCGCATTGACACTCTCTGCTAAGCAGTTAGTCATTGTCTTGTTATAAAGAGGAATACAATAAACAGATACGTCGGCCAGCCTATTCAATGTTGGATTCCAGCCCAGTTCACAGGAGCATGGGAACAATATTCCGAGAATTACTGCTTCGTGCAGAACACGTAAGAAATTTTATAAGACTATGGGAGGCGGAAAAACACTAATTCGTTATTTATTCACTAATAACCTAGAGCATATACGAGAAAAATTCCTTTCAGCTACTTCCTCCCTCTTCACCACTACATTCCCAACGATGTAGAAGAGCGTGAGGAGCGAGAAATTGGTAAGCTAGCTTCAACAAGGACAGAATGGAGAATGTAAATTGATTGCCCTAGACAATTTACGCCGAAATAGTAACTGCAACCATGTATTGCAGGGTACTACCAGTGGGTCCCCTTCATTCTTGGACTACAAGCGATTCTCTTCTACATGCCAGCACTTATTTGGAGACTTCTCAACTGGCAATCGGGTAAGCTATTTATTAGGCTGTTTCACAAGTCTTGTATCACTTTTTCAAAATTATTTTTCTCAATTCCATTGGTTCCCAACTAAAACCTGTTTGCACCAACAACACAGTAAGGGGCCCTAGTATGTGAAACATGTATAGGACTGGATGCGAAGCCCCTTATGAAACCGTTACCGAGTCTTCTAGTTTACACCGGTACATGTAGTACTATTTAAATTGAGTTTTCTTTCTCATAGGGAGCGAGAAACTTATACCGAGTGGGCGTGATTATCCTTGGGGCATCTACTATTGCTTGCCACACTTTCAGGATTTTGTTACGTGTGTGTAAAAAATTAGAATTTTTTTATGCAACCTTAAGTTTTAGGAATTTCGATTTATATTTTCCGACCTATGTAGATCGAATTTTCGTGATAACACCATCACTCTTACTAACGTAGTACTTAGTATATAATAACACTTTAGCAGGACGAAAAATAGTCTCCCTGTTAAGATATAAGAAAAAATTGGTTTTATCACTTTCTCTGCTGCTTTCGTACCTGGAGCCCTATTTAAGCTTCTATTGAAAGTTAAATATTTCTTTAATAAGTGAATCAAGTTGACTTCTTATTTTTCTCAATTACGCATAAGTGTCCAAAGCTTAACATTAGTATTGTTTCAGCTGAAATCCGGAACGAAATTTTAAGATATGATGAGAAAAAACTAGTGTTACTACCATATGCTAATCAACCGCACTTTCGAAAAATTAAAAGCTTTGATCTCGTGGTTGCTTAAAAGAACTAAAATCTGTACTCTATTCAGGGAGGATGCGGAATAAAAATAACCTAAGGAATGCTAATGAATCGGATTTCAAAATGACAAAAATTAGCTGAAAAATAATAAATGATGTTTTCGGTAGCTGAATATTCAAATTTAATTTAATTTTAAAACTTTTTCATTGATTAATTTAAGCTCTAGTTATTTTAAAGCTTAGCCCTGAGAACAAATATTCTTTCCCTGGTAACAGCAGAAGTTTATCTCATCTTAAAGAACTCTTGCATCGATTTTAAGATATTGTGTTTTTTCAAACATTTCAGCCCATTTCTCCGCTCTATGATAAGTGAGCAATGCGAAACAAATGTGATTTGTGGGCAAGCCAGATGGGCATCTATCTATGTTGGGAAAATTGCGGTGTAGCTTTGCTTGAGTTTGAAAATTAAAATTTTCGAGTGATACAAGACTTGTGAAACAACCTAATAAAAACAAGAAAATTTTGTCAAGACTCTGGATTCTCACAATACAGTGGGCCGACATAAGAATCTGTTAGTGCGCTAAACTAGATACTCAAAGTCTCGATTAAGGATTGGCGGTGAAGTCACTCGTTCGGATGAGCAAGGATACAAACAATCTTAGACCTGATGCTCGGCAATCTTCTATACAGGTGAAGCTATTCAGCAAAATAAAAGCTTATCGAATTTCGTCTTACAGGTGGTAGCCTCGCACATCCATGATGCGCTCAAGATCAGCTCTCGGATGAGGTCATACGGTACGTCAAAACACCAAACATTCTAATTGTAAGAGTGAAAGAACGGAAATACAGAAAACTTCATCATACTATTAAACATCAATCGCAGTACAATTTTAGCTAAGCTCAAATTCCTCCACTCGGGTTCGTATCTTACGGGATTGTATCTATTCATCAAAGTTCTCTACCTCGTCCAAGTCTTCCTGCAGTTCATCATTCTTAACAGGTATGTAGGATGTTAGACCGCCTCATCAATTTCAGTTCAGTTTTACAACTTTTATCAGGACTAGCTGTGGATGGGGATCCAAGGGAGGGGGCTTTGATATATATGGGAGAGGTTAAAAAACTTCGAATCTTCTTCAAAAAACCCACTCAGTCCGAGTCGCCGTAGAATCTTGAGTAGTCTCGATCCTCGTTTGGAGCTACTCCCCCCGTGCTCCAAGTCTTCAGGGGGGAGGATCCATCCCCTTTTCCGCGATTGAATAGACGTGGTGCACCCAGATGACAGATGAAATGGAGAGCCGACCGCGCGCGAGGGGAACAGAGAAAATGAATGATCATCAATTACACATCAATCAATTACAAAATCTTCATAAATTACACTTGCTAAATTTGTTCATAGTATATGGCATTGAATAAGTTTACATGATTTATTTTATCTCCTTCAGCTTCCTCTCCACGCAATACACCTTCTGGGGCTTCGGTATTCTCCGAGACATCATCAACGGTCGTGAATGGGAGGAGTCAGGACACTTCCCGCGGTTCGTAATTTCACTACCGTATACTATTACCGTATCACTCTTAGAGTCACGATGTGCGACTTCGATGTGAGAGTGCTCGGGAACAAACACCGTCACACCGTACAGTGCGTACTCATGATCAACATGTTCAATGAGAAGGTTGGCATTTGATGTAAACCTAGATTCCTTTCTATTCCTCTTCATCTACAGGTCTACCTGTTCCTGTGGTGGTGGTTGTTGGCAGTGGGAATAGCGACGTTCTCCAACCTCATTGGATGGTTCGTCTCTCTGTCGAGTGAAGAGAGGAACAAGGACTTCGTAGCCAAGTATCTGTCTGCCGTTGGTCTCATCGACGTCAACGACGTGGCAGGTTCTCTTCCCCTTCCCCTCCCCTTCCCCCTCCACCCCCAATCAGTCTCATACGTGGGCACAAACCGGAAGTATGGGTGGTAGGCCCAAATATTGTTGGCATTTTACTTTTGTAGACCCGATTTTGATATAAATTTTCAATTAGTAGGCCCTATTGTGCACAATGGTAGGCCCGTTTTTCAAACTATGAATGGGAACGTTGCCCATGTATGATCAGTCTCTTCCCTTCAGCCGACCGTTCACTCGGTCGATTCGTCCGTCATGGTCTCGGACCGGACGGAGTCTTCGTCTGTCGACTTCTCTCGTGCAATGCTGGAGACCTCTTCGTGACGGACTTGATGGCCGCTCTTTGGTCAGTCGTTCTTACGTGTATAATCCTTCCCTTATTCATTCCGCCCCTCCATCAATACCTCCTCAGGCGTCGATTTCTGGAAGACCAAGAGACGTCAGCGTCGGCTCCTCTCGATCAGCCAGATCTCGGATTCCACGAGAATCTCAAGCAGCCCCTTCAGTGACCGATTCCGAGCTTTCCCCGTGTTTCTCGGCTAGAAACATAATCGATCCGAGATTCATCTCCACTGCCACCTTGTTCACTCATTAGACATCGATTTTCACTCGTTACTTTATCTTCTTCCTTGGGAAGACAAATGTCGTGTCACAATAGTATTGCATAATACAATATACAAGCATGGCAGTGTAATCACATAATACAATATCACAGAGCAATAAAGACTGACTCACTTTCAGAAATTGCCTTGACGCTTCTTGAACTTCGCCTTCCTGTTCAGCTTCCTGAAATTGTCTCGAATTGAATTGAATACTGCAACAATCTTATCAATATGTTTTTCCTACGAGTAGAAGCATCCCTTCGCTAACCTTTTCTGTTCGGCCGTAAGCTTTCCCTTGACATGATATCCCTTCTTCATATTCAGCCTCAGGAAGTTCTCTCCATCCTTCTTCACCTTTCTTCTCACTATCCTGCAAATAATTCCACGGAATTCTTCTCATTTCTTCAATTCACTTACTTATTAGTCGTTGTCTTAAGTGGAACCTTCTCAGATATATTTGCCTCTCCTCCTTCGTCTTTTTCAACTGGTTCAGTTTCCTGCAAACAGATTAAAACACTTTCGAGAATGAAATAATCGCGAGGGGCACAGAGACCGACTAAAAAACGGGCATAGACACGAAAGAAGACATATGACATATTCTTCCCCCCGAGACAAGACATAATACAAGACACGATTTGTGCAAACTTAGACTAACAAAACAAAGGTGCAAGAAAGGAAATAGTTGCCATCGAATAGCAGTGGCACAAAGGGAATGCAGAGAGACTTACCTGCAACTTCTTCATCGCTTTCATCGGAGATTTGTTGCTGAGAAGAGTAGTGGCAGAAGTCATCAGAAGATTCCTCCTTAACATAAAAAGTACGTTGAACCGCAGGAAAAGGCATAACAAGGCATCTCTTTCCTAAGCATCAAATAGAATCACTACGGCACTACTTCACTTCTCCCTTCACGCTAGTCGTACTGTTACCTAGTGTGACCTTTAGTATTGGTCCAAATAAGCGGTTACGAATCTCAAAATAACAATTCTTTTTAGACCTCAGATCATAGCTATTCATACATCGTAACGAATATTGTCTCATACAACTAACCTAACCAATGGCTTACGAGGAGACTTAGAAGGCGATGGTTTCGTAATAGGTTGCCCGATATCGCATAGATCCTGAATCACTTCATTACGCGTGTGTTACTACTTTTAGCTAAATTTTATTTTGTCATTATCACTACGATTTCAAAGGCAAGTATCGAAAATAACGCTTCGATGCTGTAATACACAGAACTACATTGCTGTTAAACCATTATTTTCTTCGTGGATAAATATAATATGCCTCTTTCAAGATCACTGTCAGGAGAAAGCAAGGTGACTCACGGTATTCTGCTTGAACGGACTACGAAAAGGCTCGCGGAAGAGGGAAACTGGTGAACTCATAATGGTGTTCTGCAATAACCCCTTAGCAATGTAGATTGCAACACATAAATAAGTGAAACGATTGCCATATATATATATATATATATATATATATATATATATATATATATATATATATATATATATATATATATATATATATATATATATATATATATATATATATATATATATATATATATATATATATATATATATATATATATATATATATATATATATATATATAAGGTTAGAAATCAGAATAAAACCTTCGGTTGGAAAAGCAGTGAAGGGACGGATTTCCGAGGAGACGTTCGGCAAGGTTTTTCTGTAAAACTTTCATTCATTTCGTCTTCGAAATACCTAAAAACGTTTTCAATGATTCCACCCCTCTCACCTTCTTCCTTGTGCGGAATGAACATTCTCTTCGCAGGCTTCTTCATAGGGGACGAATCGTTCGGTCTCTTCAACCTCGCACAAACCGTCTTGCTCTTTTTCTCCTTTACCTCCTCTTCTTCGATTGTGAGCTCATCTTAACCATCTAACTTAAGACCAACAACATTCTAATCCTACCTTTAACCGTCTTTGGTGCCAGTCTGTAATCAGCCTTCATCGGTGATTTTCCGTAGATGTTTTTGAACGCATTCTTCCAAGTCTCGGACATCTTCTGAATGATACGCGTTTTAATAAATACACGGAAACACGAATATACACGGGTTGAACCAGATGATCTCTCAAACCACCGTACAAAAACGGTGCATCGTGTGCAAAATTTCAAATTGACGCGCTAAACAGATAGTACGGTATATTTGGGCATTTTGTCGTTCCGCTTGCAGTACTGTTTGTCAGTAGTTTCGTTGTATTTTGTGAGCCGTCATCTGACATCTTTAGCTCATTCTCCTTCATTGTAAGCGAACAATTCGTTTCCAGTACCATTTCACTCAGACGGGTTCAACATGTTAGCAGTAGAGTGGGCAGGGCCGTGTTCCTTTTGACCCTTGTAAATATCAGAGAGCTTGTCTCCCCTCCCCCCCCCCCTCCCTTCTCTCCCGTCACACAAGTTGTTTTCGGTACGCGGAAGAGTGTTCCGGGGGCTGCATTGATTATTCTGTCTTCTCCTTCTTTTTTTCTCCTCTTCTTATATTGTTTGCCCGTATGGATGCAGCTCATCTTTGTTATCCCTGTAAGCGTTCCGTTCTATTTCTTCCATCTGTATCTCTTCCTCATGTCTCCCATCCTACATATGATCGTAGAGTAGTTGGTCAGCGTGAGTGAGTACTTTACACATAAGTCTCGCTCTCACTCCCTTCCTTCCCTTCGCTCTTCTTTATCTCGCATTTCACTCTTTGCGCTCGTTTCATGTCAAACCTTTATGGTTTAGGTAAGAATGTCTGTGCCCCCTCAAGTGCAGAAGGTGTTGGATGATGTGGACAAGCAGCTCCATGAGAAGAGTCCGATAACGGATGCTCTCGCTACGGTAGAGACTAAGACGGGAATCAAGAGACTTCATCTCGTTCTTGGAGCTTTCGGACTGCAGGTTTGTTGGGAACATCTACTGCTGCTGGCAGACTTATCACTCGATGTATCATTCCCCCTCAGGCCCTGTACCTCGTGTTCGGTCACTTCGCTGGTCTCGTATGCAATGTCATCGGATTTCTCTACCCCGCCTATGTGTCGTGAGTGGCTTCTTTCATAATCACCCTTGTATTACAGGAAGAATTAAAGAGAGTGTATGGATGAAAGAACACGAGACGGGAGAGAGTGTGCGAAGTTGTCACCGCAGAAATAGTCTCAATTGGGAATAGTTCGTGATGACAAGACGATGTGCACAATGAACGATGCATTGACATGCACTATCAAACTGCTTTTTAAAGTTGGATGACTCCATCTCTGTGTGCAGTTATCGTTTTACGCCTTTTATCCGTGCTAACCTCGCGAGGTACCTCGTGGGGGGAGAACGAGGGCCGTGGCTTATAATAGAGGAGGGATAACGAAAGCCTAGTATTTCAGATGTAATCAATAAATAATTGTCCTATGCAGGGTGAATGCGATCGAGTCGCACGGAAAGGACGACGATACTCAGTGGCTGACGTACTGGGTGGTCTTCGCCCTTCTGTCCGTCGTCGAGTTCTTCACTCAACAGATCGTCGCCGTCTTCCCCATCTACTGGCTGGTCAAGGCGGTCTTCTGTATCTGGCTTTACCTCCCCTCCACCCTCGGAGCCACTCTTATCTACAACAGAGCCATTCGTCCCTTCGTGCTCAAACACAACACGAGAATCGAGGATGCGGCCAAGAATGCAGTGAATACTGCGAGGGACTTCGTGTCAGACGTCAAGCAACGTCTTGACTAGATCAATCTCTTTGTGCTCTTCCTAGTGCTACACCCATTGTTGTCTTTGCATTGCTAATTCATTTTGTCTACTTTGTCGTACTATAGTTTTATCGGGCAATAAATGATTACTTCTTACTCTCCACTCTTGCACACAATTGGTTCACGTCCCAAGCTATCTTCCGACTTGAATTGAGGAGGGAAAAGTGGAGTATACATGTAGAGATGCCGGCTCTGCCTCGGGTCGACCGATTGAAGACTTTGTATTCCGCAGCGAAGGGACTCAATGATGGATACGTAGTGTATGGAGTACCTGAGGTACATCCCCCCTTTACGACATTGTTCCTTGCCCTTCTCTCTTAACCTTCTCTATCAGCGTGTTACCGCACTTTGACTCTTCTCCGAACATTTCAAAGGTGAACGAGTGAGTGACATTAACATTCCCCAGAACGAATACTACATTTTTCCTAACTCTTAAACTGAATTCTAACGTTGTTGATGTGCAGGCACCGCGTGCAGCTCGATTCGTGCCTGCCCCTCACAGGATCACCCTTCGATTCGACCCTCTCACCGAGGGATCCTCAGGTATCGATTTCTTCCCTACCATACTCCCCTCATCTCTTTCGTTGCAGGAGTCCGTCAGTTCATCTCCTCTTCCCTGTCTCCTCTCGCTTCTTCCTTCCCTTCTGTTGCCTTCTATTCTCAGCCTGTTCGACAGCAGAACGCAGTTTTGTGTGCAGAATACTCGCACGGTCGACAGGTATACTGTAGTCTATTCTAGTATGATTACCGTAATCCCGAGTGATTTGAACACTGCAATCCCACTCATTTCTAAGTAAACTAAAGTATTATCTTGAAGATTCGAATTCTCTTGGAGGGGGAATCCCTTGAAGGAGTATCCCGATACTGTTGGCATGCCCTGTCTCGATCTGGAAAGCCAATCGTCAAGTTGACCTCGCGACAGTCTAGTGTCTGTCCCTCCATTCAGGTACCTACCATAATCTTTCTCATATTGCAGTGCTCGTCGTCTATGATATTACCGTATTCCTGATTCAGGGTGAGTGGAATCCTCCCGCGCACGATACAGTATCCGAGTCGGCACTTCCCTCTGCAACAAAGTACTTACTGCAACGATCTCAACAATAATAGGCAACCTTTATCATTGTTACAATCGGAACATCTTAGTTGTTATTACAGTAATACATATGTTTGGTTGTGCTTTCTATTTGCTTTGGATGATAAAAGAGTGATGACTATAAGTAGGATGAAGATCACTGGTTCTGAGGGAATGAACCCCAGTCGTTCCACGAAGATTCCCCAATGGTAGGGTCTGGACGCCAGTCGGAGGAATAGGCAGGTTGAGGGGGAACTACGGGGGGAGGGGATGAGTGACGAGTGGCTGGGATGGGGAACGGGGCTAGGGAGGGCGCAGAGTCATCTATCGCCAACTGAAATGGTTACGGTAGCAGGAGAAGGAATACGGTAGACTAACCTGATGATGGGCTACTATGTACTCGAGGGCACGAGAGAAGGGATTGATGAGTTTGTAGGCTGAGACTATACAGGGAATGACGTCAGAGGACCCCGTACACAGTCGGATACGGACTTGAGAGGTGGTCTGAGAGGGGAGTGACTGACTGACACCACAAAGACGCCAACTCACTTCATTCGCGTCTTCCCTCAGCATCGACGACAGCATCTCTCGTAGAACAGTCTCATCTGAGGGATAGGCGAGGGACAACCAGGGACGACCCACAAGCGACTCGGAGGTCATACCCAAGACCTGCAAGGGGAGGAATGGGGAATGAGATAGGGAACACAATGTTCTAAATGTTAAGCGAACGAGTCAAAATGTTGAGGATACAATGCTTTCCGTGCGAGAGTTCCTACCGAAATCAGGCGCATTTTCGGCATCTCGTTCGCTTAACATTGTGACTGCTGTCAGAACATTGTGGGAAAGAGGCAACCTACCTCAACACAACGATGCTCAGCGAAGGTGATGGTGGCATCGTGAGGGGAGAGACGGACTGTGAAGTGGGCGGGGCCTGAGGGGGCTTCCCTCATCGAAGCTGTCTGCAGACGACCGATGGCCACGAGACACGAACAAGAACCATCGACCCCCGAGGGGGGAGACGTCTTGATATAGCCAGTGCAGTGGACGACCAGGTAGTTGTGACCCCCGTGGGAGAAGATCGGACGACGGTGACGGAGTCTGAAGGGGGACTGCTGTTGAGGGGGGACAGGGGAAAGGAAAAAGGGAAGAGAAGAGACCGTGCCTCTCTACGGGTTCGAGTGATCCCATCCTCATTCTGCAAATGAATCCCCGTCGACAACTCATGTGTACTCGTGCCTTCTCCTTCCGTCCTCCTCAATTCACAACTTGCACCAACTCTCCATCTCTACAGTGCTCTTATAGTACCCCCCACTATCTTCCTACTCCCTCCTCTAAACCCATACTGTACCCCTTCTGACCTTCGGTCCCTTGCATGTTCTGTCCTCCATTATTCTGTTCAGCAACCCTCGCAAGAACTCCCTCGCTTCCACACAATTGATCGCGAACCTCAAAAAACGAATAAGATGAAAATCGGAATGATCGGTAAAGAAGTGCATTTAACAAGCCAAAATAAATCATTTCATAAATCGAAATTGAAATATGTATTTACTTTGTCTTGATCATCCGGGTGTATGAGTTCGTTCATGTTTCGATTGAGCCAGTCATCCTGTAATACTACCGTATACCCTATATCCAAGGACTCTCGGGAATACAGTAAGCATGGAATTTTAAGTTCGAAATGTTGAAGAGCTATGTTTCAAGCCACATATAAAAGGTTGGATGCTTTGTACAACGCACAGTAGTGAAGAGACTGGCCTGTTTGAGGTTGAGAACGTTCTCGATGGAATCGGACACGTACATGACACGGCCCGCTTGACAGTCGATGACGAAGAGAAATCCATTCGCTGCCTCGAGGACGAGGTGCTTCAGTTCCTGCAGAGAGAGACTGCGGTGAAGACGAGCAAAATAATACGCGTCAACTACAACTTGAAAAAGTAAACATTTTGGAACGTGAAAACATTTGCAACCCTTTATCCTGTTGAACCGTAAACTTTCAGAGTCCTAACACAAACCTGATCGGAGAGAAACGTCGGTCGATTGGGAATATCAGTGGAGGTCTGTCGAATAGCCTTCATATGAGTGACTGCCATCCGCAGAATAGTCAACTTATCCGGTTTGCGACCGAGTGAAGCACACTGAAGAACAAAGAACTGAGGGGTGCAGCAGAACAGACTCCCTTACGAATGAAGCACTAGGAAAGGTTACAGCAAACTATAGTGAAAAGGAAGTAAAAAATAAGAATGAATAAGGAACCTGGGGAACCATTTCCGCGAGTTCGTTAATGTAATGCGTCATCTTATTACGTCGGCGACGCTCAATCTCCGAATGATTCTCCCGTGCGAAACGTTCCTAAAATAATATCCTTATAATTATTTTAATTGTCTTAAAAGAATTATCGACGGGTAACTCTTCTTTTCACTTCATCTTTTCATTTGAAAGAAGCGGAAGAGAAGTCAAAATAAGAGGAACGAGTAAACGAGCATAAAGTCCTTATAAACGTTGGTGAAACTTTCTTCGAACCTTATTATCGCAGCCTCCCAATTCGCCCATCCTTGCATACTTCCCAGAAGGACCCCCGATATCATCATCGTCCACACTGCAAGTAATCCCCTTTCGCCTTCAAACTCTACCATTCACAAAACAAAAGACCAAGCGTCTCAAGGAATGCAATGAATATTCCCATAAATAAAAGAGATATGAAGTAAGAGGAATGACTCACCTTCCCCCAGCATCCCATCCAAACTGAGCTTGATCCAGATCCATCTCTACAATCGTTGAATGTAAGCAGGCACGAGACCGAGACTACTCTCAGTGCCTCTTTCTCTCTTTCTCTCTCGCACGCAACGTCTCTCCCCTCTCCACACTCTCTCCCTCGCACTCTCTGCCCTCTCTCTCGTCCCTCTCCCTCCCCTACCCGATATCTCTGTCTCCCTTGACATGATCTCTCACCGTCTTTGGTAGTGTCTCCCTTCAATCACAATCATTGATTCCTTCAGTATTTCCTTCCCTTCCCCTATCACCATACATGTCATAACTCCGTCCTCCCTCCCCTCATCATCCCCCTCTCAAACCCCGCCCCCCTTAGTCCCTCCCCTTCCCTATCTCCTTAGCCCCATCTAATCGTCTCTCTTTAACCCATAAATACTTTCCTGTTCCCTTGTCCAGTCAGTCACTCTTCTCACGAGTCTTCTCTTCTCTTTCCCCTCTCCCTTACCGTATCCCTACAGTATCCCCCATGCCCTCTCCATCTACAGTATCTACCGCATACCTCCCCTCCTACCGTACCCTCAACAGGAGAGTAATTCGTCTCTTTGGTTATCTAGCTGTATGACATATGTGATCTCATAAGCTAGCCGACTGAAGGAACGAATATCTCTCGTCTTCCCTCTCCCTTTCCCCATTCAAGGTAATCCATTCATTGAGTACTCCTTACCCATCACAACCATCTCTCTAAGGTATACAATCTCCTCTTTTATCCTCTCTATTCCTCTGTAATCGTGGATAACAAAAGTCAAACTTAACACTTGAATAGAACAAGCATGGCTTGTATACAACAACTAACAGTTCTATCTATCCATTCTCCTATCAAAACGAAAACAGATCAACAGTTCGTACCCAGTCAATATTCGATCGAGTATATGGGAGTACTGTAGCTAACTATGAAGGGAGAGTGTAACGAAAAGTGCAAAGACTACGGTAGTTCTATAAAGTACGATCTGATGAGTCAATAAGAAGTGTGAACCCGTGGGAATAAGAGTATGAAGAAGAGTAAAGAGAATGACTAGTTGGTTGGTAGTTTGTATTAGATGGCCAAGGCTCCGGCTTGCATGTGCACTTCGAGTAGTTTCCATGCCGTGGCGGGATTCAACTCTTCCATGTCCCTACACATGACCCACACGTGGTGCACTCGTTGGGGGGACGTCTGCAATCACTTCTTATACCTATTCTTTCACGATAAACTCTTCACTTTCATTTACTCTCTACGTTTTGCGTTTAGTCTACTGAAAGTCGCAAACCCGTTGCACCAAAGTATTAAAGGACCAAGGTGTACTGTAAGAGCAGCTACGCAGTAAGACTCTTGGGGTAACTACGCAGCAAGACCCTCAACTACCCTTGGAGTAGCTACCCAGCCGTGTGCTCAATCAGTTGTATCTCCCCTTAACTTCCCTCCTAGCTGCCACCTCCTCGTAAAAGGGGCTCGTCTTGTATCCTCCATCCATGCAACAAGTGTCTTTGTCCCACTTCCCTCCCCCTTTACTCTCTCCCCCCTCCTCCTCATCTCCCCCTTCTACCCCTCCCTCAACTCTCCCCTCTTTGTCCGTATTTCAGTCATTCGTCTCAGTGTCCATCTGCCTTCAGTTCCCTCCTTGTCTCTCCCCTTGTACTCTCTCTCCCTCTCTGCCTCCTCCCCCTCCCCTCCCTTCAAGACAGTCTCCTCCTTCATCTCCTCTATCTCCACCATCTACTTGAAAGGAGGACATGCGAGGGTAGCGACGAACGATGCATATCTACACTCACTCACACTCTTTCGGGGAGTCGAGATATCGAAGGCAAAGGGGGAGTAGAGAGGTAGAGGGAAGGAGAGGGGTACAAGGGAGGGAGAGGTATAGTTCGAGGTCAGACTGCGGTGGTCGTTCACAGCGGGAAAGAGTGAGTCTCGTTGTCCCCCTCCCTTGTCTCTCCCCTTCACCCCTCTCTTCTCCCTTCCTTTCCCTCACCCCTCCATCACTCACAAGGGACTCGTTCATAAACCATCTCATACAGTCCCCATCCAACTCTTCTCCCCTCTACAATTCATAACAGAAAGCAAAGCTTACCTCACTACCCTCGATCACTTTTCCCTCGCTATTCTTCACAACGTTGATCATGTATGCTTGGAATGTAATGATGAGTACAGGCCCTTGTTCCATCATCTTTCCCGATACTAACTGAAACATTTACACTAGAGATGTGCGTACGAGTTCTTTTGACCAATATGTTTCATTGCTTTTGGAGTCGAGGCGCGTCGCGATTATGTATGATTTGTGAAACATAGACATCAACAGAACTCCCATGCACATCTCTAATTTACACATACATACAGACACCACTACGGGACAAATATATAGTTCAAAGATTTTTTCACTTCTTATCAAGTGAAGATACTTTTCGACCGGGATTTTCTATTAAACCAACAAGAGGCCAAAAATATTCAATAAAGGCACTGTTATCTTGAACGTTACAAAATCCAATTTTAGGTAGAACATGGATGGGTATTTGGCTATGGGACAAAAATATGCCATGTGAGAATAAAGTAAAGGAGCAATTCTGGAGATGATAGAAGAAAAAAGAAGAAAAAGAGAAGCTTGTACCGTACCTCCACCTTGGCGATGTCTATTATCTTGCTGTCACTCGTACTGAATCCAATCTTCTTGTACTCTTTGATTACTGTAGATAGTGCTACCAGTGCCTGAACATACAGTAACCGTATAGAGGACAATAAATAAGGGTTTATCGTTCCGTTTATTTCTCTGATTTCAGCAATGTCAAGCATAGCATAATCCAATTTTAGGCTGGATGCATTGTGAGGTAAACGAGCTTCACATTTTGAACAAATCTCGTCTAATCATCGATGAGTAGAAAATACCGAGCGTGAGTTTTGAATTTGAACGTTCAACGGCTTATTATATTCGAAGAGTTAGAAGAGAGTGAATAAATATAAAGCAACGAACCCTTTCGTAGCACCAATCCTCCAATACTTCAACGTCCCCTCGAATAAACGCTTCGAGGATATTTGGAATGACTTCCTTCTCACAGAATCGAAGCCATTCTACCTGAATATTCGACATTTATTTGAGAAAAAGTTCCATCATAAAACGAAAAGTTAACTGAGCCAGTTGTGAAAACCGCTTTTCTACAAAAATAGAATTTTGTAGGCCACAACGCAAAGCCATAAAGCCAAACCTCAAACCTACCTCAAAAACCTTTTATCATCAAGAGAAAAAGAGGTAACCTTATCGAAGGACGAATCAATCTTGGATATCTCCGTAAGCACTTCCGATACTTCATTCGATCCACCTTCAAATTTAGTACATCGGTAAGCCATAGACAATAAACATAGAATTTGATTCCTTATGGTCCTTTAGGAACTAAATATTCCTAATTTTGTACAGTAATCTCAATTATCTTTCGCGCATAGGCACAACTGTAAGCATAGATAAAATAGTACGTCGAAAACGACGTAATTACACTTTTTTCTTAGAACAATTTTGAGAATCAAGGCACTTTCACGGTAAATTTTATCGAATTATGTCGAATAATGCTGTTTTTTTGGTTATTACGGTATGGATCAAGGCACTTTTATCTACTTCCTTATGAAAAAATAAAGACGCTTAGAAATCATTCGACATGACTATTTTATCTATGACTGTAAGAGTGGGGAAAAAGAGTGGGAAGGTAGCTTTCTGCAAAACTTATTCAACTAATGGTTAGCCACTATTGCACTAAATAATATTTGCTATAAATGTTTTAGTCTCAACATCGCGATTACCGATTGACCGTGCTAAAAACTACCCACAGTTCCTGGACGTAATTCCGTTATAGTAGTCTTTAAAATATTTGAAATGACTAACTGAATATATTGCTGATTTTGTCGGTAACTCCTCTGTAAAATCTCGCAGTTATCCCATCCGATTCATCAAATCGATTCTTCCAATCGATTAATCCTTAACATTGTTTTTTCATAACATAACACAACAACATTTTCATGG
The DNA here is from genome assembly GCA_900490955.1 of Micoletzkya japonica. NCBI lineage: Eukaryota > Metazoa > Nematoda > Chromadorea > Rhabditida > Diplogasteridae > Micoletzkya > Micoletzkya japonica. The sequence continues at coordinate 113,049 of LS944036.1, read as the reverse complement.
TTGAGTAAACCATGAAAATAACAGAAAAAAGGTTTAAAAAAACTAAATCAAAACAAAGAAAAAATATGACATTTTGAAAGGTACGTAAGAAGCGTATGGATAAAAAATGAGATGAAAGCAAAACCCGAAATGTTCTCACGATTGAAGTATGCATTGTCATCTGCGAACTTCTTCCATCCGCTTTGCCACTTCGAACTTTTATGCAATTCGATGCCCGTCGCGTCTCTAAACATTGCCAAATAAAAAAAATTGGGTAATATACATTAGTCTATCTATGCTTTTATAAGAAGAAAGAATAAGATCAAAATTGTAGACTAACTCGTTCGGTGCCACAGTCCGATTCTTCATTCCTTCAGACCAGGTGTTCTCTGATCGCTTCTTCAGTGTTTCTACAATATGAATTCCATGTCTAATATTAGGATAGATGAAGTGGTCGCGTTTTACTTATTTTATTCCGAACAAAAGATAGATAATACGAAAACATGTACCAACCAGGTCTACTGTACATCCTGACATCGGCAATACTATCCACTTCATCCTTCACCGTCTTCACAGTCTAAAACACTTCTTTCCACTTCTAATACCCCAAGAGACTTACCCCCGATACTTGCTTGTATATCTGCGTATCCCCGACCTTCTCTGCCATCTTCTCCATCTAAATATTCACTTACCTCCTCTCCTAATCACCCCTCTCTACCTGTTCAGCAGCAGCTTTTGCTTGTTTCAAGGCTTCCTCGCTGGCTTCGGACAACTTCTTTCCAGCTTCTGTCTTTTGCACCTCAGCAATCATCTAAATCAGCAATTAAGACACAAAATAAAAGAAAACCAAGCCAACCTTTTTCATTTGTTCTCCGATTTCTTCAACTTTCTGCCTTACTATTTCAGAGCTTTTGAGCCTCTCCTTTTCAACGATTTCCTGAAAGGCGGAACATAGAAACTAGGAAGAGTAGAGGTGAACGTACGAATTTCTTCCTTGCATCTCGTAGTGCTTCACTGTCGTTCAACTCCTGCATCCTCTTATTCAGTTCTTCTTTGTGCTGCTGCAGTTCCTTATTCTTCTCCATCTCTTCCTTCATATTGTCCAGCAAATTTCCGAGAAACCCCTTCCTCCCGGGAGGAGCGGCATAGAATCGTGAAGTCCTCAAGGGCAAACCAAGCTGGTTCGCGCGATTGTTCTGTAGGAATAGCCTCTCATATAACCTCAAAAAGGCCCCTGCCTGTCGCATCTCTGAAAGGGTAGATATTACATCGTTGAAATGGACAGAAACATCATCAGAAAAATTTATATGAGGCAGAAAAGATCGTGAACAAAACGAAATTCGTGTTTCAAAAGAATTCATAAGTTTGACATATAAAACCATATACCGTAATCTTCTCACTGTATTTTATTCAACAATTTCAAGGTTTTCCGTTAGAGACGCAAGATAATTGTTCAAACTTTTCTTACCGGGACTTCAAAATTTTCAAAGAATATACGATTTCCTCTCGTACAAGAGCTCGTTGCGTGATTCGTGGTTTAACTTTCACAGTGTGCTTGTCAACCGCCTATCTAGGAATAATTGTCCGAAATATAGTTGGTTTCGTCAAATGCTTCCTTTGAATTATGTAGAAGAAAATTGTCCTGGTGAAGCTCATTTCAGAAGGTGATTGTCAAACAATGTCCTCAGAGGATGCATTTGAGTGGGAACTGAATCTGGAGAACATCCAACCTCTTCGATCGGGAAGGCATGCTTCGTCTCTCAAATCAGCGGGACTCGGGGTGTCTGCGTCCAAGATAAACGCTTTGGTAGAGGAGAAGATGTCTGAAGTGAGTCGTATTCACAGGGAATTCTCAAGCTAAAAAGCACGTTTTGGATGCCGCAGTCTATACGAAGCCGGCGCGTAGCCCGCTCGTGCAGACAACATTGCTAACAATAAGCACTCGTGATCGGTCTGTCCTAACTGCAAACATACGTGGACAGTTGTGTTGATCACGCTTTCCAATTACGCCTACTAATATTCATAATCGAAAGTAACGAGTAGCACAAGTGTTTAACTTGACTATTGACATTGCTATGCTTACACCTGCAGGTAACTTTCGGGCTGATACTGTTTATTACCAACTTGAGGTGTGCGCCAATCTGGAGGGAGCTTGTGGCGATGTTGATGAATTGGAAATTGTTCTTTCATTCATTTCCTGGTTCGACGATCATGTATTCATCGGAAAGCATAAGATGCTCTATCAATTTTTGTGGAAATGCCTCGAACGGTGAGTTTTCCTCTATTGTACGTTGTAAGGGATCCTGCCAGATTGAACAAGTTGAAATACAAAGACGACGAGAGAATGTTGTCGATATGGATAAGAATGGCAGAGAGCAGTCTCGGGAACGAACGGAATGTATTCGATTATGCCAACTGTATGGGGTGGCTGCTAAGGTTATTATTTTCCTCTTGTGCAATGGCATAGCCAGGCCTTATATATTCGGTAACTGACTGACAATTTGCAAGTAGTAGGGGCCGTATTGGTCGAAAACTTAAGAAGATGGCTAACAAATGTTCAGTTATAGCGCATAGCACTTATGGTTAAATAGCGCAGTAACAGTTGTAATTTGAGAAGTGCGCGATTCTACATGGAATGGTCTCGAGTGTGCGAGTTGCGAGGGGTAGTGGACGAGGCACGAAGATGTCTGGAGAGGGGAATCAAGAACGGAGCTACTCCCCTTCCCCTTCTACACGAGGCTGCCGACTTACTCGAACTCAGGATTCTACGTAAACATGTTTCTGTTAGTCTTTTTTAATGTTTTGTGGAAGATTACTTTATGTTAAACCTGTTAGTTTTCAAACATTCAAGCGTGCAACTGATTATTATTTTCGTCGTATTGAAATAACGTTTCATATCTAGATAACGATTGAATAATTAGTATGGATCTTTTATGGGTAGCGAAGGGAAATGGATACGGTAGATGTTGATATTGCATTGCTTCAAATGAGAAATGATTTAAGCAAAGAGATGGCGAGGACGATAGTGATGAAGAAGTAGAAGAGACGAGAGAAGCCTTTACTCGATTGGCGACTTTAGAAGGGGGTTGTGCTCCGATTGTCAGTCATCTCTGCTTAAGTTGACAACGTCTAGTTTGCCTCTTTTAGTCATAGTTACATCAGTACAACCATTCATCGCATTTAAAATTGAAATTAGACTACGCTAATAACCATTTGCATACGCATGCTTAATGCCAATAGTAAAGACGCTGTTCAGGTGCGAGTTGCTTCTGTTTCGGGAGTGGTAGAGAACCAACAGAACCATGTGAAGCTGACCAAGTCAGCTGTGAAGAAAAATAACGGATCGTCCTTCGAGGTTGGTCTTTTTGAAGTGATCATGGACCCTGCAATTCTAACATACACGGCAACCGATCAACTGCGCTCCCCCCAAAATAATGAAAAACTCTTGTAACGTTATCTATCGCGAACTGAAATTCAAACGCGACTTTTGAATGACCTTTTTGCCGCGCAAATCAGTGAAAAATTAGAAAAATACGATAGAATTATCGAGTTTTTCAGGATTACCCTATCACACTCTTCCGTTTTTTGAATTACCGCCCGGTTTTCATAGCGAGTCTTGCAACGATGACTATGAAAATCCTCTACAGTAACTAATTAGCATAATTCCGCATTATTGACATTTAGCAGCTTTTTGGGGCGAACGCAGTTGATCGGTTGCCGTGAACATAATGATATTATTGAATAATATTGAACGTCCGTGAACGTTTTGACGACTGTGCACTAAGCACCGTAAGTCGGCATTATAGTAACGATCGGAACGGAATATTCTAGGCTTCGTTTTTGACCGTTTTCTGTTCTTTTTCTTGTTTTTTTCCGACTATTTCTTGCTCGTGTTGAGTACTTCTATATCGCAACATTTTTCTAATGTACATTCAATCCCAGACATCTTCGAATTGAACGGAAAACGCAGTTTAGAATATTCCGTTCCGGCCGTAACCTGCGGTGCCGAAGTGTGCACGGTTAGCACATAGTCGTCAAAACGTACTGACGTAGAGTTTTATTCAATAATAACGCCTTATTCAATAAAAGTTATCGAGTAATGGAAAATATAGACAGCGTTGTTTGAAGGAACAAATAGAAGTAAAGGCTCTTTCAGGTCTTAGAAGAAAAGGAAGACGACAGTTGGAACTGGTTGCGGAATGTATACGAGATGAAGAGTTTTGATATCTCGCGTATTCATTTGGATGACGACAACACGAAAAGCACCACTACACCTTCCATCGTACGCTCTTTTTACTAGAGATGAGGGTAGCCGATGAGATCATTTGCTCACCCATCTCATAGTGAAGAATGAATTGCTAGAGGAGTTTTAGATAGGATGAGACTTAGGATGATCTTAATAATTGTTAGATATTGATTTGTAGAAGCCTCATTATGCGAAGGCGACTGCATCGTTTACTGTATACGAAGAGGGAGAGAAGGCAGTTGTGAAACCGAGACTTATGCTGAGGAAGGAATGCATCAAGGAGAAATCTATTGAAGTAATTGCATCTTCTCATACTCTCAATTTACCTTACAGTCACTTTACTTATTATCAACTGTGTCAATGTAGTCATCCCCGTAGATTCCTATCTTTTTAAAGAAGGAACAAGTATTTAGTTAGTTTACAGTATTGAATGGTTCTTTTCAGGAGTCCCGTGTGGCTCGTTTCTCAGTTCTCTTCAACGACTACTCCCCATGCGAAGTAAACAAACCGAAACATCTTCATTTATGCAAATCGGACGTACGTCGTCTTTCATTCGATTAGTATGCATGTATATCGTAAGTCGTTAGCCCCTGATAGCCCTCTCCTCTCCTCCAATCCCCCTCATTAACCCCCTCCCCCCTCTTCATTGACTCGACTCATCCGCTTCTTCACGGGCCTTATCCATTTCCTCGTCCATCTTAATCTTAACTCTTTTATCTTGTGAACTGCGGTATTTGTACAAAGTATCAATAAATGGTCACCTCTGCCTCGCTGAAGATATTGAATATGGAGAGGACGAGATTGTAGTTTGGGATATCGGATGAATCGAGAGACATGGCATGCTCGTACATCTTCTGCATTGTTTCAGCGAGTGACCAGTTGGTTATAGTTCAGTAGTCACAAGGGATCGGCCAAAATGTAGTCAAGGTTGCTGTCAGGTATTTATGTATCACTTATTCTCTTATTTTTCTTGTTTACCTTGAAATTAAGTGGACATCGTCTGGCGAATTGTTGAAAGGGAATGGTCTCCTTCTCCTTGACAATCGCCTCCGGCTTCGTGATCATTCTCCAAGGGAGTTGTCCCTCGATCAGTTCTACCAGAGTATAGAATAAGGCCACGAGATCGTCCCCCGTTCCCTGCCGCATGTTACCGTACACGAAACAATACGGAGTCTCTCATTGTACTACATCCCCCCGCCTACAGTACCCATTACACCATCCTACAGTACCCCCCTCTCCAAATACCGTACCTGCTCCCTCCTTCGATGCACATTAAGTGAAACATATCTCATAGTTCCTCTGAAGGCAGCGTAAGATCGTGGAGTTCTCACTTCTCCCTTCTCTTAACAATTCATTCATTCTCTAATTCCCGTGTACCCTCATTCTACCATTTCTGAACATTCTTGTCATTCCGAAGTCGATTAGAACGATCGTATGTGATTTGTCCTTCAGTCCGATACACATATTCGAGGGCTTGATATCTCTAAAGTGAACTCCGATCCCTGATCCCTAGGGTATAGTCTTGCCTGTGTAGGAATCCAATATTGTGTAATAGTTGCAGTGCATTAGTGACGTGAGTTGCAACTCTGCACACGAAAGGAAGGGACAATCTTCTGCTCTTTTGCTTCTTTCTCAGATCTGTCACATTCCTTCCCAGCTTCTCCATTATTATGTAGTTGTAGTTCTTCACACTGCCCGAGGCATACAAAGTGGGAGTGAAAGGCGAACTCAGAAGTAAGGCCAGAACCTCAATCAATACAGTCACTACCGTAACCAGATCACGTCTATCCCCGACCGTAATCACCACTTGTACCGTACCCTCTGCTCCAAGACCATTCTTCCAGCCTCAACACAAATAGGCTCTACTTTGACAGCCACTTCCTCCTGAGTATCTTCATTCACAGATCGGAATATCTGCCCGAATCCACCTCCTCCGATTAAGCTGTCCTGAATACACGGATAACTGGATACCTGATATAATTTACAATTTTGGAAGAGAATTCTACTAAACAACTGACTAGACGAAAACGTTGATTGAGAATGAGCCCCTTCTCGAGATACTGTGGAGCACTTTTCCCTCGTTGTTTGGGCAGAGGAGGAAGCACTTCTCCTGAGAGGATACGGTAGGGTACCGTAGGATACAGTAGGGGACGAAACGAGTCGTGGTGAGAGCACAGAGTCAATATCTGAGACATACCCATGGGTCGGTGACCACTCGTGATGAGAGCAGAACGAAGAATGAGATGGCTCAGATGTTTCAACGATTTGTCTCATTTCTGTTTCTCCGTATTCGTTTAGCATAACTTTCTTCGTATAATGCTTTTTTCTCTAGAATGTTTCTATATCCTAGGCACGTACAATTATGCGTGTTCCGATAAAGATGAAATGCATAATTGGAAGGTGCTGTATGTACACAGTTGTTTCCATAGCAACGAGGAACTGGAAGTGGGGGGGGAGCGGAGGCGGAGGGGAGTCATTGAGTGAAATGGAGGACGACAACGAAGAATCGACGGGAACTGACGTCGACGGACCGGGAAAGGCCTGGGATCTGTGGAGGAAAAGCGAGGTATTCACTCCATTCCTTCCCTTCCATCTCTCATGCCTTGAGATACTACTGAACAAGTTGAAGTGTCTCAACTACGAGAGGTTGTATGTGAAGGGAGAGAAGGGTCGTCCCCTCGAGAAGTAAGACTATCTATTCACCACCCCCTCCCCCCTCAATCCACTGCATTGAGACTCACCTTCGTCCGTAGTGCAAGTGGCGATTCCTTCCTGTCCTTCGTGCAACTCTGCTCTTGGCTCATTCGGCAGAGTGGAAACGACTCGTTCCCTATTCCCTCTGAACTCGACGACCCCAATACAACCGTTTCCAATATTCTCACTTTCCTTCGATCGAAGGCGAGTTGGATAGGTTATTGATTGTTAGACTTAATTTGAGGACAGAGGAGGAGAATGGACAGTGACTAAGTTGAAGAGGGGAGAGGGCGAGGAGGTAGTCTCTCTACTCACCCTTCTGGCTGATATCGCTCTCGCTCATAATAACTTCGTCTTCAGTAGGTAGGCATCGTGTTGATCACAGTCGTTTTTGACAGTCTTTCTGTGCTACAATCTTATAGACTATATAAGTTATAGTATGACGAAGTATTGATGGGATACTTGATTCAGACCGAACATTCGCAAGGAAGACGATGCAGATTCTGAGAATGAAGATGGAACATCAAGTGGAGCACAGGTTTCATTTTTTATTCCTTCTAATATTATTGGGAAGAGCAAAACGAAGGCAGGAAGAAGATATGAATGATAATGTAATTTAGAGTGATGAAGAACCCGACGTGGCTTTAGATGATGATGAAGGAGTCGTCGTCGACTTGTCGGCACCCAGAGTATTCAAGGTAAGGGAGGGGTACGGTAGGGGTACTGTAGGTTGGAGGGAAGGCGTATTACAGGAGAACATACAAGGCATTCTGACTAGCGAAGTAACGGATGTGGATGCATGGAAAGAAGAGGTTGAGAGGGTCACTCCCATGTTGAAGATTGCCATCGGAGAGGGAAAGGTGTTGGCGGGTCGAGGGGTTGAGGGTTACGGTAGTTTTCGAGGAATGGAGAGTTCACATCGACAAGATGAGCACTACTAAGAAGAAGATGGAGGACTTGACGAAGACGACGGAAGATCGAATGAGAGAAGTGAGGAAATCGAGGGGAGAAGAGGGAAGGACAGATTATTGCAGTTGAGAGACAATCTAGAGAAGACTACGGGGGTATTGGAGACACGCGAGAAGAGTCTCACTGTTCAATTGAGTGCTGCGATTACACGATTGAAGGAGAAGAAGGACCAATTGGCTGAGAGGACACAGACTTACAAGTGGGGTTACGGTAGAATTGGGGGGAGGGGTACTGTAGGTCGGCGAGTGGGGGGATCGAAGAGAGGAACAAGACTCTCGAAACAGTTCTAGAGGATATCAGACAGCTGAAGGAACATATCGACGTGGAGACTGCAAAGAGTACCGATGGAGGTAACGGAGATCCACTTCTTCTACGATAGTTTACGGTTTTCTCTGTCTACAATCGCTCCGTTGTTTCCGTGCAACACGAATTGAAGCTTGAAACACACATTTTGCTGAGATCCGCATAATAAAATGCGGAAAGACTCCTAGCACATATACTGCAAGTGTTTAACACACTGTGTGCGGAAGGGCGGCAAGTGCTGCTCGCGCGCTTTTTATTTATTTTCATGTAATTTACTTTTTTCGTGTTCGTCGTTATCGTT
>LS944036.1:83453-97263 GCA_900490955.1 Micoletzkya japonica | reverse complement strand
TTATCCATTTGTTCCCGTCGTCCGCCTAATGAGTTCTCGACTCGACTTGTTCTGTCTTGCTCATCATGACATCTTTGTGTACTGGCAATCAATTGAGGATAGTAGAGAGGCTACAAGGGAAAGGGGGGGGGGCAAGAAAGAGTCGTCTTGCTTAATAACGACACTACTTGCAGAAGGAGTGTATGGCGTGCTATGAGAAGGCTGTTGCTCTTGGAATTGTCTCCTCTGACCTGCACATCAATTGGGCTACCGGGTTACGGTATAATTGTCTGTTCACTGAGGCTTTGACTCATCTGCAAAAGGCTGTGGACATTGAGAGAAGTCGAAGGAATAAGACACTCTATACTGAAATGGCTGTGATACTCAAGTAAGTGGAGGGGGTACGGTAGGATGAGAGACTCAAATGAGAATACTGGGTATGGTATGTTTAGGAAGATTGAGCGAACTGCGATTGGTATCAAGAATACGAGGAAGGACTTGGAGGGAAGGGATCGCGTCTCGGGACGAATTGTAGAGGTGAGGGGTACGGTAGGAATACTGTGCACCTAGGGAAAGGGTAGAACGATCCACGTACAGTAATAATTACGGTATACTGCGCTGTCCAGAATACTTTTAGTTGGTTGCCATCAATTATTAGATATTTAAGACGAAGCAGAACGCATAACAATATGTCTACCGTTGTGTTTTGCCCAAGCAGTGTCTTTATGGAAATATTCATGAATGAGCATCGCACATCGATTGTTTCTTGGTGAATAAAAGACGAGTATTAGGCGAGAGGAGTGGATGGAGGGATGAAGGCAATAGCGGTTTAAGTGTTAAGGGGGGCCAACTACGAAGGGGAAGGGCTTTTATAGTCGATAGAGGTTGGAGGGATAGGGAACAGCTATGTCATTAGAGGGATAGAAGGCGACTGCGAGGGATCTTTGAGGGAGAGAAGACTGGGGGAGTTGGTGGGTAGGCATGGTGGAACTGTTGTGTTTGGGGGTAGTCTCCGTCAGTGGCCCCTTAATATCCATCTGCATCCCCCTAATATGCACCCCTCAGGTTGTCTCCCCCAGTTCCTTCACCCCATGCATTCTACTCCTCGACTCTCCCTCAGACGGTCCCTTCATCTGTTGTCTCTTCAATTTCTCCTCTTCCATGTCCTTCCTAGTCGGCGATTCCCTCACCATCAAACACCCTCAACTTCTCGAGGTGACACTATTCCCTCATATTCCCCCTTCTCCCCTCTATTCCCTCCTCCTCCCCTTCCTCCCTCCACTCCTCTCTCTTTTCAGTTCTCCTCCAATGGACTCTCCTTCCCCCTCGTCAGACTTCTCTCTCCCTTTTCCCTCCTTCGAAATGGATCCCGAATCCGTGAATCGTCTCTTGCCTTCGCTAATGTTTCCATTCACAACAAGTCCACTCTCAAGCAACATAAATAATGGATCGATTATTTCCCTTTTACTCGTTTACTGTCCAAGTCTTGATGTTTTGATGCTGTAGCTGCGTGATAGCAGAGAGGGAAGACTCGAGTTCCCTCCCCCTCTCTCTTCCCCTCCCCTCCCCCTCACAAGTCCCCCTTCCGTTCTCTCAGTTCACTCACTTCATTCCCTTCCCTTCGATCTCTCTTCATCCCTTGTCCTTTCTCTCCGTTCCTTGTCATATCTTCTATTACAGTATAGTCAATAAAGTGTGCCTACAGTATTCATTTAATGGACTACTCTCTCGGAGAGATGCTTCTCCCTCGTTAACCCCTCCCTCCCTTCCCTCCGTGCTATCCCCCTTCTACCCTAAACAGCCCCCTTCTTCATTTGTAATTGTCGACAATCAAGTGTACAATTAGAGTGTGCTCGTCCTCTTGTCCTTTTCCCTCTGTTTCATCCCCTTACCCTTATCCTCCCTTATTTCCCCCTTATTCTCCCCCCTTCCCTTAAAAGACCCCACAACCCGCTTTTTAATAATAGTCACTATTTAAGTCATGATATGGACCACCCAGGTTCTGATTCAGACATCCCCATATTAATAATTTGGTGTTTGAGCTTCAATGTTGCGCTTATAACGACCACTCTTCGAACGAGAGACCGTACAAAGTGAGGAGAGCGCAGAGAGTGAAACAATCTAAACCCCAATTAGCATACACGTACTTTTCCGATCCTTCAACATCCCCTACTCGACACATTATCTTCTTTTTCTCTTCGTCCCTCTCATCCCTCCCGCTAAGGTCATCTTATCATTTGATATTTCTAGTCTGTAGATTTAATCTTCATTAGCAGTTTCATATTCCGAGTAGATAGATATAGACGAGTGACTGCGAGTCCTCTTATTTCCCCTTCTTCCCTCATCCCCCCAAAATACCCTCCCTTACCCTTACCTTATCTCATCCTCCTTTTCATCAATTCATAAGGGTCGTCCATCAGATTTGCCTTGTGCAATGCATCTCTTTCTCTTTCTCCTCTATGTCGTCTTTTCTTGTTCCATTCTTCTTCCCTTCTTCCCTCTTCGCATCTTCAGTCTGTCCTTTCTCCTTTCATTCCCCCTTTTCATATTTCCCTCCTCTCTCTTAACCCTGTCTCCCTCCTCCTCCCCCATCCCTCAATATTCAACAACTCTGCTTCATTCTCTTTCTCCATGTCGTATCTATGTGGAATGAAGGCAATATGAGTGTATCCCCCTCATCCTCGTCTTTTCCCCTCTCTTTTCCTCGTTTCCCCCCATCTTCCCTAATCGCACTTCCCTCCCCCGTATCGTCTTCAGTTCGCGATTCAGACTCCTTTCTGTCATTGTTTATATCATTTTCTCGGTCTACTAAAGATCAGTCGGTGATAGTCGGTTACAAAGTGAAGGGTGAATAAAACTATCATCTTATCCGATTCGCGATTCGTTTTCTTATAGCCGAGATGGAGATGTGCATTCCGAACCTTATAGCAAATGACTTGTGGGGATTCGGTCCCGTGAACAATCTTGTGAGGGGAACACCGTTCAGTCATCTCTAGTAGATACTCCGTCTATTTTAGAGATACGAGATAAGAGATCTCTCTTATCTCGTATCTCTCTCACCCCACTTATTGTACTCTTCAGATGGAATGTGCAGGATTCAACCGTAGTGAAGAGATGGCGTTGTATGTGTACTACCATGATGTGAGTATATGGGGGATTGTGTTGAGTAGAAAGGGAAGGGAGAAGGGAGAGAACTTAGTTAGGGGAAGAGGGGAGAAGAGCCGGCGGGAAGACATTGTCTTATTGTCGACACTGTTCTCATTGGGGGGAGTAGAGGGGGCAGCGTCGTTCCTATTCACTCACGGAATGAATGAGTACCTCTATGCAGCCCGCAATCTATGGTCAGGCCTTTTATAGGTCCCTTTCAATGGACTATTTAGAGTAACGATCGAGCTTGTGCCAACATACACATAATACTTTATGGCTAGAGAAAAAAAACCTTCATTTAGGTGAATAACCCTGTGTAGCACCCAGATAACTATAGTCTATCCAGATGGATTGTTTTTTCAGTTACTCGGTGGATTCACTCGAGGCCTCTCCTTCATCCATTCTCTCGTCTTCATCCCTCTATGTGTAATAGGAGTTTTAGCCAACGGTAACCCTTGCATATTCTTCCCTGCCTATCAGTCCCCTACCGTACCCCTACCATATCCCTACTGTACTCCCTACCATGATTCTATCATCCAATGGACCTTTCGTAGTACTCGAATCATTTGAAGAGGAGAGTGAGCAGGAGCCAAGATGAAGCTAGCCTCTTAAAACATATTGATGCTCTCATACCTCTCATGCATCGCATGCCTAGTATCTCCCCCTCCATCCTAAGTATCTCTCCTCTTCCCTCTCTTCCCTCTTACCTCTTTCCCCCCTAATTTCCCTTCTCAGGTCTCATTGTGGGTGTTCTACTTCGTCCCTCGATGCGTTCGAATATCTTCAATAATTTCCTCGTAGTAATCGCCTTCTGTGATGGTACTCTCATGGCAACTTACCTACTCTTCAATACGGTAACACCCCTACTCTCCCTCACCTAATCTGTCTACTACCCTACTACCCTACTCCCCTATAACCCCCTTCCTTTTCTCCCCTACCCCTACCCTCAAATACGAGGCCAATTCGTCTGTCTCCCCTCTAGACATTGCAAAGAGGCGACGGAGTTGAAGCACGAGATTTCCATTCATGTACTTAGCTGACCGTGAGAAGAGATGGCATGGAATGGATTGAGAGGGAATCGGGAGGGGGAGGGGAGGTTACGAGGGAAGAGAGGGGGTACGAGGGAGAACGAGAGGGTGAGGAGGATATGAGGGAGAGAGTTTGTTGAGAGAGGGATTGGAAGAGGGGGAAGTGGTGAAGAGGGGATGAGGAAGGAGAAGAGAGAAGTGGAGAATAACTGGGATTGGATGGGATGAATTATGATGATAGCAAGGTGCATGCTTCCCCTGCATTCACATCTTCCAATTATGCACTCAAAAAGGACGAGGTGTTTGCTTTCAAGAAGGGGAGAGGGAGAGGGTCATTCCAGATGGGGACTGGAACCCATCCATTACACGTGCCTATCATACCCTTTCTCTCCTCTAATAACTAGAGGTTTAAAATCGGTTCCTTTTGATGCTTATGTTTTGTACATCATTCATAACCGCGACGTGTCTGTTCACCGAAAACAACGAAGATATTGTCGAAAAAGGGAAGGATTGCAGATGTGTACTAATACCCCTCCCCTATGACCCTTGTAATATGCCCGTATCTCCCCTGTGTAGATCGATGACTGTGACCACTGGTACTACTCGTACTGGTGGATCGTCTTCACGAAGACCTTCGCAGTCTCTTCAGTCTTCATCCATGCCTTGTCCCTGTGGTTAACTGTCAATATGGCCATACTCAGGTCAGTCCCTTCTTCCAATGCAAATATCATCAACCTTTTCTCTAGATAGTCTTTTAAAGCGGTTCAGAAGATTACAAAGAGTTAAGCTATTTGAGCAGCCCTTGCCTTCAGATACATGGTCCTCTCACAAGGAACGAGCTCCGTCCCCTCCCGTCTTCCCTCTTCCAACTCCCCTCGAGTGGCCATTGTCGCTATTCTCATAGCCATAGTTGTCGCTTTCCTTGGATCTTTTCTCGTTATTATCAGATACGAGGTTATCACTTTATTCCTTGATTGATCGTACGCCACAATTCAGATTCATGGTGGAGGAGAGGTCTTGATAGAAGAAGTGCAGGATGGAAAGTGTTTGCTCGTGGATAGGGGATGGACCAAAGGTACAGTAATCAGGAGAGAGGGATACGGTAGATGGGTTGAAGGGGATCGAGTGTACCAGTATGGAATGAAGAGGCCGTCGTGGTTCACTTGTTTCTACGACCGACTCAACTTCTGGCTAGTTGGTGGGTAGTCTCCCCTTGTCCCCCCTCCCCCTTATATTCCCCTTCCAGCCGTGGTTCTCAAACTGATTCCATGTCTCCTTCTGACAGTCTTCATGACTCTTCTCGTCAATATGTTGATAGAGACGAAGAAGAGAAGGGAACGACTGTGTGCTTCGAGTACTTCAACTAACACGCAGGCTCGTTATTCACTTCTCTTGCCTCTCCTCTTCTCCACTCATGGCCATCCTTCAATTTAAGTCTTTTCATCTGCTTTCCAGGCAGAGCGAACGACAGCGATGCTCACGACGATTGTTGCTGTTTTTCTGTTAACGGAGCTTCCCCAGGGACTTACCTTCTTGTCAATAGGTCCATGTACACAGTAGACACTCATTCAACAAGCCTGGTTAAGGTGTCAAACCGGAACTCAATCTAGTGCACAATGCATTCATGCAACTCTTTAATCTCTTATCGTTGATCAACTCGTCCACCAATTTCCTACTCTGTGCTCTAATGAGTGCTGTCTTCCGGTGAGTTGTCTCCCTTCTCCTCCCTCACTTTACTCTCTTTGTTCAGTCGAGAATGCGTTTCAATGTGTTCGTCATGCTGTCCACAAGTCAATCATGTGGAATCCGCTCCATCAAGGGTACCCTCGACCTCTTTCCCCTTCTTATTCCCCATTTCAGTTACTCACTGTTCCAAGTGCAAAGAAAGGCTTCGTCGCAGTGCCAACAACATGTCCCCCTTAACTGCCCATTCCCCTCCCCCTTTATCCTGTTGTATACGAGTATTTCTATTAAATCTCAGCCTTTATTATAACTATATACGGCTTGCATTAGCTCACTTAATAATATAGGAGACAACAAAACAATTTACATTGAATGTTATCACATTCACTTACTTTCTTAATTCATCTCATCTATTCAAATGGGCAAGTTACTAACGAGTAACAATTATTCACAGTAACTTCTATACAGAAATTAAATTTTAAAAAACAAAACCAAAGGAGGAATACATAATAAAACCGCTTAAGCGTTCACCCTCACATGTCCCAACGCCGTTCGTCGATACGGAAGTTCCTCATTGATGATCTCCAGAGCCGTCTTCAACCTCTGCTCCGACGTCGCCATCTCGTCATTCCTGCAACAGGCAAATCTCGCTACTTCCATAAATGAATTCGGAGAGGATCATCAGAACGGAAGCATGACTGACTAGTAAATGGCTGTAAATGTTTAAGTCTGGTAGACTTTTAAACATTTAAAGTTTACATTCTATGTAACTAAGACTGTGTTCATTCGTAGCTCTACCATCAATCACTTTCCTTATGCACAACTCACGTCTTTGCCACAAACATGGCAGATCCCCTCTCCGCATAACGATTGGCGATGTAGAGAGGGCACGGGACAGAGACAGGACTGTTCACGATCTACAACCATATCTCAACCTCCGCCGAACAAAAACCCTAAGATGTGTACAGCAACTAACAACAATAATAATTTGGAAAAAAACCGTTTTATCGCGGTCAGTGCGCTAATCCAGAAAGGTACGAACCTGGAATCCGAAAGCCAGCGAATGAGCGACAATCTGCAGCTCGTTGAGGGAATAGTTCATATCATTCCCGAGTACAGTGTAGCGCGGAGTTCGAGCGGATCCCTGATAACATAAATTATAGCTTATCAAACGACTTAGAAATCGACACTACTTGAACTACAATAGCCTATTTCTAATTTATATATAGCGCGGCTGGCTACAAGCTACAACACTATTTAATCTATGTATTCGTTATACGCCTTCGAGAATCCAACAACTGCTTAGATATTATTATTTATTTATTTATCGAATACGTTTTCACGTGCGGTCAAGCATATAAAAATAATGTGTGATACGAAAAATGTATATTGACCAACCATGTCCATCCCAAAAGTTCATACCTGGAGAGCGATATGCGAGTTGAGGTAGAACTCGTTGAAGTTCGGACTGGTCAGCTGCCGATCGACGACCGTTCCACAGCCGATGTTCTGTCCAGGAGCCTTCTCCTTCGGATCGATCTGCAAAGGCATATCATAACTACACTTTATCGAGTATTCCAAGGACTTGTCAGAAGTCGCTCAGTACTTCAAAAAGTGCGTAATCGACTAAATCTCTCTTATTGGGAAACGTTTCCTTTTTTTCTATGAAAGAATCAAGACACTTCGAAATTCAACAATGTGTCTACTTGATTTATAAGCACGATTCGAAATGGTCCCAGACACTCACCGTCTCCCTCATGAGGCGAACATTGTGTTCCTTGTGAACAGCGATGAAGGTGAGATAGGGCTTCATCTTACACTCCTTCATCACGGCGTGAATGACAGGAATCTCCCTCTTTACCACCTACAAAGCCGATAAGTACAACCATACGTGGGCAGGGTCTGCCGGTAACTTGCTGTAGCGGTCCTCCCATACATAAATATCTCACAATTTCGCTAATAAATTATTTTGCAGCGAGCCAACCAATACAAGAAAAGTTTTTGCAGCGAGTCACCCAACCACGGTACCTGCAACCGTGCCCACCTATGACCACAACAGCATACCAGCATCGACTTTACAACACATAAGACCCTATTGCTAAATACATTGAATACGGAGCAAAGCGTACACTGGCATAGGCATTCTCGTCGACCCCCTGCCTGAACACGATGATTTCCCTTGGAGGTGCTCGAGTCGGAGGCTGTTCCTTTCCTTGCTTGTCCAACTCTCCACAATAACGCTTGATGATCGTACGGAAGATGTCTTGGAGACAGTAGATCAGCTGAAATACAAGTAAGTAGAAACGTAATGTGCTCTAATGAAAGAGAAAACGAAACAAATTGTCATGGGTAGAAGGGGAATCAAACGAATGTTACTTGGTCTCCTCGGTTCTCCTGGTACATGAAGTCTCCTATGTACTCTTCTGCCATATCCGATGTGTTGGCCGCATACTAAACAGTAGATGAGAATAAGACCAATGAGTAACATACGCCAACAACTGCAGGAGCAGCCGATTTGCCGTGGAGGGAATCGACCATGGCAGAGGGAGGAGCACGCATGACACTGAGACCCACGATGAGACGTTCCTTCGGGAGCATGTCGTAGCTGAATACAACAACCATTATCTTGTTAGTGTTGCTTAGACCAAACACTAGCTTGCCACTGGGCACACTAACAAGGAGATGGTCTGACCTCGCCATTGGTGGGCACGGTTGCAGGTACCGTGGTTGGGTACCTTACTGCACAACTTTTGCAAGTAATGGGTAGGCTGCTGCACAAAAATATCTTGACTAGATTTTTCGATAATTATGCACGGGAGAGCCACTGCAGCAATCTACCGGCAAAACCTGCTCAGCTATGGACCTCGCGGAAAGGGATTCAAATGAGACATGTACCATTCGAAAGAGCGTCAAAAACTGAGTAGACAACGATGTTGAATTTTTGCTGAGGGCGTCTGACTGTTGACAGCTAGCTGCAGGCGACGCCTCACAAGAGGAAGCGGCGCAATGGCGGATCCCTACTTCCAGAAAATGACGATTATCTCGCTCTAGATACGCCCTCAGCAAAAATTGAACATCGTTTCTATTCAGTTTTTGACGCTCTTTCGAATGGTACATGTCTCATATAAATCCCTTTCCGCGAGGTCAGACCATCTCCTTCTAAGTGAAAAGTTGCATAGAAACTAATCGGTTGTACAAAATTAGTGAATCAATAGTAATTTTGTTGACACGTTGTGTTAGGAGTTGCTAACTTGTTCGTGATGTGCGCCAAGTTGAGTTTGTAGTTCAGCCCTCCAAGCTTGATATTCGTCTTGAAGACGATGTTCTCCAGAGTCTGATTTTGATTCTTCAGAATAACATTCTGTGCAGTTCTCAGCTTCAGATCCTGTGTGATAACATTCGAATATCGCTCCTCCAGCTTGATGAATTCTGCAAGCACATAAGATTTTATGCTGTTTACTAAAAAATTGCTTTCGCTACATTCCAAATGCCTTGGAAGATTATTTCTCAAACGGCGTGAATATGAGCAGATTTGAAAATCGATTTCGTCTACGGATAGTTCACACCACCTCCTTGTAGGAGATGTTTTCAGTTCCGCACAGTGAAATTATAAAATAAAAAAAATAAAAAAAGGTTTTATTAGAGAAGAGACTAACTGTGGAATACAAAGCTTTCGGATGAAATGAAGAAGATGAATTGACAGCCGTGTTCCGCGGCCTTCTTCATTTGCAGTCTCACAACTGCTTCCAAGTTCGTCGACCCAGCTGGTTGAAGGAACGAACACTCGACAGGGCCATTCATGCGAATTCCATGAGATTGACACATCGTCATATACCTCTTTCCGAATTCCCTATAAACAAACACGTACTTTCGGTTTATAGAGGTTTCGGATTGAGAGAGTGAATGCTTTCGCATTCTCAAGAAGCCTGTTTGTTCCTTGCTTTAAATACACGAGCAACGTACTGCAATTCTTGAATGGAGAAGCGATCCCTCTGATTGATCAGCCCATACATAGCCCACACGTCACATTGAGCAGGCTTCACGAACCTTTAAAGGGACATGTAAACCAAAAAAGATTGCCTTTCATATGATAGTTTATCGCCTAAATAGTACAAAAACCAAAACCAAAGCGCACACAAATGCATACTTTCTGAGATATCCAATTTTTCATTTCCCAGCCAAGGCGCAGTTTTACTGCGTTTAGCGCACAGTAACAAGGTATTTAAATGGCATCGAGGTACTCTCGGAACAAATAATTCTTTCTCACTGCAGAAATTTTTTTGAATATTTTTCAAATCTTTATTATCGTCTAAGTAAAGTATTTTATGAGTATTGTAATGGACAGTTTCAAAAAAATCTGTCGCTTCCATGTCTCTTTAACAAAGTGATATTCAAGACTGAAAAATTAACGCATACTTGTATCCTGCCCTCGGAGTTCTCCATTTACCCTCCGCAGATGCCGTTTCCGTTGCATTATTTGCATATGTGAACTTCGGAGGAGGCAGAACTCTTGCATCGACCTAATAGAGGCTTTTCCTCGTCGTTTCCCACTAACATACAATGAGGGGAGTGGGAAGAATGCCGACTCCGAGGCTTTCGAAGTACTTGTTCCCATTCTTCAGTCCGATCATGTTCACTTGCTGCATGATCTCAGTCTGTCGTTGAGCGGGAGGAACGGCACACGCCTGCAATCAATCTACATATTGCAATCACACAACTAAAGGCTACTTTATTAAAAGTTAAATCCCATCAAAATAATCTTTCAATTATAAATGATAAAAGATACCCGAGTCATGATCTGCGACTGTCCACTAGTTGTCTGCGTAAGTGCCACTCTTTGCATCGGAATGATCTTGAGACACTCGACGGGGTACATATTAACTTGTCCCCTTTCTCTACTCCATACCATCGGAAGATGCGGACACCTGTACATTTCTTTGAATGATGGAGAAAAAAACAAATGACAGCCGAATTTAAAGCGAGATCAAAAATTGCACTCCTTATTATAAAGGGCCATTCGATAACTGTCCAAAAGCTATGAAGCAAAGAAAGTTTTAGAGAGAGAAAACTGAGAAAACCTACTTGAGCAAGAGATTGTACTTCTCCTTAAAATAGTCATTGACAGAAATCCTCCTTTTAGTACCACCAGACTCCACCTAAATTAATTTCATCATTTTTGAGTAGCAAAAAATAAATAGCAAAATTCCTTACAACCACACTTTTCAAACGTTATATTACTTGAGATGAAAAGCGAAACCTCAATCATCTTGTCCTTAGCAGATTCCTTGGTAACTCCGAAAATCTCGACCCGACGAGGCTTCTTAGTATGCGTCGTAAAGCAACCGATTCCTCTCGACTGCAAACCAGATATTTATTGCCAAAACACGCCATGTAAAGTATAGTGCGACTATCGAATGAGCTAATGCGATCAGGCACACCGAGAGAGCGTAGAAGAATGAAGAGAATGAAATATAGAGAGAATGCAGATGTATTCGATAGTCGCACTCTAATGTCAAGGACTCAGTCCCGCCCCTTTTTGATCAACAAGCATTGACAAATCGTTAATAAAACAGCGAACAAATACTGCTGTTGACAAAAAAACTGCTATTGATTATTGGTCGACTGGGCGCTTGACATGGCGTGCAAAAGGAAGGAACATTCGATGCATACATGGGCGCGATTGTCCAAGCGAACTTTAGGATGGGTGCCTGCACCAGACAATCATAGTGTAAAATGGTTGTTAGCGTGGATGCTTTTGATTTTCTTTACTTACGTTAGGCTTCCTGCAAAAATATTTGGACAACATTAGCCCATGTATGATTCGAAGTGACACTAATTGTTGCTAATCTACATAAAGAGACAGATAGTCTAATCCATGAAGAATTTAAATGGATTAGGGTAAAGAATCACAATCCGAATGGACCTCCTTGATATCATTACCACCGCCGACCTGATTGTTGATGTTGTCTATCTGCATTGCATTCAGCGGCTTATGAAGGTCTCCGTTAAGGATCTCCTCGAACTTCGTCATGAGGGGCACCGCTTTGTGGAAGGGAGACTTCATCGCTCAAATCAGGAGATAATATAACCAGGTTTATGTAGAAAAAAATGCAGAAATTTTCGTCTACGGAATGGCTTATTCCGAAAATCGCAAAAGAAGTACCAAAAATGCTTTCACCATAATTTACTTTAGGCGAGCACGCCAAGTATATACGACAACAACTGATATACGCTGTTAGCTAACATCAAGGGTTATGATAACCTCACAAATATGAATACTAAGGTGAACTGCTGCACCGAAAAATTTGGTGCTCGGAAAAGTATATTTCAAAATTGAGATCAATCATGTTGTTATATCTTCACTTTCTCAGGAGCCCTTATACGAAAATGGAATTAATTTAATATAATATAGAACTCATTTTTCAAATTAAATTGGAAAAAGGAAAAAAAAAGGAAAAATCGGTTTTACAAATTTACATCCCTGTACAACAAAAAAAATAAAGCTTACAATCAACGACAAAGGCAGCCGAGACACCTCCACGTCCCTTGGGTCCTTCGATGACACGAACACTCTTCTTTACTCCATTCACAAGCTCCTTTGCCTCTCCAAGTTCAGTCTTCTAAAATCATGAACATGTACAACTTAACTCACTTAGACGGAATCACATACCCTGATTCCATATGCCTCAGTGTTATTGCAGAAAACCTTTCCACCTTGGAAGATAGAGAACTTTCCAGTGCTGAAAATCATCTTCTCTTATATACACATATCGTTTGCAGTCATGGGTGCAACTTTTTTATATTAACTGTGCCTGAAAATCGGAGAGAAATATTGCTTTAAAAGTACAAAAAAATGATTAACTATTGTTCTTCCTTAAAGGGTACCTAAAGTGTCACAGATCTATACGTCGATCGGTCCCTATGGTAACGTAGATTACAAATAGAAAATATGAGTTTCAAAAATTTCGTATTTCTCTCAATATCTTGAAAAAGGGGTTTCCAGATCATGTATCTGACCTATTTTGCGCACGGTACTTGGGAATAGGGCTGCTATTGATCAAGGGAGAGACGGACGTCTCCTTCGCACCCTCTTCCCCCATTGGCGGGCAGCCCGCTGTTCTGCTCATTTCTCATCGTTCTCTTACTCTGTAGTGATTAGAAGAAAAGTTTTGTTGTTTTGTAGGTTCTAAATAATAAGAAAAGACAACGTTTTATAGACTACGCTAATATGGAAAATCTACAATGTTCTTTTTTTGTGTTATGCCGTTATTACTGTCTTGAATGTATTATCTACTATTCAGCCCTCGCCAAAGACGTTAACGACGTGTTTCACCGCTGGCGACACTTCATGGTAAAACAAGAACATTTCACAAAATTCTTTTTTATAATCAGTGGTGTCATTTCTTCCCGTCTTTTCGCCTCATCTGCACCACCGTCTGGAGAATTCTCTACGCTTCGCAACTACAGCTCACTGTTCTGACTACTCACGTCAAAAATACAGATTGTACCCATAATTTTCACTTTGACTTGAAAATTGAAATTCCATATTTCAGGTTTCTCCGGTTCACTTCACGTTAACGTCTTCACGTCAAGACACTTCATGTCGTGTTGCCCATCATTTATCGACGCAATAAAGGAGAAATGGGATTTTGAGCAACAATGGAAGTGTGAAACATAACTCAACCAGGAACGGGAGAGCAAAACTGACAATGAACAGAAATAGTAATAGAATGTTTTGAAAATGGAGCAAAGATATTTGTCTGGATATTCGTGTTTCTGGGTATTCGCTTTCGGATATAACTTCTGGATGTGTTCGGAATTGAAACAAAAGGCAAAACTAATTTGAAGAAAGAGGAATGGTGTGGCAACGTGTTCCTTTGAAAAAAGCAGGAAATGAAAAAAAGAAAATGGAAACAAAAAGAATGAACCTGCGCTAAGAACAGAAGTGGGTATGAAGACGCATACGATCTTCT
>LS944036.1:70723-82672 GCA_900490955.1 Micoletzkya japonica | reverse complement strand
AAGGCAAAACTAATTTGAAGAAAGAGGAATGGTGTGGCAACGTGTTCCTTTGAAAAAAGCAGGAAATGAAAAAAAGAAAATGGAAACAAAAAGAATGAACCTGCGCTAAGAACAGAAGTGGGTATGAAGACGCATACGATCTTCTATCCGCAATCCACAGTCTCATCCGTATCTTCTCTCCTCCCCTCGGCGCATCCGTGTTCTTCAATCGGACGCTACCTTTATCGGCTTGTGAAATGCAAGACATTAATGATAGAGAGATTATGCACAGCAAACATAAGAAAACAAGGCGAAAGTACATGAAATACACCGGAGTAAGTCGTCCTCCCTCGGGAGGGAGGTAAGTCTCCCTCTCTCGCGAGGTGAGAGGAAGGGCCTTCTTTGCCCAGTGGCATCGCCTCCTTTGATCTCCCTCATAGCAGTCAATAACTTGTACGGCGCTTCCTTTCCTACTACGCTGCAAATTTTCGCTGCGGGAGCAGCTATAGATCAAACTCAAAATAAAGATTTTCTGACACTTTAGGTACCCTTTAATGGGACACATATGTAACAGTAGAATATTTTGAGAATATAGCCTGTAAGTAATAAATATCCTAATAAATACCCTACTTGTCGATGAGAGGAATCATGTTCGAAGCGATCTCGAGAAACTGTGCAGCGCTTCTATCCCTGTTCGAAGGGTCCCTGTTTGCGTTTCGGACGTCCGAGACGTTACACTGTATTTACCAATTTTACGAAATCAACGAAAAAACTAACTTCGAAACTCTCCTGACACTTTGAGATGACGAACGTGATCATAGGGAAAGGCTCCAAATCCTCCATTATTTCATTGCCAGGGACTCCGACCGTCTCAGCCCTCTGAAGGATCTACTGTAACCAGGCCAGATTTGCAGACATACCTGATCGCCGAAGTTGAGCTGTTCCGTCGTGTACAGGATTGATTGACCGTCGTAGTAGTAGATAATACTCGGAGAATACGAGATCATCTTTTGTACGGCTTTTTTGAAGATGGAAACACATTTCTCCTTCCGATCGTTGACGACGAAACTAAAATTATTTCTTCTAATGAATAACAAGCCAAGGTATAAAGAATCCTAAAATTATATACATCTCAACGAATGTTTCTTGGGTCTTCCATACAAATTTTTCGGATCTAATAGGTAAAGCAATTGTGGAGAGTATAGTTGTCATTCGAATAATTGAGCTAGTTGATTCGAAATTTAAAATATTTGCCCCTGCCATTGCTATTATGTTGGGCAAGAGTTGCATTATTTATTTACAATTTTTTCATATTAGTAATCAGATCATAATAGTAAATTAGCTTCCTATTTCTGCGTTGAGATTTGCAACAACTAATATGAAAATCAAAATGAAATAGTGATGACGTACTCTTGCTTTCCCTTCTTCGTAAACTCAACGTTCTTCCGACCGATATCAGCATGAATCATGACATCATATCGATAGATAGTCACGTCGTTCAACTTGATACCGAATGCGTTGGACTGCACCTTGATCCGATTTCCGATGTTCCCGGGTTCCAGGACTTTCGAAACTCCAGTTGGTTGACTAATCTAAAACAAGACGAAGATTTAAAGGGAACCTAAAGTGTCGCAGATTTCCATGAAAACAACTTTTCCTTTACAATGTTGATATTTTCGGAAACAGGGTAAAACTTCGCATCGAATGGGCCATGCATTAAAAATTACATACAATTTTCGAAAATTTATACTCTATTTTATTTTTTACCTGAAAAGCAAGTGAAAAAATCAAAAACTCATTTCAGAGGTCCTACGGTCACAGGCTTCCACCAGAAAAATTTGGCAAGGGTCAATATTTTGCCTATTTATTCAAATTATGGCCAAATTATTCATTTTTTGGAATTTTAAGCGTAAGTCAAGGAATTGCCACATGCATATTTATGAAAGAATCAAGGCACTTTGAATTTCTACGACACGACAATTTTATCCATGTCTTGATTGTTTAGAAAAAGTTGTGCGAATATTTGTGTTTCTCTTGAAGAACATTTTGTTCGATCACCCAAAATATCCGTCTCTGAAAAATGAGGAAAACGATACTTTCAATGCACCAGGCAGAGCACTAATTCGATCAAAACCGTGATTAAGTTTTAAGCATTACGTATCATACAGTCTGATAAACGGAAGGGGAAGAGGGAGGGGTGGTGAGAGGCAAGTTCACTTCCAAACAGAAACCGGGGTGTGGGCGTTTTTCTACAGTAGAGGGGTAACACTATGCAGATATGACACGGCTACATCCCTCTTTACCTGCATCCTCTGAATGAGCTCCTCCGCTTCCCTCATTTTTGCCTCGGTTGACATCTTCATCGCTTCTAAAACATACGAATTACTTTAAACGTGTTACAGTTGTAGGTCTTCTGAGAGCGAAAAAGTACCTCTGTCTCGTTCATTTCGCTTAAGGTTATCCTCTTCCGTGCCCGGAATTCCATTAAGCGGCCCCTCAGCAGGCTCTTCTCCTGGTTTTGGATGCATTATCTGAAAAAGTATACGATATTTATTAATAATGTGAAAAAATGCTTAAAATTGTAGCAGCACAAGATCCTGAAAACAACGCCTAAAGTTTTAACGAAAATGTGGAAATGAAGGCGTGACGTGACGTTTACGTGTTTTCCGTTCGGGAGTCAGATTATAAATCATATTTTAAATTTATAAACGCTACAGTACCAAACGGGGCTCGGTCTGACAAATCTCAAACAAAATACTTTACTTTTGTATCAACCAAATTAGCTGAGGAATTCATGTTTTAAGGCTATTTTTTGCTTTAGTGACTTTACTTAGTCTGTTTAATTGATCTTTATGACATTGATGTGAATATGATTATGTATGTGACCCGCGCTACCCTCTTGATACGGTAAACAACAAGAGCTGAACGATAACTTTTTTTTTCCTTTTTTCCTTCTTTCCTTAGCTTGGCTTCTTGTTATCTGCGGTAGTTTTCAGTTGTTGGTGTTGATTTCTACCCTGTAACTTGCGCTGCAGTTTCTTCCGCGTTGTACTCCTCGATGATTAGTGTGCCGCGATGAAGAGACGGGCTTCGCAATAAAACTATGCAGTGTCAATGTGAGTTCATTTTGTTTAATTAGCTATCGTAGCATTCAGACGAACTGAAAGACGCTTCACCCAATATCACAAAAGCGGCGGTATCAATCAAAGAAGGGCTGGTTGTGCTTGCGGAACCTCTTTGTGCCTATTCCTTTGCCCCTTCTACAGCAGACACCTCTCCGGTAAGTAAACAAAATGTTCTGAATGAATAACTGGATTGTAGACTTGGTCGGCTGATTGGGGAAGCATAAGTTGTCTTCGATTCTCACGCGATGAACGCTCTCTTGCTGTAGCGTCAGCCAATCTTATTAAAGTCTTGGATTCGTCGTCCGGTAAGCCTTTTATTTTGGTTTTAGTTTGGCTCCATACCGTTTTCAACTTTTCAACGCTTCATGATTTCTTTAAAATAGTTATTAGTAAAGGTCGCGAAACGAGAACGCTTGTCGATCACAATGCCGGCGTCTCGTGCATGTGTCCTTTCAGTCGATCTCCCTATCAGTGGGTCAGTACAACGTCTTGTATCCCTAACTAAGTACTTAATTCAAATTTTTGATGTGCAGGTTAGCGGGGACGAAGAGGGCGTGTGTCGTGTAGTGGACACGCGTCGGCATCCCTCGACTCTTCTGTGTCTTCGTTCCTCCCGAAGTGTTTCGTGTGTCCGTACTAGTCCCGATGATTCTCTCCTTGTTATTGGAGACCATTCGTGTCTCCAACTCTTCGATCTTCGACAGCGCAAACTTCTCTCGCGATTCGTGCATTCAGTCAGTCCCTTTACTTCTTTCATTATTTCTTTCAAACATCGCCTCTCTCTATTCATTTGCAGACAAGCGGAGTGAGTTTCCATCCTGCTGAACGTCTCATGTCAACGTGGTCAAACGACGGTCTGGTCCGTTTCTGGGATCTGGACTCGCTGGAATGCGTGTCCCAATCAGAACCCCTGCATGAGAACGTGCACGATGCCTTCTTCTCTCAATCAGGTGCCCTCTAGTCCCCCTTGTATGCTTGTCATCTACCCTCAACTATCCTCCAAGTCTTCCCTCCAATCGATAGTTCAGGAGACAGTCTGTTAGTGGTGTGTGACTCCCGTCTCCGTAGTCTCTCGTGGGAACCATGCACTCTCGACTGGCACTACCCCCTCTCCTCTTCTCCCTCCCGTATCCTCTATTCTTCCCTCGACGACAACGAATGTCTGGGGGTAGTGAAGGCAGACAACACTACTGTGCAACTACTCACTTCCTCTCTCGATCATCTTGCTAAGACCAGTACTAGTAAGTATGCTGTATGTCGAGAGGTTACCATAGTTCTAGGTTCTTACAAGAGAGAAGTCGACGTTGTCGTTGAGTCTTTCGGAAGGGAAGCACACAAGTTGAGTATACAGGTGAGCGAGGTTGATAGGAAGTAGTTAGTATGGATTAAGCAACTTGAGGAGGAAGAGAAGGTAGTTCGAGAGCCGGTGAAGATAGCGAAGGGACCCAGTCGGTCCCTGTCTCTCAAGAACACTTCTTCCACCCCAGGATTTGCCAGAAATGTAGGATGATTTATTGAATTGGGTCCACTTTTGATCACGAATGTTTAGAAATCAACCGTCAATCCTGGAGGTACTGTACAAAATAAGAAGAAGGACCACAAGTCTCCACAGCGAAGGAGTAGCCTGCGTAATCATAAGGTTCGCTGTTCTACACGCTTATTATTAAAGGAAAGTGAACGTTGAGAGAGCTGCACAGTTCTTTCCGCTAACCACCGTAAAACTTCAGCCGGAGCCGGAGATTAGCCTAAGCTGGCATTTTGCCAAAAGAGTTTCACTGCATTTAGCGAAATGCGATGCAAAGATTTCCCAACGTTCGTTTTCCTCCAATAATATTTGAGTGAAAAACAACTTCGATGCCTAACAATTAGGCGAATTAGTAAAGAAATCACTGAATTCAAGAGATTCATGGAATACAGGGATACTGTACATTGAGTAGGTTTCATCTCATTTTGTTACAGTGAGGAGTATACGGTAGATGCTTGCAGGAGGCGTGTGACGTGCTAGCCTTGATAGACGATGACCATTCGACGGCGATGGAAGAGTTGCAAGAGAGAAGTATGCGTATTCGGAGTATACGAGACTCGGCCAGGAGAGGGCTCAACGAGGCTTTCTCCGTGTGTGCGTGTGAATCGACAGCTCTGTCCCTCCTCATGTCCCATATCAACCGTATCGGATGGAGTTTGTCCACTACCGTGTCCGCCCTCCCCACCCTCCACTCCATCCTAACCAGTGACGACAAGTCAGAACGTAAGGTTGGACTGGCCGCTCTCTCCGCCATTCTTCACAATATGTTGCCGTTGATACGAAATGTCCTCAGGTTGATATTTTCCCCTCATTACTATAATCCACGGAAACTGTAATAATCGTGTTTCTCAGGAACGGGATGGCATCATCGATTGGAGTGGACGTGGCAGGGGAGGAACGAGTAGCGTTGTGTAGAAGGGCTAGTGATGAGATGGAGTTGTTATTGTTGAGACATACTGACATGGACAGGGCCATGGACTCTAACGAGAGACAACAACTTGATTCACTTCTTGCTCTGCTCTAGTCTTCACGGGAATACCTCTAGTTTTGCTTTACTGTACGGTGCTTTCACCATTCGAGTCGATCTTTCCTTATTTATTACCGAAGATGAATATATTGCCTTGCTACACATGTCAACATTTATCAAAAAGAACAATCGAATGAACAGAGAATATAAATTAGTACCCCTTCCTCCACCCTACCGTCTCTTCTTGGAGGGAGGTCCCCCCTTGCTCTTGTACCCATGTCTCTTTCTATCGTGGTGTCCCCCATCCCTCTCATCCATCTCCTTTCTCTTGTCATCCTTCGCTGCTTCCTCTTCCAGATCAGACCAGTCCTTTCCACTACTCTCGTCGCTGCCCAATGATCCCTCCTCTTCACTATCACTTCCAGTGGCACTTCCCTCACTCTCATCTTCGTCACTCTCTTCATCGCTTGCTGCAGATTCTTCTGGGCTGTATGCCTCTGAGTCAGATTCCTCTTCGTCGTCGTCTTCTCCATCAGAATCCGCAGCCAGGAAACTCCATCCTCCGTTTTCGAAGAAGTCCTAGAAATACGGATCACATAGTAGAGCGAAAAATCAAGTCGCTTTTATTCTTAAAACTGAACATATGAATATAGGGATATTTATTATGGACCTGGTTATATTCAAGAAAGTTAGTTGGAAACATTACGGTGAGTTGCGTTCAATGTGTACAGTACCCCTCCCTCTTTCATACAATAATCTCACCTCGGGATCATCCGTCACAGTCTTCATAATCTTAACCCAATTGAGAGTCACCGGTCCCTCAGAGTAGCGTATATCACACGAGTTGAGCCATTCCTTGAGAGATACAGTACTCTCGTATATTCACTACCGTATACCTTGATCGAGTCGAGACTCGTGGAAGCAATGGCTTGAACCATCTGAGTCTTACGAGTGTAATCCTTGAAGACGAATACCATATCGAATGCTTTGAGTTGGAAGGAAACACGTTCGAAGTGAACGAATTCTACCTGCAAAGAAGAGACTCTACACTTTTTAGGGGTTTTCCGTAACCTCACAAATACAGAGCATTCTTCGACCAGATCTAGCAAGGCATGTTGTTTAGATCTTCCTTACAATTGGTAGTTGTGAACAGAGAAAGAGTAAAGATAGTGATGAGTATCGCAAACTAACTGACCTCTTCGAGAGTAATGACGAAAGGAGGCCATTCAGTGAGGTTGACGAGACAGGAAGAAGTGGGTTTGAGGGAGCAGGAAGAGCGGTGGGGAACTCCGACGAATCCCAATTCGGGGAACGGCGAATCGAAGTCCACCATGTCATTCGTGATCCGTTCCACCTTCTGAGTGAACGACTTGAACGCATCGTTCAGCTTACGACGCATCTCTCGTTCCATCTGAAGACTACGGTATTACACGACGACAAGAGTACGGTAGACCACGGGTTTCTGTATAACAAGCTACCGTACCTGTTCAGACTGCACATCATCTCTATCCTGCATGTGATGATATTTGCCCAAGTCTGTCGTCACTTCTCCCACTTCTGTGTAAAACTGAACAAAATATTTGGAAGGTACAGTATGACATGCACCGTACCTGGATATCCTGGTACTTCTTCTTTCCCCACAAAACGGGATTCTTGAGGTGGAAATGAAGTAGAATCAACATTTCACCGTCACAAGGCTAAAATGAACGATCAGTTGTAATCGATGTCAATCGATAAAAGGGATACCTGATAGAACGCGTGTTTGATGTTATTGTACAGTACATCGATCTTGTCTCCTCTCAACGAAGTGTATCGGAATCCATTGGTATGTGCCTCCAGGGATCCCGAGATCCTCTTAGCTATGATATTGGGTCGCACGTACCTCAAACGCTGCCTTCCCTCCATTCCCTGCATTGCTCAACTCACAAGTCCTTCATCTTCGGATTCGCCTTGGACAGCGACAGAACGAGTTTGTCCTGTTTCACTGCTCCCTCCTTCTCCCTTTCCTCCGCTTCTTCCGTTCTGAACTTCTTCTGCATCTCCTTTATCAGTCGGAATGCATTGGAAAGGGCCGAGCTACTGGAAGAGATCTCGCCCGGTTCCTGAACAATGCCTTCCCTCCACTCTCCCCTCCCTTAACCCTTTCCTCCACTCTCCCCTCCCTTAACCCCTTCCCCTCTTACCCTCATGTTACTCGCTCGATACGTCAACTCCTTCACGTATTCAGCCATCGGATTAGGAAAGTTGGCACTTTCCTTGCCCACCTTCAATCACACCATCAACACTCTTCTCTCCATCTCAATAACGTACTTGACTTCCAGGATGAGCGAAGTTGATGCGAAGATATGAGTACTCTCCCTCTACAGATTGGGAACAATTCTGCAATAGTCATTGGCTGAATAAGAATAGTCAGGCGATTACCTTGATCATAGAGATGTGGAAGGGGACGGGGATTCCGAATATCGGGAGAATGACGGAGTCGTGTTTCTTATCTCAACCAACCTAGTTCTCACCATCCCTCTTCCATCCCCACTCACCAACATAAATGTTGAGATTGTTGACATCGCTGTCCTTGGGAAACTTCTCGTACGATTTATACGAAACATTCGACTTCTTCGTCCTCAACCACAACACTATTCCAGGTATCCCAATGGTTCTCCCCCTCGTCCCCCACCCATCGAGTCAACTCCACAAGACCAGATCCCCTCTTCTTCCAACCCTCCCAATACACTCACTTTTTTTGTTCACTTCCCCCCGTCTTCTCTGCCAATCTCTTCATTGCAGCTTCGTTCATTGCAGCAGCCAGTTCCTTCTGTAATCCATCCATCTTTCCATGTCATTTTCAGGAGAGAAAAACATATAAAAAGAAAACAAAAAAAGAAAGAAACCCTCACCCCCCCCCCCTCATACCTGATGCAGTTTCCGCTTCTCTTCATTCGTAGTCTTGTTCCTCGTCTGTTCAGTCAACACAACACTTCTCTTCCCTCTTCCCAGTTCCTTCTCATTCTCCTTAATACTCACTATCCGCCACTCTTATCCCATCCCTACCTTGTTGTCTCCCTTTCTCTTCGGTTCCTCTTCCTCCTCATCGTCTCGGAATCTCAAGCATTTATCACTAGTTACTGTATTGATATACCGTAATCCTACCAATAGCTCAATAATATTACAGTAACCACCTACCGTACAACATTGCTCTTCAGTCGACTCTTCGCCTTCTCTGTCAAAATCTCGTTGGGACCATCCTCGGTAACTATTATGGTATCCGAAATAAGGATAGCAGCGGGTCTCTGAAATATTATAATCATATATCAAAATGTTTTTACTTCCACTAATAGCGCTGAAACCTTATGCGAAATGAAGACTGAATTTGCTACAAAGGCATTGATTTTCAACATTTTTAATGGGGAAAATTACTTTGACTAAGTGGTTTCTGCAGTACTATTTTATTGATGACTACAAATCACAGACACTAGGCCAAAGATGACTGAACGGAAAAACGGAAAAAAGCTAACCCGGTCCTTTTTGGGGTTTTCCTCTCCGAATGGTCCCACCCCGATGTGGACGACGAATGCCATTCCTGCCCTCACCACTTCGCTCGATGTAGCTGTGATCGTCAAAGCACTCTCACGGAACTCGATTCCAGTGGCGAATCTGCATGTTATACACATTAACTTGTATATTTCCTCTTCTTCTTCAATTCTTCATTATCATACCCCAATTCCTTCTTATTCAGCTTCTCCTGTAGTTCTGGAGTGAGAGTATCATATGCAGCTTTGTACGCATCTTTCAGCGTTTTCCCCGGTCTGAACATTTCCGTACTATCGACACAGTCAATTGACGAACCGAAGAGATTCGATCAGTTTCATCTCAGCAAGAAGAACATTCTCGTATGCTTCTTCCAACTCCTTGGTAGGCTGTACAAGGAGAGTTCGACCGACGTTCGAGCAGTAGTTCTTAAGGGAGCGGATACATCTCTAGGCCGGCCAAAATATTTTGATTTGAAATTTATTTTGCGGTGGGGGTAAGTTTCTAGCGGTGGAAGGGTAAGTATGTAAATCGACAGGGTCGAAATGGCGGTTTTGTATGCTACGGTATGGGTTATTTTCATACTTGGGCACCTGACAAAAGTATGGGTGGTAATTCCTTTTCGCAATTTAACTTTGGTATTTTTTCTCATATTTCCTGGAGAGTTTCACTTGGAAGGCTTAACAATTTACGAATGCGCAGATTGGCAGGCCCGTTTCTTAAAATATTTCGGGTAAGGTTGCCCACGTATGGTTATTTTACAGTAAACGACATTCCGCGAGGGGCCTCACACCGAAAAATATAAGCAATTACAATATTTTCCCTGCAACCAAACCCACTCTAATCATAACTTTAACGGAAAATGCAGAAATACCACTGCCGTAAAACTGACCTCGAAGCGAGCTCCAAGAGATGTCGTAATAGCACCGAAATGCATCGGTCGATCGGAGCTGAGAAAGTGGGAGACATACGAAATGCCCAAATCGGACGTTTGGGAGGATACGCACAGTTTGGGCAAAACGGACATTTGCCCAAATCGGACATTTGGGCAAAAGTAGATACTGTTTACGGGAATTACGCAGGCTGTTGCGGATACAGTTGTAGATACTGTCTACTTGAATACCAGGGGTACTCAGGTAGATACTGTCTACATGAATACCATTGGTACTCAGGTAGATACTGTCTACTTGAATACCAGGGGTACTCAGGTAGATACTGTCTACTTGAATACTAGGGGTACTCAGGTAGATACTGTCTACATGAATACCATTGGTACTCAGGTAGATACTGTCTACTTGAATACCAGGGGTACTCAGGTAGATACTGTCTACTTGAATACCAGGGGTACTCAGGTAGATACTGTCTACTTGAATACCAGGGGTACTCAGGTAGATACTGTCTACGTAGATATTGGCTGGCCATTCACAAATTCGATATCGGATAGGTTTTAACAGTTTCAGATGAGGCGAATGTAGAGATGTTTATCAGCAGATTAAAAATAGACATACAATAAATTAATTAACTGTGCACATACAGAATTTGTGTGTGATTTTAATCTTAAAAACAGGTTCAGTAGATACTATCTACACACTGTTGCTAACGAATATGAATCCACAAAATACTGAAGCGAGGTAAGCTTACCGATTTGGCGGCACAATCCACGTTCTTTACTTCGGCGCTCTGAGATTAGGCCTATGAATACATCAGATTATATTTTACCCTATCAATAAGGAGAGCTCTACTTAAGTTACTCAAAAATTATGAACCTATCGGCAATTCCCATAGCACGAAATGGAAAGTGTAGACAGTGTCTATTCAAATGATTTTCTAGACCAATGTAGATACTATCCACACAACCATGTAACGAGACCTACTTGTATGTCAGGGGAAAAATACAGTAATTGATTGTAATTTACGGGGCACGACCCCTCCCGCCCGCAGGCCGCGTTTACTATCAAATTACCCGTACCGCAGTGCGAAATTACCCCCACCGCTGTACTAAATTCTCGATTTACATGGCTACCCTACCGCATCTGGAAAATGACCCCTACCGCGAAAATAATTTCAAGTATGAGTATTTACCCCCTGCTGTATGTTTTCCTTCCCGTCAAGACGTACCTTGTTGTTGCGTAGTTGATGGTGCCGCTTCTCCACCTAAGCACAAATCTTTAATATGCGAGGATCATATCATTGTAGATACTGTCTACAGTATCTACAATATGCCAACTTAAACAATCTTTACATACTGCTACAAAAATATAACTACAAAATAATTTGGTGGTGATGTTAAACACTGCTTTCGTTTCCTCGCGTGACAATGAGACCATAAACGCAAAAAGAGACACTCTTTATGTAGTAGAAAGGAGTCATCCAATGAGTTGAGAGAAAAGGAGACACAGTCCCCCTAAAAACTCAAAAAAAGTAAACAATTAAAATAAAATGATAATTAATAACTAAATTAAAAAAGAAATAAATACGAATAAAAATCCAAATTGAACACTTTTACCATACATCAAATTTCTTCTCGGGACTCAGCTTTCCATAAGTTGTAGATAGTATCTACCTCTGTAGCTCATGGTGGCCACGTAGACAGTATCTACGGAAAACCTCTGTACACCCTGATATTCAAGTAGACAATATCTACCTAAGTACCCCTGGTATTCATGTAGACAGTATCAACCCCGGTACCAATGGTATTCATGTAGACAGTATCTACCTGAGTACCCCTGGTATTCATGTAGACAGTATCAACCTGAGTACCAATGGTATTCATGTAGACAGTATCTACCTGAGTACCAATGGTATTCATGTAGACAGTATCTACCTAA
>LS944036.1:55494-70623 GCA_900490955.1 Micoletzkya japonica | reverse complement strand
CCCCTGGTATTCATGTAGACAGTATCTACCCGAGTACCCCCTGGTATTCATGTAGACAGTATCTACCCGAGTACCCCCTGGTATTCATGTAGACAGTATCTACCTAAGTACCCCTGGTATTCATGTAGACAGTATCAACCTGAGTACCAATGGTATTCATGTAGACAGTATCTACCTGAGTACCAATGGTATTCATGTAGACAGTATCTACCTGAGTACCAATGGTATTCATGTAGACAGTATCTACCTAAGTACCCCTGGTATTCATGTAGACAGTATCTACCCGAGTACCCCCTGGTATTCATGTAGACAGTATCTACCCGAGTACCCCCTGGTAGTCATGTAGACAGTATCTACCCGAGTACCCCCTGGTATTCATGTAGACAGTATCTACCTGAGTACCCCTGGTATTCAAGTAGACAGTATCTACTTTTGCCCAAATGTCCGATTTGGGTAAATGTCCGCGTTTGCCCATTTCGTATGTCTCAGGTGGGGGCAATGAGATGGGCATATGTCCGATTTGGGCAAATTGTATATATCCAGAAAGTGGAATGAATACAAATAAGGAGACGACTGAATACCTGATAGTGTTCCATTTGAACGAGTACGTCCCACCCGATTGAATAATTGTGTTGTAACATGTTTCTATGTTCTTGTTCCTGGCGAGAGCTCCCTGTAACGACACACAACCTTTTTCTGTAAAGTCTACTTTTCTCTTTTTTTTCTCTCTAAAATACCTCTTTCTAAATATCTGAATTCCGAGCTCTAAAAGTAATGATCGCTGTACCTGTAACTCGACAGAAGCTAGACCGTCATCGACTTTCTTCGAGAGCGCTGCATGCTTTAGCTTCTGTAATCCACTCATTCCGTCCATTGATGTAAAGACAACCTACCGTTCCGTTATCGATCAAATCCACGTACTTCTTGCGAATGAAACCCCACGCATTTACGGAAGCTGCTGCTGCATTCCTGAACAGACAAAATAGACTTTCGACAAATATTACAGAATACTTGATGAGCGAGATTTCGTCATCATCCTTGATGCTGAAGAGCGAAACGAAGGAAGGAGCGACGTCCACCTGAAAAGACGCTCATTACCCCCAATATATATGAACCCCGCAAGTGTGTTGTGTACCCTGCATTCAAATTCTACAAGTGTGCATTCTCAAATCATTGCACCAACCTTTTCGGCGTCCGAATCGCTAACTGCGCTTTCCCATGTCTTCCACAACTCAGAGGAGAACTTGTCCTTCGAGAATACTCCACACTTTCCTCCTGCGTCCTTCACCATGCCCACCAACTTGGAGATGTTCTCGGCATCTTTATCCGCCTAAACTAACGGGTCCCAGCATGATAATAAGAAGAGGTGAACCTTGTTTCTGTGCACGACTTCAACAGAGGGCAGACCATCCTCGCCCTCTCCCAAGGCAGGAGTGAAGTAGTCCGCTTTCTTCGCACTTCCGAGTACCACCATCTTCTTCTTCGTCAGAATGGAGACGGTATCAAAGAGCTCACACGAGTACAGCCATGTCTGAGTATTCGCATACAACCAATCAATAGATGACACTACACCTGAAAGGCATTGCTCTTGCTGTACGGTTTGGCATTGTCGTCAGTTCCAACAGCAACAACAAGGCAATCCACCGAACCAAGTGGGCCTTCATCGTCCTCCTACAGAGATCAATATTGAAAAGCTTGGCATGCTGTATTAAATGAGTAATGATAAATAAAGACCAAGGCGAACCCAGAATTTGTACAGACGCTGCAAACGTTTCTTGAACAGCTGAGGATTTATGGTGAGCGACTTTTTGTCGCTCATTTTATCCTGTAACAAGTCCATATGATAAACTGGTCAAAAAGCTGGAATACAATCATAAAGAGTTGGAAAAATAAGTATGACCCAACAACGATCTAGGAAACTGGTAAACTAGTGAGAAGGCAGCAATTTACGGCAGCCGAAATCACAAAGTCAATATGCACAACCACATGTCCAAAAGTGTAAAGGATCAATCCATTTGATCAATACAACTCACGTGAGATTGTCTAACATGGTCATAAGGTTGTTTTAAATAACGAATACCAAAACTAAAAATTTCAACCTGACCAGAGTGTGATTAACAGGAAAATAAAAAAGCAAGAATCTAGCGCCTATACATATAGCTCAATAGTCTCAAATTAGAATTACAGGAAATACAGCGGAGATATGGGCACAACAAGCCCGCGCGCGCGAAACAGAGCCGAATGAGAGAGAGCCAGACGGAAAAGCACACTACTGAAATGTATCAAAGCTATTTCCCGGCTCAGCCGGATTTACGGAATCTTTACAATTAGTATTTATTATTCTATATTACATAAATACTTTACATTGTACACTTTTCAAGTTTTATAGGAAGCTAGCCTTGTTGAATTTTAATCAAAATTGAATCCCTTATCGAGGACACATGTCACATGTGGGTGCATTACGATTAGAAAAATTAACCGAGGTTTAGAAAATCGTACGGCATACTGTAACTCAGAAACCAGACCCGGTTAAAAGAAGTTCTCTGGCACTCTGCCAATTCTTCATGGCTGTGCTTCGAACCAGCTGGCTCGTGAGCGAATTCACATATTTTTCTTCTAGCTTCGCCGCCTTCGTTGCTAAGCCGCTGTTGAATGCCGTTATCTATTTCTTCTTTTCATTCGATGCTTACAGGGTCATACTCATTCATGGTAACCCTCCCCTCATCCGACGTCTCTCTTCTTTCTCTCGCTCGCAAAGCTCCTCAATGTGAATGGTAGGTTACCGTTATCAATGAGTATTCACTGTTGTATTGCAGGTATTGGGGAAAGTTATCGTGGATCGATGCTGAGCGGCTTCTTTCCTTGTGTCCGGAAGGTACTTTTCTTCTTCGTGACAGCAAGTCGCAGAATTCGATGTTTACGTTCAGTCTGAAGACTGGTAGAAAGGTAAGATACTTGATGTTGGGGTAACGGTGCAACCTACTTAATAGGTATATCATTCGAGAGCAGATTACCTCCTTATGACTGTAGCTCAAAACTCGGAATGCCCTTTTACTTCATTCGAACAACTACTTCAGGTAAGTCTTCCTTTTGCCTAATGTAATAATTAGTTTTAATTATGCTCCTCTAAAGGCATTTCGATCCAAGATATCAATCCATGATTATAGCTTGTTTTGTTCAGAGATGCGATAGTGCGGATCTTCACATGTACCTCTTCAAGAAGGATGAATCATTCAACAACGAACATTTGACCCTTACAACTCCCTTAAGGTTAGCCTTTTCCCTTCTCATTACAAGAGTTCTCCAGGAGACGCGACTGCTTGCCATCCTTGCAACATCTCGCACGAAAGGTCGTTCGAAGTGATTCGAGACTAACTCAGACAATTGATCTTCTTCCTGTTCCTCTCCGTAGTTACCTACACGAAAATGATTTTATAGTTCCTCGTATCTCTGAAGCTTTAGCTGTGCTACAGGCGCGAAAATCTCGAAATGCACTAAACTGAGCAGTTATCATTGTACAAATTGTTAGAGGAGACTATGTCTTGAGAAAGATTGCGTGGCTTACTGTAATGCTCGAAAATCGCGGTCTCCAAAGAATCCAAATCATCGTTGTATGTACATAACAGAGCCCCTTGAATAATTATGAGTTATTAGATATATTAACTAAATACTATTGACAATCCGTATGCAAGATGTCTTTTGATTTTGCGGGTAATATTCGCTAATTCATCGGTGGATTTGTCATAATAAAAAGTTCACTTAATCTGATCCGATCAATGAAACACCTCGAGTCGATTGATTCTCGGATACTGTAACAGGCATTCTATACAGTTGGATATAAAAGGGCATGAAAATAGTTGAGAATGAGTACAATATTCGCCTTGTCTTCGGGGTCTCTTCCCTCTGCTTTGGCGGTGTTCCGGTTATCGGGTATGTGGACTGTCTGTATTGGTAATAGTCAGAAAGGTCCCCACAGTTCCGTCGCCCTGAAAGAACTTACGAAGAGAAAAGTGCTGAAGGCACGTCATTTATTTCATTCAAAGCTCTACGATGACACTGGAAACAGCTTCGATTCTGCTATGGCCGTATTCTTGCCTGGTATGACTGTGCTTACAGTACATCCGTGACTACCGTAATCTCAGGTCCATCGACATTTACGGGTGAAGATAGTGCGGAAGTGTACACTCATGGAAGTAGAGCAGTTGTGAATGTGATGAACAGTCGATTAGCTGGCATGCAAGGGTTGAGACATGCTACAGCTGGAGAATTCACTAAGAGGTTGGTTGACTGGCTGGGTTCAGTGTTCCATTCGATTCTTTGATGGTTATACTCTACCTTGTATTGATCGTCAAGCATAATCTTGGCCAAGCCGAATTGCTTTTATTCAATCTACAGGGCACTTGTGAACGGAAAGCTATCGAGTAGTGAAGTTTTGGCATTGGGAGCTCTGTTGAATGCGCAATCTGACAGACAACTCCGACAGGCAAATCGGGCACTTGCACATGGAGATTGGCTGGCTGACTCGCTTACGAGACTGCGGTATTACTGTAATAATATCTATTGTCGCTACAGTAATATCTGTTGAGGAGTCAACTCGCGATTGCTATGGACTTTGGAGAGGACGTTGAGAGTGATGTGCAAGAGGTGGGATTACGATAGGAGAAGGGAAGATGGAAAGGATTGAGATACGGAAGGAGATACGAAGGCTGAAGGAAGGAGTGAAGAGACGGCGATTGCTGGATCAAGGAGCAAGGAGGGTCAGAGAGGGACTCAATCTCGTTCTCTTGGGAACACCCAATGTCGGAAAGAGCAGTCTACTCAATCGATTGTGTACGAATACCGAATCTCTCCTTTTATTACGCTCTCTTTAAGGCGGCCGCAATCGTGCCATCGTTTCTCCGGTTCCCGGCACGACAAGAGACATTGTTCAGGTACCGTAGGGATACGGTAAATGGGGTTAATAGTGATGGTTGAAGGTGGAAAGGGAAATGAATGGAGTGAGGATACGGATAGAAGACACTGCAGGAGTTCATTCTACTGAGGATTTGGTGGAAGAAGAGGGAATAAGGAGAACGAAAGAATCGTGAGTCTATTGTATTTAAGTCTATTGATTGTGAGTAGAATAGGACTTGTGAGTACTGATGTCGGCTTAGATATTAGCGTGGGGAAGCGAAATGTATAAATATGCACATTAATTTGTCTTTTGACGTTTTAACATATTGGAGTAACGGGTAAAACCTCATACGAGTATACGGTTCCGATCGAATCCTTGTTCGCATTGCAACCAACAAACTTTGAATGTGTAGCTAAAAAGACTAACTAGTTATTTTAGCTGAACTGAGATGATGTAATGTTGACATTCCTAACTGCCCTTCACTTGTCTCGAGTAGAAAACTGCTTGAAATAGAAGAAGTTGACGTTTATTGTCTTGTTTGCTCACTCATTTTTAGTCTCCAACGGGCTGATATCGTGCTTCTTGTGGAGGATGCGCGTGAAGAGGAAAACAAGGAATTGAGGAGCATAATTCCAGACGGAATCGAGGTCATACGGGTCAGGAATAAGGCTGACCTCATCCAAATACCAGACGATAACGATAGGAATACGGTAGGTCGGGAATATCGGCAGGAGTACGGTACTGGGATGCAGCGATACTGGGATGCTGCAGTTTTAACTGTGATATTACTGCAGTATTAAAATTGTGTTGTGATAGCCAACTACAGGTTATGACTATCGCTACGCAAGAATCGGGAATAGATGAACTAGAGAAGAGACTCAGCCAACTCGTTACTCAATTGTGTCCCGAAGATGCCGAGATAACTCTGTCTGCGGGATTGCCCGAGGTGAGAGATACTGTAGGGAATGGGAAGATACGGTAGCCTCAGGTGGAGAAGTTGCTGGAAGAGGCTGGCAACCACTCAGACATTGCTGTAGCCTCGGAATTGGTCAAGGTATTTAAAGGGGAGGGGGGGTTAATGAGGGGAGAAAGGATGTTGAGATGGCTGCCGAAGCATGGGGAAGGGAGTGCTCGAGTGAGCATGTTCTCTCTCTGGTCATGAAGGACTTCTGCATCGGGAAGTAGACTCCCCTCAGGGCAGACTACAGTCTAGTCCGTTCAGTGACTACTATCACCCCCCCCCCCATACCTCTCCCCTCCTCCCCCCCACCTACTAGTCTCATGTCCCATGTCCCCATCACACAGCTGTCATAGCATCATCTCTCTTATTCCCTCTTATTCTCTTCTCTCGTCGTTTCCTTCCCCTCATTCCTCTAATTACCCTTTGCTCGAGCAATGGATCGACAGGCCAAATGGCAATTCTGTTGTTGTTCCGTAACCAGAGGAGTGCTTATCATCGCCATATTCGAGGTAATCTTCCCGACTTAGATATTTGAGATGGGGTAAGGGAGAGTGGGGTAGGGGGATCTCGAGGGGAAGAGTACATGTGAAGAGTGCACTAGTCGTAGTGTGAGGTATAGATCTAGTAGATGGTTGTCGAATGACTATTCCCCTCTTAGTCGTGGAACATAAAATATGGTTGTCGAAGTGTGTGATGGTGTTGTTGAGATGATCTTGTCAAGTGTCTTCCTGTTGTGCACGTGTCTCTCCCTCTCCAAGTACACAGTCTCGGATGTTCTCATCCTGTCGTCAGTGTCCTTCTTCCTCTTCACTTCCCTCCTAGTCATCCTCGGTCAGTCCCCTCATTCCCCCTAATCCCTTCTCCTCTCAGGTGTCCTTCGTAGTAAACGGCGTCTCTTGTCTCCTTCCCTAGTGGCCCGTGCCCTTCTGGTCATAACAGTCCAGGTATTCTCATCTGCTTCGCTTCCCTCTACTCACAGCCGGATGAACAATAGGACCTATCCGATTATTGTCTTGAAAGGAAAACAAAATTTTGCTGGATACTGTAGCATTTTTTGCTTATGTTCGACCTAAATTTGAAATTTGGCAAATTGCCAAGTCAAAAGTCCATTCCCAGCGAGGGTAGGACGACCGGTAGGGTCATCCGGCTGTGCTACACATCACCTAATTCATCTCCTATTACCTGCTCTCTTCCTCACCAGAGTCTGCAAATGATCCAAGACCAAATATGCAAAGCTCTGCCACTTCTGCGCGCAGCGTGTCCGCCTGCCTGATCGGTTTCATGACATTTTGCTAGATTCTCCATGCAGATGACCGTTGATTAGTCTTATTCTTATGCAAAGTGGTTGCGTCTCTTCATTCTTCCCTCCTGCCTCGGTCACGAGCGTTTAAATGAGCCCAGACCAGACATTTAAATTGCATTAGACACGGAACATGACCAAATTTCAGTTCGTGATACTTTTCGCTTCGAGAGTTCTGATATTCAAAAAAAATCGGCGGCGACGCGCACGCGACGCTCGTCGCCGCTCAAGGCGTGTGTACTACCGCAACGAAAAGTGCGAAAAGTAACAGGTGGTAATTTAAAATTCCGTTGCAGTATACCTGGCACATGTTCCGTTTTTAAATGTCTGGCGGGACCATACGTGTCGGTCTATTCTTGCACTTTGATGACCCAATAATGACCAAATTATGGTTCATTTGCCGACGACTATTCCTCAGCAACTGTTCCCGTCAGGGTTGTGGTATCTGGTCAGTCCTCTCCCACGATGCCCGTGTGCTGGGAGCGGCCCTTCCCCTCGTCGCTACTGTCTTCGCTCTTCTCACTTTCGCTCTCCTCGCTATTTATTCCTTCTTCCTCGTAGTCAGAGCCATTAAGTGTATCGAGGTAACGACGACTATTTACATCTTTATTACCCCTTTTATAGGAAGAGAACAAGCTGAAGATTCGAAGGACTTCGTACATAGAAGCAGCGATGATGGGTGAGACGGGACTAGACTTTAGGAGGATGATATGAATTGCAGAAGAAGCGGCCTATTCGGCTAGTAGAAGAACGTCCGAAGCTTGAGGGGGATGATAAAAAGGAATGATAAAGAGGGTCAAGTGAAGGGGAGGGAAGACGAGAACATGACAGTCCCTACTACGAAGTACACTATCAAGTACAGGGAAATGAAGGAGGTTACGTCTCGACGGTACAGTAGGTAACCGAGTAGGGGGAACACCCGGGGGTACTGTAGGTCTGTGCACCGAACCTGCAGTCATCCTCATAGCCAACATACCGTAATCCTTAAACTGCAAAACGTTCAACCGCTTGAGCACATATTCGCTAAATTTACTATGCTACCGTATCCCAGCCTACTTATTCATCCCTATGATCATAGAGTGGATACCACAAATTTAGTTTATCGAAACTACCGTAATACTTCCCTCATTTTATGATCATTCTACAACACTACCGTAACCCGATCCTTATATTCCTTAATTTATATCTTGCTCATAATTACAGTAACTAATACTCATCCACCACCTCTCCCCCCTACTTATAATACCGTAACCCCATACCCGTGGCAAGCGATCCTTGATCAAACGCGCTAATTCGATGTAGAGGAAAGGAGACGAAGAAAATACTATCCGTGTAAATACCTGAAAGGGCTGAAATTACAAAGAAGAAGAAAGGACTGACTTCAACGTTGTAGATGAATATAGCAGGGATAGCGAGAACTACAGAGTGCAATGCAAATGGAAGAGTATCTCCGTTGGAAGAGACCAGAGAGTGGAGACATTCACTTCTGACATAATTACTTCTATTTCACAATGTCCATGTCCTCTTACCCTCTACTCAACACTCTTCTCAGCACTCGAACAACACACAACACAACCAGGATAATTGCTGGTGCAGCCATTAGGAA
Organism: Micoletzkya japonica; assembly: GCA_900490955.1. Lineage (NCBI taxonomy): Eukaryota > Metazoa > Nematoda > Chromadorea > Rhabditida > Diplogasteridae > Micoletzkya > Micoletzkya japonica. The sequence goes on along the minus strand of LS944036.1, from coordinate 61,862 downwards.
ACACGGAATCTTGCGTAGCTTAATCGACAGTTTACGGTAGCAAAATGGAGCAAGGTATACAGCAAAATGAAGCAATACCTGCCAGTATCCAAATAGGGATACATTCCAGTACTTTTCCTGTACGTAGGAATAAAATGCTGGAGAGAGAAGGGAGGACTTACTGAATGGAACGAGTGAATAAGCAATTCGATGAAGACCAACCTGCACCAAGGAGGGCGTTCTCTAGTAGGCGAGGCACAAAAAGCGTTGGTCTGATGGAGGGAATAAGTTCGTAGAGCTAACCACATACTCCCGGCACAACTACACACTCTTCCAATGTATAACATGATCTGAACCACCGGGAATCGCTAGAAGTACGGTATATTAGCTGACTCTTTTGAAGATTGATCTATGTGATCCCCTGTCCAGCACATCCAACATACCGTAGTATGCTACATAGAAGAAGTTGAGAAATCCATTTGATCTGGGGAATAACTTTGAGAATTGAGAATATATCATAATAAGAACCAGTCACCTTGCGAGGAGCGATAATGTGAAGAGGAGAGAAGCGAATGTAAATCTCCAGTTGAATTGTTTTGAGAGAAGTAGCGTAATGGCAAGGAATGTGAGTGAGCAGAAGAGAGATTCAGTGTAGAAAGCAGAGAAGAATATTGAAGCTCTGACAATGAGAGGGGAGAATAAGAATAACTACGGTAATGGATACTGTAGGATATTGATTGAGAATGAAAAAATTTTGTATTGTAAAATTTTGAGGATCAGAGGTAGTACGGTACTGAATACTGTAAGACTTTGAGGATAAGAGGTAATACGATATTGGGTACGGTAATTTCTTACTTTGGATTACCGTATAGGTCACATTGTAGGTGAGATAGGGAAATACTTACGGGTTACAAGAGAAGAGAAGAACAGCAATTGAAGTTGTGATGGGACATCGGGTAAGTTTGAAGGAGATCTTATAGACCAGAAAGGATGAAAAGAGGAAACACAAGAGATTGAGAAAGATTCCCGACAGAATGTACGATGTGGATGCAGATATGAAGCCAACGAGAATGAATGGAGAAGACCTGAACGATTATCTAGTCTTCAATTGAGTATGTCCTTACCAGCATGCAGATGCGATTTTCGTGAGATACGGAAAAGCTGGAAAGAAGGCAAGTGAATGTTCCAGCTTATATCCGTGGTTGGCTATTTGTATGAACTGTTGGGCATCCCATGTCATAAGTCCCTTTGTGAGTCGGCCAAACAAACGGTCTAGCAGACTACTACGATCTACAAAGATAGAGGGTGAGGTATACTCGGGGAACGGAATACCTGTGGGATGAGATATGAAAGCATCCGTGGAGAAATCGAAGAAAGATGCCACGAATTGTAAGATGAATATGAGAGATCTATGAAGAATGACAGTGCGCAAGAGGAACAGTTCGTCTACTTTGGGTAGAGCATCCTTAACCAGAGACTTAGATACGACTAACGACAACTACTTACCATTGGACGCTATGCAGGGTTGATTCAGTCGATCCTCGATAATATTGCTATCATCCTTCGAATTTGGCTTGTCTTCTAAGAATCGTCCGAGAGGAGAAGACGACGTCAACGTCCAATTGTCGTCGCGTCGAAGATCCATCATTCAAAAATTACAGTACCCTGCTCAAGGCAAGTTGAGAATGTGGCACATTTTTAAATTCTACTGCAATTTCACTTAGCTTTTCTTGTTCTTTTCGAGTGACATTACTGCAGAGCGGGTATGCGAATTCAGTTGTTAATATTTTCTAAGCCTCTAAAGAAAATTGTTGATAACCATTACGGTCAGTCACCGTATCTCTTACTTATTCCCGGTTTAGCCGGATAACGAAAAACCGGAACGCCTCTTAGATTTTCATTATTTATTTCAAGTTGATTCATTTTGTCTTAGGAGTGCTAGTTTTTGTCTAATTGTTATGAAATCGTCTCACTCAGATCCGATGAAGCAGAAGAAAACGTCGGAAAAGGAAGGGGACAGTGCGTTGGTTACAATCAAAGCGTTCACACCTTCCGCACTAAATGAGCAGGTTCAGTTGCCTTCTTTAATTGTGTGTAGCCATTTTTACTATCTGAGGTTAAGTAAGAATTATAAATTTGCAGATAATTCACATGCGTAAACTTGTTTACAAGGTCCGGTTCAAATGTGTTCAACAGGAACATCGTAAGATTGAGGTTATTCTTTCGCTTGAACAATCTTATTTTATTATTTGCAGTTTCTTCAAAAGAAACTTGAGCGGCGGAAGAATGAAGTTGATGTGAAAAAATTGGAAGTACGGAAAGCTGATTTTGAAGCGATGAAGGTTAGTTGCAAGGCAAACTAGTCGCGTACGTTACAGTAATTACCGTAGTTCAGAAGATCAAAAGGGACAGCGTTTCGAAGTTTGCATTGGTAAACACTAAGAGCAAGCAGGAACTTCTGAATAAGGTGAGTTGAAGTAATACGCAGTACTAAGAATTGAGCAGAGAGACGCTACCAGCGGCGAGCGAGCTCTCTACAAACTGGCCACTCATCCACTCATTGTACATGATGTCAAGGAGTTCAAGTAAGCTTGTCTTCATTATTAATTCTGTCGTAATTCTTTGAGGCTCAAGCATCCCGGTAGCGAAACAGGATGTGCTTTTGTCTTGCAACGACTTGGACTACAGTATCAAGGTATAGCGGTATATATAGCTTTATTATATTGTCTATCACGTATAGTCGCATATAATATACTGGAATAGCTGTGGGAACAGTTGGAGTTGGTAAAGTAAATCATGTACGTTTTTAAATTCTAAAAATTAGCTTGTACGAACTCAATTAAGGAACTTTTACTGATTAGCTTGCATTATAATTGTTTTCAGGCCTTAAAGCTGAAAAACAAGCCGAACTCCTCGTTGAAATGTCAAATAAGAAGAACGATGAAGATGAAGTGGATGACTGTATTCCACTTAATAAGAAAATGATTGGAGAGAAGTCTATTGAATCTGCTCAAGAATCTGGCGCGAAGGAGGATACGGTATGCATCATTAACATTTTGGAGCATTCGCTTTTACTTTTTTTATGAGCACAAACATTTATTGTCATGCTTGAGGAAAAGGAAACGGAGTTGAATTCAAACAGAAGAAGCGCACGGATTCAAAAGAAGGTTGAATCGAGTGACGTCATTTCAAAGGTTATCGCGAAGACTGTGAAAGAAGTGAAGGTACGGAGATAATTATTGATTGGGCAAAGAGTACGGTAATCAGGGAGAAGTGAAGAAGGGGAAGGAGAAAGCGAAGAAGAAGAGTCAACGACGAATGAATGCACCGGTGGAATTGAAGAAGGTGGAACTTCCACTGAATATCAGGAGCAGTGAGGTTAGCCATATCTCACGCTACAATAATATTTTAGCTGATCTAGGTATTAATTCTTGTTTACAGGGACTAATCAAAAAGTTGAATATACGAGAGCCTGAAGATAACGAAGAAGAAATTGGAGCGACTGGAAGTGCTGTAGGAGAAATTGAAGAAGGGAACGACGATCGGAAAGAGGATCATCTGTCTTCATTCTTCCTCATCTCAAGTTAGTTATTATCATATTGATTATTACATTTCGATTACAAGAAATATAGGTAATAGACTGAAAGGTTCATCATTACAGATGGGGAATCTCGAGAGGAGAAAGAAGAAGTGAATGAAGGCAGTAGAAGAAGGAAAAGGGCAGAAGAGGAAAGACCGAAGAAGGAGGAAAAGAGGAAAGAGAAGAGGGGAAGGGAGGAGAAGAAGAAGGAAGAAGACGAACAAGAGACATTGCATCCATCTTGGATTGCTAAACAGAAGGAAAAGGAGAGGCTGCGAGCGAGACCCACCGGGAAGAAGATTGTTTTCGATTAGGGAGAGTTATCTCTCACTTGTTGTTATCCTTGTTGTTGATCCGTTGAATGAAGTATTCCATATAAAAGAAGATACGGAAAGGGGTTGAGTCCGTGTCACTTACCTATATTCATTGCAGCATCCGAATAGAATATAATTCAGAACAGATGATCCTTATCCCTCTTGTTCAAGGAATCCAGGCTTTCTTCAAGGTTATTATGTTAAAAAATATTTTTCTAAGTTTTAAGTAAGGAGGGCAGTGCTCTGAATATTTTGTTCCGCGCGTAAAACAGACTGTGACCAACTACCGTACTCCCTTACGTAAAGAGTGACCTTCATATCAAAAAAAGATTATGGAGCAATGCAACGCTAATGTTGGATCATTGGACTAGTATTCATTAATAAGGAAGCAGGAAAGACGTCCTCTATACTATAGAAAGTGCTAAGGGTTTTCGATGATACGTCATAACTTTTTTCATTATTATTCGATTTTCAAAAACCTTTTTTTATTCGAAAGGTCTCCGAATTTCGGATGGAACTGCTAAGCCCTTTTTTCAACTTTTTCGAAGTCGTAAACATGAAAAGCCTGTTTGAAATTTCAAAGTCGATTTTCAGTTCAAATTTCAAAATTTTTCATCTTTTAGTTATCATTTTCGGATTCTACGTCCAAAAGTACGTATAGCCACCAAGATGACCTCGGCGATTTCTCAAAGCCGAATTAGCCCCGAGGCGTCAAAGTTTGGGTCTGAATTTTCGCTTTTTTCGATGTATCTTCCGTCAAAGTTAACCAATCGTCATGCGGTTTTCACCATAAGATAGAGGACCACCAGGCGAATCTTGCGGTACCGGGTATGCATCAAAACTCCTCGAGATGCCCACCGACGGTGACGTCAAACTTAAATTCGATTTAAAAATTTCATCGGGGTCGATTCGTACGAAACTTTGCACACGTCCTCTGCAGGGCTCTGGTCACCCAGCGCACTAAAAACCTAAACTTTGCTACACTCAATTCGCAAAATGTGCCCTCGGGGCATATTACGATTTCAGCATGAAACGCTAGGCTTTCGGCGACCGCATATTCGGATTCTACACTATCGACTTACCCTAGAACGACTGTTTCCCCGTTACTAGGTGTCCACTTCAAGCTTCAGTTTCAAATTGAAATTCGAAATTTTAAATTTGATCAGGCTTCGCACCCAAGCGTTTTCGCTACTTCTTTCTGCTATATATCTCTTTTCCAGGTCCAAGAAGGCTAGAATATGTCTACTCTGCGTAACTAAATTCAATTTTGCTTAAAATTCGGGGTGCGAACTTTCGACTCCTCGGCACTTCGGCAAACTTGCATTTTTTGGTACTAGCAAGGAACTCTATGGCTCTGCCGATGCCGGAATCGGATTCCACATCATCGACTTGCCCTAGAATGACTGTTTCCCCGTTACTAGGTATCCACTTCGAGCTTCAGTTTCAGATTGGGACTACGAAAAGCGCGCTATTTTAAATTCGATCAGGCTTCGCACCCAAGCGTTTTCCCTACTTCTTTCTGCTATATATCGCTTCTCCAGGTGCAAGAAGGCTAGAATATGTATACTCTGCATAACCAAACAGAATAGCGCGTCGTCGTTATACGCACACGTGATCAAGAGCGTTATCTATCGATTTTCCTCTACACGATGGTCTCATCGACGGGAATTCACGTGATCGATGAGTGAGTTGTATTCAGTTTTTGGCTGAACTGAAAGATTTAGAAGCAGCATTCAGTTGATGGGTAAATCGAAAGACTGAGATGCAGTATTCAGTTGATGCCCGAATTGAAAAACTGAGATGCAGTATTCAGTTTTGGCTGAACTGAAAAACTGAGATGCAGTATTCAGTTGATGGGTGAATCGAAAGACTGAGATGCAGTATTGAGTTTGGCTGAAGTGGAAAACTCAGATGCAATATTCAGTTGATAGGTGAACTGAAAGACTGAGATGCTGTATTCAATTTTTTGGCGAATTGAAGGACTGAGATGAAGTATTCAGTTTTGGCTGAACTAGAAAACTGAGATGCAGTATTCAGTTGAAAGGCCAACTGAAAGACTGAGATGCGGTATTCAGTTTTTACTGAGCCGAAAAACTGAGATGCAGTATTCCGTAGATGGGTGATTTGAAAAACTGAGATGCAGTATTCAGTTGATGGCTGAATTGAAAGACTGAGAAGGAGTGTTCAGTTGATAGGTGAACTGAAAAATTGGGAAAACTTACTACCGTAACCCTCCCTTCTCTTACTACCGTAACCCTCCCTTCTCTTTCTACCGTAACCCTCCCTTCTCTTACTACCGTAAACCTCCTTTACCTTACTCATTCTTCCACAAACACGGAAATTCACGTGATTGAGTTGGGTGTTCACGTGACCAGCACGAAGCATTCGTATACTGATCCACCTCTACACTACGTAATAGAACCATTAGTTGATGGGTCAAATGAAGGACTGAGATGCAGTATTCAGTTTTTGGCTGAATTGAAGGACTGAGATGC
>LS944036.1:0-51418 GCA_900490955.1 Micoletzkya japonica | reverse complement strand
AGAATTCAATTGGTGGTTCAATTGAAAGACTGAGAAGGAGTGTTCAGTTGATAGGTGAACTGAAAGACTGAGATGCAGTATTCAGTTGATAGGTGAACTGAAAAATTGGGAAAACTTACTACCGTAACCCTCCCTTCTCTTCGTAATAGAACCATTAGTTGATGGGTCAAATGAAGGACTGAGATGCAGTATTCAGTTGCTGGGTCAACTGAAACACTGAGATGCAGTATTCAGTTGATGCCTGAATTGAAAAACTGAGATGCAGCATTCAGTTTTGGCTGAACTGAAAAACTGAGATGCAATATTCAGTTGATGGGTGAATCGAAAGATTGAGATGCAGTATTCAGTTGATAGGTCGACTGAAAGACTGAGATGCAGTATTCAGTTTTTACTGAACAGAAAAACTGAGATGCAGTATTCAGTTGATGCCTGAATTGAAAAACTGAGATGCAGCATTCAGTTGATGGGTGAATTGAAATACTGAGATGCAGCATTCAGTTGATAGGTCAATGGAAAGGCTGAGATGCAGCATCCAGTTGATGGGTCAATGGAAAGGCTGAGATGCAGCATTCAGTTGATGGGTCAATTGAAATGCTGAGATGCAACATTCAGTTGATAGGTCAACTGAAAGACTGAGATGCAGTATTCAGTTTTTACGGAACCGAAAAACTGAGATGCACTATTCAGGTGATAGGTGAATTGAAAGACTGAGATGCAGTATTCAGTTGATGGGTGAATTGAAAGACTGAGATGCAGCATTCACTTGATGGTTGAATCGAAAGACTGAGATGCAGTATTCAGTTTTGACCCAGCAACTGAAAACTGAGATGCAGTATTCAGTTGATAGGTGAACTGAAAGACTGATATTCGGTGAATTTCTAGACTGAAATGGAGTTTTATTTATTGGGTTGGTTGAACTACTGAGATCAAGTCATCAGCTGTTGTGAATTTATCGACTGACCCGGGTTTTTTCAGTTATTAGATCGATTTAACCATTTAGATGCCCGTTGTTCGGTGAATCTAATAACTGAGATGGGGTTTTCAGTTATTGAATGAATTTAATAGCGGAGATGGCGCTTTCAGTCAATGGTTCAATTCACACAATTTAACAGCTGAGATGGAGTTTTCATTAGGGAGGGGGGTCGATTGAACTGCGAAGAACAAGTCATGTTGTTGGGTTGATTTAACGACTGAAATTGAGTTTCCTTTTTCATAAATTCAACTATCGAGTTTCATTTATCGATTGTTCAGCTAATTGAACGACTCCCATTTTTTTGATTTGCAACATTTAAGATAAAAATATTGGGATAAAAAATTTTTATCTCTAAACTCATAAATTTTCCTTCACATTTTAAGTAAACGCGATTATCTTTTTTCCGGAGATGGTTCTTAGTAGGTAAAGGCATCCTAAAGCATTTATGGAAGGAATCAATTTAAATTATCAAGATATTGCAAAATTCAATATTAGTCGTAATTAATTAATCAGTCAATTGAGCCGGCCTAGTTGATACTGATAGAATATGAATATACGCGGAATTTGAAGAGAGCGATGGCTTTATAAATGTGGTGTATACAAAATTCAAAATGGGTGATGTCTAACTAGTATCATTCGATAGATCTCATGACAATGCACCTGAAATGCTAAGATATAGTATACAAAACTTGTCCCAAAACGAGAAATTAATTATCACAAATAGCCGTTTTATAAAGGGAATTTCAGTCATACGAGGATTTCTCGAAAAGGGTGAATTTTTTTTTGCAATTTGATATGATAGAAATGTAAGCGTCCTCTTCACGATAAGCCTAAACCTCACTCTCCCATCGCGTCCCAAAAAAAGTTATCCATCCGCAAACCTCTGAGAAAATCAAGTTTTCCATCTGACCTCCCTGGAAACGAGGTGTACTGTAAGACCTTTCGTCAAATTTTCGGGAGCAACGATCAGATTCGCTTCCCGAACTTCGCGTTATGCCTTGATTTCTGTGATATTTATGCATTACTTTTGCAACGTAACTACTTCTGAACACTTCTAAGCTCACTTGGCGCAGATACCATCTCTTGTTTGTTTTTCCTCTATTCTGATCGTTTTTCTTACGCCTATATTTACCACACATTGTGTAAGACATGACTGTCAACGTATTCTACTTGCTTCACACAACGGTTTGGTCTTGCGAGACGGCGTATTCCGAGCCCCAAACTTGACCACCTTTGGTTGCGTGTTTTATGAGGTTTATTTGAGCCGTTTCGCTCTTAGAAAGGCGTATTGCTTCAATATGGCAGTGAAAAAGCAGTTGACAAACGGTAATCTTGGCGACAGTTTGAGTTTCTGACTTGCATTAAACTGATTCATCTATCTGACCCAGCGTCCGACCTCTTTTACGCTATGACCCCGCATTCCGAATTTGTTTTAACTATATTGCGTCATGGTTTTACATTATTTTTGGCTCTTATGTAACTTTTTGCAAATGGGGTAAGCATACCTATTATCTGAAACAACTCTAATCCCGAAATAATGAATTTCGTCAAAGTCGCTGCCCTCCCTAGTTTTAAAATCTAATTTTATAAAAATGTTTTTGAAAAAATCGTGAGGTACTGTAGCCCGGAACATCGATCTTCGAATCGAATACAGTATGTTTTCGTTTTGTCCATTCCAATTCACACGCCGCGTCCGCGCTGCGATCTACTGAATGTGATCTTAACACAGCGTGCACAGTCCTTTGTTGTAGCGAAAATAGCCAAATTTTTCAATTTTTTATCTAACATGCACATCAAGAGGGGTTTGGCACGTTGCCAAGTTCACGGTTAAGTGCAAGATAGTTTGCCACAAGCGGAAGTTTTGAGTAATTTTTATAATTTTTACTTTTCCAAGCTTATAATATTCCTCGGTATCGACTAAGTACCCGGTAAAATTTATTGGAGTCGCGTTTAAGCGTTTTTGACTATCACTAAGATTACCGTACTTCAATGCAAATTAGGATTGGCTATTACTACAGGTGTGCACGCTGTGATCTTCAGTATTTATCATTTATCATAAGGCTTAGGTTTCCTTGAGCTTGAGGTCATTCAATCATTTTGCGTTTGTTCGATTGCAGTCATCGTCTCCAATGCATGCTGTAGCAGTGCTCCGCGGGGATGCGGGAGTGACTGGAGTCGTCCACTTCTACCAATCGTCTGAATTCGCCCCCACCACCATCAAGGTACTCCCATACGAATCTCTTATTTTACTCTTGGAACCCATAATAGTGGGTTAAATGCAGTAGCAAAGGAGTTGGTTGAGGGGGAGATCTCGGGTCTGTCGGAAGGCAAGCATGGTTTCCACGTGCATCAATACGGAGACTCGACCAATGGGTGCGTCTCAGCCGGCCCTCACTTCAATCCATTCGGAAAGACCCACGGAGGACCCACTGTGAGTAAAGGAAGACGATGGAGAAAAAGGGACGTTGCAGGATTCGGAGAGACATGTCGGAGATCTAGGCAATGTGGAGGCTGCCTCTGGTGCAGTGGCCAAGTTTGAGATTACGGATGGACAGATTAAGGTGAGGGAGGGATGCGAGGGAAGAGGGAAGGACACTTCAGTTGGACGGCGTCCACTCTGTCATCGGACGCTCTCTTGTTGTACATGCCGGAGTCGACGATTTGGGTGAGTGAAAAGGGGGTTGAGGGAAGAAGGTGGTTACAGGCAAGGGAGTCGGGGACAAGAAGGAGGAGTCTCTCAAGACTGGCAATGCAGGGGCGAGAGTCGCGTGTGGAGTCATTGCACGGGCTGCTGCTGAATGAGTTACTGTAGTCGTCCAGTGATGTACTGCTTACTGTATGCGATAAAGTAGTGTAGTGATTACAGTGTGTACACAGTTAGCCAGGGCATATTCGGTCTTTTCTTCACAAAACGAACTCTGATTAATGATTATTCTATCGTCAAGTGAGCGACATTTTATTAAGAAAAAGCGAAAAGTGGCAGACGAGTGGCAGGGACGAATGAGATTGTGTACAAGAGATTGCGCAGCCTCTACCCCTCTGCCCTCCCCTCCTCTCCCCTTTCTTCGCTCATACCTTTAGCCCTTTTACATCTCATCCTTATAATTTGCCTATTTATATTTATGCCAAGCCTGTTTTAAATATATTTCTCATCCTTAATGCAGTAATACGCGCTTACACGATTGTTTACGTCACACTGTTTACATCGTTATCATGCACTTCTCTAGTAAACAGTCATAAGTTCTTACATTCAGTTGTTTGAAAATTATAACTCGAGTGGTATACTGTAGGTTACACCGTAACTCCTTTGGTTCCTGTGGCTACTGTAAATCTATTCAGTAGTGCAGTAGGTAGTTCACTAGGTCACTTTCCTCATTTCACGTATTACATGACGTGTCTGATCGTCCATACTCTTCCTAATCGAATATAACTCTTTAGTTCTTTGCTCGAGCAATCCATAGATAATGCACTATTGTATGTCGTCATGATGCGAAGAGCAAGTGGCAAAGAAAGAGGTAATTCCTTGCCTCAATGAGAACTCGGTCGTTCTTCCTCCTTGTCATGTTTTGCCTTCTTGCACCCCTCCTGTCCTCTTCATTAGCATAGACTCACCAATACTGTAATAGCTAACTCTTAATTGTAAAACAAGTGTTGGAATCTCCTATAGTCGTCGTCTCTGTCCCTCCTCATCCCTACACTCTCTCACCTCATCGATCGTGTACTCTCTCCCTTCCCCATACTCTCTCACCCCTCAACTCTCCTCCTATCCAAGGGGGATAAGGGGAAGTGGTACCAAGGACTTGTTTCCCTATTATTATTTGTATCATCCCTACCGTATCCCTACCACAGTACCCTCATAACCATAGAATAGACATAGACAGTATTTGTTTAATCTTGTGAGTGTCTAATGACTTGTGTGTCTCTCCGCACAATCGTGTTCCCTCTTTCTCTCTCTGCCTTCCCTCTAAGAGGTCGGTGGTTCTGTGTCTTTTTACTCTCTTTCATTTGTCAATAGGTTTATGTATACTATCTGTATAACTATGATTAGGTCAATTCAATACTCTAGAGGTATGTAATCATTGGGTTGTTTAAATGAGCGCGTGACAATAGCAGAGAGTATAGAGAGTGTCCAATGTCTCATGGAGTATCACCCCTCACCGTAACTCTTCTCCGTCAGTCCCATGCCTTCTCATAATTTCCTACAGTCTTCTCACGTTGATCGTTCTTTGCATTGTAACCAGGTCCTTCTCCTTCCGCTCCTCTCCCTCCCCTTTACCTCCACCCCTCCCCTCCTCTCACCTCTATCCACCCTTCATACAGTTTCCCGCACTCTCCCCATTTATCTGTATTCCCGTAATCATCCTAGAATTCCCCCACCCCTCACCCTCAAACCTTCCCTACTCTTCATTTCTCTCAATTCCTTCCACACCCTCCCTCCATTCCCTATCCTTTCTTACGTACTCTCCCCTCTTCTCCCTTTTCCACATCCTTTTTCATAGTTTCGAATTATTTTTTTCAATTGAGAGCTTCTAAGTCCTTTCCTAGAATAATTATCTCAGTAGATTGTGATTGGAGTTCCTTTGACTAGAACACTTTGGTCAATGGATGTAGATACTGTACTGTACAGTGGGATCTGCATTGTAGATAGTATACAGTAACTACATCTCTTGTGTCTATTGGGGGCTCTCGCTTAATGCAATTTAGAGCATTGTCGTTGTATGAGAGCTCCATGGTTAGTTCGTACTTGTATCGCTTTATTAGTTTTCATACTGATAGTTTTTTTTCCGGAATTGAAGGAACTGAACGAGTGTATACAAGCAATGTGACAGTTATTTGAATTAGTTAGACTTGGCTAGTTCATGGTTGTTGTTGTATTGTGTAGCAGTGAAGACTCGCAAGTGGGGTCAACAACGGGAGATAGAGAGAGGGTAGGTAGTCCCCTATCCCCACTGTCAATCCCATACACTTGTATCCCCTTGTACATCCATAGTCGACTCGATGATAATAGATAATAGAGTAGTAGTATGTCTTAGTAGAGTCATTGTGAGTGTCGTCCCTTCCCCCTTCCCTCTACTCTTCCCTCCCTCTAACCTTCTGCACCCTCTCTCCCTCCCCCACTCCCTCACCAATCGATCACTCTCCCTTCCCCCTTTACCCACCGTCTCCCTCTATCCTTCATATGAGGAGTATGGTTCAAGACTTATCGACTGATCAATTCAGTATCCTCAAGCCTTGTCTACCCTTCTGTCCCCCTCTTCCATCATCTAACTCATATTCCCTAAATGGGATGAATGCCCTCCTTGTGCCTATCTGCTTCTCTCGTTTCCTTCTTCTCCTCCTCGTTTCTTCACATTGTTCTACTATATCCATATCTATCTATTTCTCCGTAACTTCCCCCGATCACTTTCGTATGTCTTATTCCAAATTGAAAACCTCTCTCTATTTACTCTTTCGTTTGTCACCCTTCGATTCATAGATGTGACCCAGTGAAACCGAGAGACTACCGTAGTCTAAGGGAGGGGGAGAGGCAGTCAATGGTGCATTGTCTCCCTTCCGCCATGCTGTATCATACCCTACCGTAACCTCCAGCCTGCAGTGCCCTACCGTATCCCCCTCAATATTCAATTATCGATTAATGAAGTAATCAATAATTGCCGTGCATGTTCCCTGTGTGAGCCTGAAGGGGAACGAGTTGTGCGTATGCTGTCTCTCTTCATTGCCCTCTCCACCATGTTTCTTCTCTCTCATCCCTCCCCCTCCTCTCACTCCCCTCTCTCCCTCTTACCTTCTCCCCTTCCTCTTTCTATTTCCTGGCACGATCTGCATTTTCATAAGTGACCTCTCATTGTGAGTAGTAGATTGTGTATGTGTCTGCTCCTCTTGTCTATCCGTCTCCTTCACGTTCTCCCCTTTCCCCTCTCGCTCTCCTCTCATTATTTCATCTCATTCTCATTCCCATCTGTCTCCCACCTCTTCCCATCTCTACAGTTCACATAGATAGTGTATAACAATAGGAGGATTATTACAATGCTAGTAGGATTATTACCTATTGGAATCATTTATCCCAAGATATAATAGATCTCCCCCCTAATGCTTTTCGTAACTTTATTGTTTCACAAAATTCTCTTATTCTTCATCACCCTTCCCTTATTAGATCATAATTCCCTCTGCCCAACCACCCGATTCGCCTGCGACGGACCTTTCACCACATTACTGCCCATTATAAAATGTACTTATTACTCTATGAAGGTGAAAATAAAGAATGAATGAATAGTTAGAATGAGTCAATCTCAATAAGAACTGCTATTGGTATTCCTTATCATTCGTCCTGGCTCTTCTTCCATACTTCACCTCTCCTCTGTTCTCCATTCATCTAAAGATCACTCGATCAGTTATCGTATCCCATTCCTTGTCCTCTTTCCTCCTCTAATAAACCCCCTCCCCTCACCCTTCCCCCTCCTCCCCTCTATGCCTATTTCACGCTCGTTCTTCGCTATTGCATAGAAGCGAGACGAGAGAGCATGGGGATTGGAGAGACGCAGAGACAGTTGCAATTGGAGTGCATACTCATAAGAGCTTAGTTGTGTTGAGATGGGTGATTCGAGTGATCTTCGTCGTTCAAAAAGGAACAAGTTCCATCTGGATGTCACTACAATGCACCTGATCAACCCCGACAGAGTTCGCAAGAATGCTGCTGCCTCTTCCTCTTCTCCCTCCCCACACGCACGACCCGATTCATCCCGTTTGTTCTTTGATCTTTGGTCTTTCATAGTTGATCTTTGATCTTCGGTCTTCAACGTCATCCTTGTAGAAGGCAACAATCGTGTGACCGCTACGTCCTCTTCACTATCTCCTCTGCAAGAAGAATCAAAAGTAAAGGAAGAGGGAGAGGAGGTGAGGGGAAGGGGCAAAGGGAGGGTTACGGTAGATAATAAGAGAAATGTTGAGCAGTGCAAATAAGTAGTGGAATGGAGTACGGTAGAATGGTGAAATTGAGAAGACGACGACTCGTAATACGTGGACACGCAGAAAGCCGCATCGCTGTGGGTGAGTGTGTGCCTTGCTTCTCCTTAGCTGTCTCCCACGTTCTCCCTATCACCTTCTCCCTATGACCTTCTCCATATCCTCCCCCATCCCCAACCCTCCTCTCCCTTCAGTAAATGTCCCGCCTCCTTCGACTCCCGTATCTCCCTCTCCTCTCACGAATCCCTCCATGGATTCGGTCGTGCCAAACACCAATGTGACCGTTGCGACTACTCCTCCAGCTCATTGCACGCTATCAGGGTACACACCTTTCCGCTCTTTCCCAATTGTGTACCTACCGTAACCGAGTACACAAATACAATACCCCCTGTTGAGATGCATAAAGACATGCATGTTCGGTATGAAGAGGAAGAGAAGAACGGACAATGGATTACTCCGCTTTCGTCTGTTAGAAAGGATGCGGGAGCCGAGTCCCTCAAGCCATTACAGATCAACATCGATGAAGGTACCGTCTTTATTGAATTGTCTACGAAGTGTAGGGTTACTGTAGGTAGAATTATTAGAAGGTCGTACTGTCATAAGGCATGATACGGGGTTGCTGTAGTAAGGTACGGTACAATACTGTAGGTCCTCCGACATTGCACTCGGCTGGAGATTCACATGAAGACGAAGAGGAGACGGAGGAAGCTCCGCCCACTTTGGATGACGAAAGAGGAGGAAGCAATAGGAAAGGTATGAAGGGGAGGAGTACTGTAGGGGACTGGGCTACAGTATCTCGTATTGATAAGTACCGTACTCTTGCAGGAACGAAGTCACCACCGACTACGGTACCTACAGTACCCCAGACACCGTTGATCTCAGTGACTCCTTGCGAGAGTGAGTCCCTTGTATTATTCTCTTCTCCATATACATTATCTTGCCTCCCTATATTATTGGAGGAAAACGAACGTTGAGAGAGCTGCATAGTTCTTTCCGCTAACCACCGTAAAACTTCAGCCGGAGCCGGCTTTTAGCCTAAGCTGGCATTTTGCCAAGAGAGTTTCACGGATTTTTAGCGGAGTGCGCTGCAAAAGATTTCTCAACGTTCCTTTTCCTCCACTAATATGATAGCATGATATGGGATATTATCCCTCCTACCGTAACTCTCTCCCCTTCAGCCCATGATATGGGATATTATCCCTCCTACCGTAACTCTCTCCCCACGACCGTTCATTTGAAAGAATCACAGATTGAAAATGCATTAGGCACGGCACACTCAGTTCGCGATAGCTAACATTTTAATTGTCAAAAAATCAAAGATTTTTGTATTTTCTTCGGTTTGAGAGTGTTCCACCACCTCCAAATATTACTAGTTTCTAAATAAAAATAAATAAATTGGAATGTATATTGAGATATCCATGATTTAAATGCATTTTTAGCGGTGTACGGTAGAGATACCGTAGTTTCAGAGTGTGCCGTTTTTAGATGTAGGTCATGAACGTACGTGCTCCCCTTCAGACCTCCCCCGTTCGACTACCTCAAACGGTCGATACAAATGCGTCGTGTGTCCGTTCACTACTCGAGACAACGAACGACTGGAAAGACATTCACAGGGACATGAGAGGACTGTAGGGTTCATGTGCCCTCTCTGCACATTCAAGTCAGTCCATCTCTCCATTAGTCTACGGTAGCCCCTTGTCTTCATACAGTAATCCTCTGATTGTAGATCGGAATCAGCGGGATTCCTGAAGAGACACGTGGAGATTCACGGAGTGAAGGAGTACATGTGGCCCCCGGTCTATGTGGGAATCTCCCCTCGGGGGAGGAAGGACAGGGAGGGAGGGGAGCACGAAGCTCCGCCCACTCTCATCCCCGTAGGCAAAGTACTCAAGTAAGTCAACTTGTCCCTTCTAACCTACATTACCCATTCTACAGTATCCCACATCCTACAGTATCCCACATCCCCAATCTTCCCCTTCAGAGCCCAACACCAAGCCCTGACCTCTTCGCGTGCCTCTTCCCTTTCCCTACAATCCTTCGGTCTCTCCCTCCCCTCCACTTCCTCCTCACCCTCTTCTCTCTTCTCCTCTCTCGATACCGTAATCGCTACCGTAGCCTCAGGAGGGATCCCAGTGTTCCCTCCGTCTTCACTCCCTCCTCCCTCCTCTCTCCCTCTCTCCCTCCTTTCCCCTACCCTCGCGCCCTCTTCGATCTCTGACTCCGCCCCTTCTGAACCTACTGTAACCCATTCGGAATCCACCCCAACCAGAAGAGGGAAGGAATGGAAATGTCGGAAGTGCGAGTATTCATCTACTGTAATGGCACGAGTTACAAGGCATGTTATGAAGAAACACAAAGGAGGAAAGAAGGTGAGGGTTACGGTAGTTAATCGTGATTATGGTGATTATGTGATTATGACTATATTACGGTAGAGGGATTATAGAATGTAAGATAAGAAAAGTAAGTTAAGATGGCTGTATGTTCGTTATGTGGAGTGCCAACTGGAAAGAACAGTCGATTGCATTATGAGAAGAACCACAGAAGAAGAGGATACAAGAGGAGTACTGTAGTGATGTATCTACACGAGAGGTTGGGATACGAGTAAGTGAAGAGGGGAAGGGAAGGGTGGAAAGGAGAGGGTTGAGGGTGAAGAAGGAGGAACCAGACCACGAAGCTGAAGACAACAAGCACGACTTGGTCAATGAGGAAAAGGTACGAGGGTACGGTAGACTATCGCGAACTGAACTATTGAAGGGAGAAGTGGAGGAGACCTCGCCTGCTATGAGAAGAACGCCCTCCTCGGAGACACTCCACGAGCACAAGTATAAGGTACGGTAGGGGTTACTGTAGGTGCATCCTGCCTGGGGCTGATATAATAATATACACTGTCGTTTAGTGTCCGGAGTGTCCCTACTCGGCTCCGATCAAAACTCGACTGGATCGACATCGAGCTAAGCACGTCATTCAAGAGGAGCATACGGTAGGTCTCCATCTACAGTATCCCCTACTTACAGTACCCCACCGTGTCCCCTGGTCCTACAGTATCCCGTTCAGTGCCAACACTGTTCGTTTTCGTGTCGTTCCATTGAACTGCTCACTTCTCATCTTCGTCTTCATCCGGCTGAAGAAGAGAACAAAGGAGACGAGAAGGCTCCCGAGGTACCGTATCCCCTCGTCTACTCCTACAGTATACCCTTCCAGATTGAATTGCCGCCTTCATTGGAAGAGGAATCGACGAGTGTGGAATTTAGAGAAGAAGAGTCGGCGACTCCACCTGTATTGGAAATGGAAGTGGGAGAAGAGGAGGAATCGAAGAGGAAGAAGAGGATCAAGTATAGAGCGGTGAGAGGGAATGGGAGATGAGGGGGGGATTGAGAGGAGGGGAGAATGGAAGGGAAAGGAGAGCTTCAGGCCAATGGAATGGAACTGATCAAATGTGCTGAATGTCCCTATATGTCGAAGCATTCTTGTGATATGAAGGCGCATATGGAGATGCATACGAGAAAGGCTAGTTACAAGTGAGTGGGGTACAGTAGGAGAAGAGGGGAACGGTAGGGAGGAAGGGTAGATACGGTAGGGTGGGAGTGTTGAGGGAAAGTTCAAAGATAAATTAAGATGCAAGAAGTGCTCCTACTCGACTAAGCGTCTCTCTTCACTTGCTTATCACGAAAAGGTACTGTAATCCTCCCGTTCCCCTCAAATGGTTCGTGTTGAGACTCACCGTGATTTCGAGATGGGCGCTGGCATTTACCACGGTCTGACATGGGAAGAACGGGTTACAGCTGAGAATACTCCTGATAGAGACGTGAGTACTGTACGCTCTCTTTGGAGTACGGTAATTGGGGATAATGGAGTAATTGTTTAGTGGTTGAGAAGTCGAGATGGAAGCAAGAAGAGCGATTCGGGGGAACCAGAGGTGGGGATTATTCAGTGGGAGGGGATAAGTCATGCCATTGCAGACAAAAATTCGCATTCGAAATATCGGAGTTATTGGACGACGACGGAGCGGAATAGATGAGAAGAGGTAAGAGGAACGTTTGGTCTATGTGTTACGGTACCAGAGACATTACGATAGAGTAAGGAGTACTGTAGTCGACGAACGTTACTGTAGGAATGATTATTTCAGACGGTACGTGTGTCGGTCGTGTCCCTTCACCTGTCAATTCATCCATTCCCTATGGCGTCACTCTCGGTGAGTCTCGTACCGTACTCTCGTACAGTAGCCCTTTATCGTACCGTTGAGATACCACTCGTTGGTCGGTCCCCTCTCGTGTTTCTCGTGTTCCTTCTCCACTTCCATCCCCTCCATTCTCTCCTCCCATCTCTCCCTTCACTCTTCTCCTACATTCTCCTGTGACTACTGTCCCTTCGTGTGAGTCCTTCCTCTTCTCTTTATTCTTTACACATTCTTGCTTTCATATTTTTTTCTCTACAATAATGACACTGAAAAGGGAAGTTGTACTAATATCTGAAATGCAACCCCCCCTCCCCCCTATCCATCCTCATTCTCTCCTTTTCTTCAGTTCGCGATCGGCGACTTCCCTAGTTGATCACATGGCAGAAGCCTGTCATTCCACTTCTTCGTCTTCCCGTCATTCTCCAGTGAATGAACCCCAACCACACAAGTACATTTTTGATCTTTAGTCTTTGATCTTTGATCTCTATTTGTCTCAAGTCACCAACAATTATTATTCAGAGCGCGAAGCGTCAAAGTTCGAGGAAAGAATGGATTGAATGTTCAACTGGACTTGGAAGCATTGAAGAGATTGAGACCCTCTAAGGAGGAAAAAACTTTTCTCAGGATGGCAAGTGAAGGTTCGTTGATCTTTGATACTTGGTCTTTGATCTGTGCTCGACTAATCCGACTCCTTTCAGCCTCTCAAGCGCAGTCCCTGCAATGCCCCGAATGTCCCTTCTCTGATCCGGATAGTCTTGTCTTCAATCTCCACCGAGGGATGCATGCTGGTCCGCCCTCTTTTACCGTATCCCCTAATATCATTTTCTTCTCAGGACCCAAACGTGCGTTTGAATGCAACGTGTGTTCGTATTCGGCGTATTCCCCGGAGGGATTGCACCGTCACATCTCCCTTCACATTCCCGCAGACGCAGCGCAGATCAAGTGAGTGACCTACCGACCGACCCACCGTACTCTTCCCCTCCTACCGTACCTCTTCAGACGTCACAGTTCGTCTCGTCTCCGTCGCCGTCAATCGTCAGAAGTGATCCCCGCGGGAGTTCTCTCCTTCGACTGTTCCCAATGTTCTTTCCGATGCCTCGACCAATTGTCATTCCAAGCACACAAGATAGAACACGCTCAGGTACCGTACCCTGTTCTTCCACCACTACCGTAACCCCTATCGATTCGTTGCCCTTCAGCATATTCAACAACGACTCGTAACGCAAATCAAGAGATCAGCCAACAATGCGGAAGATGAGTCTTCTGCCATGAAGAGGAAGGCAAAAGTGGCCAAGAAGAGTAATAAGGCTGCGAGGATGGTAAGTTGAGGGTACTGTACGGAAGAGGGGAAATGAGGGTGCTGTAGGGGGAAGGGGTACTGTATGGGGGTGAAGATACGTACCCATCATCATCACCTTCAGTTATCGTGCACCAAGTGTTCGTTTGTCTGTGAGACTGCAGTAGCCTTAGTGAGACATGAAGAACTACACGGGAGTGGAGGGACCTTCGAATGTTCAGTTTGCGATTACTCGCATAACACGAAGCAGGTGAGAGTACTGTAGGTTACTGTACGGAACGAGAGAGTATTGTGGTTACTGTAGAGGGAGTGAGATGGTTACTGTATTCAGGTGACAGACTTCCACATCCTCCACCACCATTCTTCCGTCCCTCTCTCTCATCTCATCAAGAATGCCATTCTCATGCCGCAATCCTCCAAGGTACTTTCTATTTCTGAATATCGTTGGCTACCGTACCCTACAGTACTCCTGTCCCCCCCCCTAACGTACCCCTCACCTCTCCCCTACCGTACCCCTTTCAGCTGCAGATCGAAGTATCCTCTGAGGAACGTCTTCGTTTGGCGGGTCAACTCTTCTCTTGTCAACTATGTTCTTCTCAATTCCTCGAAATGAGGCAACTTCTCTCCCATTGGGAAGGTGAGCGAGTAGAGGGGAGAGAATGGGTTACGGTAGTCAGATAGAGTATTTAACTCGGTATCTCTCCTATGATTGAGTATTCCCTTCTTTCCTTCAGAAGAGCACCATCGAGGGGACGACACCGCGTGTCATCTCTCACTGGGAATTCTCCCCACCAGTCGAATCCTTACAAAGGCCTAGTCCCGCATCCCTCCCTACTATCCCCTATCGCATCCCGATTTCTTACGTCCCTTGCCTTCCCCTCCCGGTTGCTTCTATCAGTTATGAGTTGTTCCCCAATCCGGGTTAATATCCCCTCTCATTTCCCTCTTTTCTTTCACTAATTCCACTCGTCATAATCACCTGATGTGTATGTAAATAAACCGTTTTCTATGTAGTTCTCCTCGTGTGTAGCTAAAAGAATGGAAAACCCGTCTGAGTTGTGTTTGACCCCACTCGTATTCCCTCCACCCTCACTTCCTCCCTCCCCCTCCCTCGTCCCAGAGTCTTTCACCTACCATAACAGCCATTGTCACCCAGTGTTCAAGGGTACTGTAGTCATTCATTCGTTTGTGTGTTTCATTATATGCCGCATATAATTTGTAATAATACAACCCGACCAATTTACAAAAACAAATCACAGAGGATATGTGGATACCTATATATTAACTATGAAACTTCATTGAAGCTTACTCGAGCCGAAACATACAATTAATAATATGCAATCCCTTACCGAGGACGAGGGAAGACTCGGATAATAATGACGATGGCTATGAAGGACCTGAAGGGATGGATGAGAAGGGGAGGGGGTGGGGGGGGGGTTGAAAGAGAGGAAGAGATACCAGAAGACGAAGAGGGCAATCAATATAAGAAGACAGTCGAATCCGCAAGAATACGCGTGGCGAGAGAGACGTTCTCCCTGTAATACGGAAGACTTGTGACTTGAACACTAGTTACCTATCCCCCATTCAACTTGAAGCTACGCGGGAACCGTAAATAACAAGAATAGCAGACCCCTCTTCTCTCACCCTTTTCCCCCCTCACCTCCACTCCCAACTTTTCCCTATTCGCATCGACATCCTTCTGCATCGTAGTCAGTTTCTGAAGCAATCAAATACTTCAGTCCCTCTTCAACTTACCGTAACCCCCATGGTGAAGGGAGGTTACGGTAAGGTGAGTGTAGTCACCTTATTATCCTCTTTCAATACATTCCCCGTCACTTGAATATTCCTCTTCAATGATTGTGTCAATCCAAGTAGTTCATTAGCCATTTCATCCTGTCGCTCCGCCGTTAATGCTTCAATTACTTTCTTCACTACCGTACTTCTACATTCAATATATCGCTACAGTATCCCCTGACCTATTTCTTATGCCGTATACTCGCTTATCCTCACAATCCCTCTCTTATTAATTACCGTATCCCTCACCTTCTTCATGCCTCTTCTGTTCTCCAAGTAGTTGCTTCCTCATATCGGCCTACAGTAACCCTTATACCAATCAAAGTACAGTATCTCACTTGATAGAAGGCTCGGTTTCTCGATCGAATAGTGTTGGTAGATATCGGAGAAGACTGGGAATGCGTATCTTAACGGAAACGATCGATAGATATGATAGATTACAGTACCCGAAAGAGCATTCGTGTCGAGATTCGTGATATCGGGAAATCCGTGAGGGATACTGTCGAGCACCGCCACTTTCTCTTCCGAGCTTTTCTAAGGTAATGAATGACGGATACACAAACTACCGTAATCCTTGCCTTCTGGTGTGCTTGCACTACAAGTTTCACCTGCCGCACTTCCCTTCCATATTGAACAAGAACATCTGGATCCATGTCCCTTCAATGGCTACAGTAACTCCATCCAATCGCAAACTGACTTTTCATTCTGCATTTTGCTGTACATATTCTCGAGGAGTTGGGAGGCAGCGAACATCTTCCAGGCATTTCTCGCGACATCCTTCAAGCAAGAGTTCACATAGATGACGTCATCCCCAGTCTCCCATCACTTAAACCCACCTCTCGATTCAACTTCTTCGTTCGATCCAACAACCGAAGAAACATAAGCTCAGTCTCGGAGTAAACCATTCGTGCCTTACTGAACACTATGGATGCTAAGAGGGAGTGGAAGTAGTTGTGGATCGATACCGATAGTGTACGCTGTACAAGAGAGAGACTCGGATTAATGTTTATCACTCGCATACTGGGAATATCACGAATAGAATAAGTTAAGAGAGTGCAATCCGATCGATTCCTTTACTTGTTTCCTCCAGCTGCCTCGGCCTCCTTCTCCTTCTCTTCATGTTCCTTGATCAGAGCACTCACCTAAATCATCTCGGTCAGATTGATAGAATCACTTATTCTAACGTCAAAGAAAATAAAGAAGAAGAATATGTTACCTCCGCAGCACTCAATTCCTCGAGAATAGTCTTTCCATCCTTGTGCAGAAGCATCGACATTTCAACTAAAATACTATGAAATTTGAAATTTTATTTGTTTTAAGATAAGAACAAAAATAATGATGAAGAAGCATCTTACTCTTTTCAGGCGCAAGCTTGACATCGAGAGTCTTTGAGAGAACCTTAATCCAGAAATTATAATAAGAAGCATAATAAATTCATAAACAGGCAAACTACTTATTGATAGAACCGTTCTACAGCCATGCTTCGTCTAGAAAAAAAGATAAAAATAACCTTCATCGCGAGTTTCTTAGCCTCTGCCAGATCGGGTTTCTTGTATTCCTGCTTGAGAAGGGCAACAGCCGCCTGAACGTTCTTCTTTCTTCTAACATAAATATATTTGGATATGTCTTTTCCTATTCTGCAAGAGTTATACAAGTATGCAAGTAGAGCGTAGAGTGAGATAATGTGCTAGACGACAAGTTAATGTCTCGCCTGATGGTTGTTCCCGATGCAAGTGGCCTTCCATCCTGTGTAGTTGCCCGAGGGATCCGATTGGTACAATTGGAATCCGTAGTTACGGTCCCATCCCGCATACAAGAGAGACACTCCGAACGGACGCTTTCCTGTATACGTCACATAATACTTCTGCTTTCACCAAGGTGATCACCATGTCTTTTTTAAATCAAAGCTAAGAGCCCTGACCAAAAATACTATTGAGAGGCCAAATAGATACCTCCAACTTGAGTGTATCTCTGCTTCTGGTTGCACAGATCCTGTACCAACTGTTCCACGGGCATCTCTTCCCCGTATGAAAGTTTGTATTGAGCAGCAGCCAGTCTGCAACACTCAATTTATATCATAACAATCTCTCCTAGACTACTTGAATAACCAGCTCACATACTCATATTTAACAATGAAATAGGGAAAATACCGTACCGAAGATGATTAATGAGAATGTTGGCGTCAGCCGTAATGCCGGCTACAGTACACGCGATGTTGTCAGATAGACGGTAGATCTTCTCAGCGAGCACCTTCAACATTCCATCAGCAAAATATTTAAAACAGTATGCGCATTATAAGAATATGAAACTTTTCCATTTTTCCTCATCAACTGAGCGGGGTACGATATCCGAAACAGATTCTGATTAAGAACTCGCTTGCGGTCAGGCTGTCTGGATTTTAGCTTTGCTATGCAAATAGATTGACTTTTGATACGTTACTTAATCCGAAATAACACATATGACACTCTAAGGACACTCGTAAGAACGATCTATCATCCAAGTTATTCCTAGCAAGCTCACCGAGTCATCCAGAAGTTTGTGAACATTCTTCTTCTCTGCCGCAATCAGAATACCATCCGTTGCGAGAATTCCGAGACAGGTTCCAGCATGAGAAATAGCCTCCATTGCATATTCAACCTTGAGCAAGGAATTAGGAAATAAAGGGCAGTTTGTACCTGATATAGGCGTCCCTCGGGAGAGAAGATGGTAGTGCGACTGTCATAACGGCGAGCCATCCTAAAACTGCTTATTACACAATGAAATATGAAAGAAAAGACATAGCATAACAAGAAAATAGGACCATTTCAAGCACGAAGAAAAATTCAAGTTCAAAGGATGACGATTTTGACACGATGTTTAGTGCTTATTTGCAATTTTTTCGCTATAGCCGGACTCAAAAATTCAAAATTACAATTTTGCCCCGTCGCTCGCAATTCTTCTCATTTTATGCTGTGTGCTCATCTGTGTCGTATTTCTGACTGGTCTATGTTGATCTATGATGAATTACATCAATTAAGGAGCAGTGAACACATGGAAGAGTAATGCCATTCTTCGAAGTTTCTCTCATTACTCGATCTCTATCCAAGGTTCGTTCTCTTCTTTCCCCTTCTCCGCTTCCCTTTCGGACTGATCTGGTGAAGGCGTTATGTCGTGCGGGTAATGTTCTCCTGGACCAAGGAGGAGTAATTGAAAAGGTCGAGTCTCTCGGTCACCGGGATCTTCCCTTCAAGCGAATCACAAAGCAGACGGGGGACCCTGTTTACTCCTCGAAGTAAGTCACACGATTGGACTACTTTGATAGCGGCCTTCAGTTTCTTCATATTTCACACTCATCTCTCTATCGATGCTAAGAAACAGGCACTTTCCACTCTAACGCATGATTTGGATACGGTAAGCACTCTTCCCTACAGTACCTATTGAATAATGTTCTGATGTTTAACAGGAGATGTTTATGTGCAGGTCCACGTATCAGTCGTAGCCGTTCCCGAAGAAGCTCCTCCTCCCATCAAGTGTAACATAGAAGAGATGATGCTTCCTCCTTCCAAGAGAGATACTGTAACGACACTAAGAGAGGGACAGAAGATGGGTCACTTCACACGGCAGATCATCTACAAGCGAACGGAGAAGGAATGGAAGACCATTCCGAAGAGTTATCCCATCGCCCCTCCTCGACCATGAATCGTGTCATTTCCTCGTTATGTAGTTTGATAAAGTTAGTAGTTGTCTGGTAGATTGATAAGACGAGTGTGCAGGGGTCAGTAGGTTCCCTCCTACTATCTGTCATTCCGCAATCTGTCCTTTTCCACGCTCTTTATCTCACGCTTTCCCCTCCCCCTTCAATTCTCTCCTGATTACGGGCACTCACTCCATTTCTCTACTTTCTCAGTGACAATCAGCGAGTCTCCATGGGTATCTTCGACTACGAATATCTCTCTCCAACTCAGTTAAAGGGATTCAATACTTACAAGGTACGGAGAAGGGAATTTTTATTCATCTTATGTATTCATTCAGTACTGCTCAATCGACAATTCTCCGATCTCAGTCTATTTCTCCCACCCCTTCTGGAACTTCGTTGTGGAGGTGAGTCCCTCTCCAAGTATGACCTTATCCTACCTAGTTCTATCCCCGATGGCTCGCTCCCAATGTTCTGACCCTGGGTGGGTGGATTCTTGTCATGGGTTGCTTCGTATTGGAATCCTACCTCGACTACGGATTGACTCGGAATTCAGTTGGGACTACCGACCCTCTGCCCCATTGGTCAGTCATTTATCGATATTATGGCGTTTACATTTAAAGAAGTTTCAAGGGATTGAGCGAGTTCAAAATATTAGTGAGAGCTGAAGACGGTAATGGGTGATTATTGACAGGTTCTGGCCTCTGGCTGCCATATGCACTTTCGCTGCACATACTATGGACGGAACTGACGGGAAACAGTCCAGGAGAATAGGAGCAACTGGACCTGTCGGAGAGTTGTGTAAGTGCGCTAAGGAAGTTGCCAATCAAAGCATACTGTAAGCTCGTCTCCTAATTTCCTGATTAAATGTAGTGGAATCGTTTAAGTTGACCATGGATTGGACTCGTGGTCTACGGTTCCCTTCACCATTACAATCTTCTCCGTCTTCGGACAAGGAGAGTTCAGGTATCTTACTCACTTATTTATCGTACTCCTATAGCTCTGAGATACTTTTCAATTTCTCTTTGTGTCTTCACGCCGTGTTAACCAATGCACTGTAGTCAGGCAGCGCGCAGAGCGTAATACTCAAGCGTCGCGGTCCAACTTTTGGCGGGAAAAAATTGAATGTGCCGTGTGGCAACCATGGCCTCCAACTGCTGCTCATTCGAAATGGTCACAGTGTTTAAAACAAATTGTTTCTTTATATTGTTGCGATCAATACATTTATCCGCGTGTAATGCGAGTCATAGTTATTTCAAAAGACGCATTCTAGAGGTTTGCGTAGCCTTCAACTTTTTAATATACGAAGTTTGACACAGTGCTATACCTACTTTACAAGCCTATTGTACTTGTGCAGTCGCGCACATCGCGGACTGGCAACACGGCGTATGTCTTCTGTCTAACTACCGTGCTCCCTAACTCCCATACATCTACTGTATATCTCAATTACCGTAACCCTGGGTTCCTATATCACAGAATCATAGTGTAACAAGCTTGTACGGACCCCAGTTACATAGGGCAGCCTGCAAAAATATTAGTACAGCACTTCCCCATTATGAGAACTACCGTATCCTTCAATTACCGTACCCCTTATCCCTCTTCTTCAGTATTTCGTGTTTCCGTCTTCTGTGCGTGCTCATCTCAGTCCAAGTGGTCTTCATCGTCACTCATTGGGAGAAGTACAATACGGGAGTTTTGTTCCTTTCGTGGGCATACGATGCAAGTCAATATGTGAGTATTTTCACACTTTCGAACAGGTTCAACTATTTGAAGGGGTCTACCCTCGATTATTATTGTTCACTTTAGGGTCTGTGTCTAGTGTATCTATGGACGTACCTGGTGGGATTCGAGTGGTATCGCTTCTACGTCACCCCTTCTATCACCTTCGCCGTTGCCTTCGAGAGTGGATTCTACCGTAAGCCTCTACAATAATCTTCTTGCAATATCTCCGCTTCTCTGTACATCAGTAGGTGTGTAGGTCATAACATCTCCTTCTGATAACAGGAAACCGAGCAAACAGAAGAGCGTTCGCTCAGTTGGTTCTTTTTTGCGTGGTCTGGTGATCAAAGGAGATTGCGAGGCCGCTCTCCAGCTTAGCTGGGTTACTGTAATCAAAATATTTTACAGTATGCTGTCTGGGTTCGCTCATCACTTCCTTCTATAACATGTACGATGCCAAGGTTAAAGGGACATTCCAACAGGTAAGTCCAAAGCCAGGAAATAAGAAATCATTTTTTTTTCACTTTTGTTATAAAGGAGTGATGCTTTAGCTGGGTATAAGCCAGTCATCCATTTCCATTCCACGTAATCGCATTCCAGCCCAACCTGACTGAAGCCATCCGTCCGATTCTGTCTTCGGTCTTCCTCTTCTTCATCTCTACCTACTGGGCCTGGAACTCTCCGAATTCCGTCGTTTCCCTCGATCCCCGTGCCTTCTTCTTTTGCATGGGGACAGTCTTCTCCAACATTGCAGTAAGTCCTCCTTCCCCCTTACTCCCATCTCCTTACCGTACTCTTCTCCCTCGATACTGTAACCCCTACATCTCTCCTACCGTAACCCTCCTACCGTACCCCTTAAGTGTCGTCTGATCATTGCCCAAATGAGTTCAACGCGTGCAGACGTGGGAAACCGTTGTCTGTACATGTATTCTCTCGTGGCCTTCCTTTCCCTGTGAGTCTTCCCATTCGACTACAATCCCTTCCCTTCCCTTCAGATACATAGTTCCCTCTGCCGAACTCATCATTCTTCGTGCCACAACTCTCGTAATACTCGCAGCTCATGTTCATTACGGAGTGTGCATCGTAAGTACCGTACCCCTCTCCTTACCGTACTCCTTACAGGTCCGCCAGTTGTGTAGTCACTTCAAAATTCACGCCCTCGACGTGTCGTACTTGCAACACAAACAATAGATATGCCATAACTAGAGTCTAATCTTGTTATTAGGTCTATTCGTTTGATAATGCTTATTCCTGTATAATACGTGTGTGCAATCAGTGGAAGTTGTCCGTGATACAGTGGGTCCTATCACATTTATCACAAGAAATTATGTATCTTTGTATTTTGCAATAATGAATCCTGCGATGTTTGATACCAAATATAGCAGACGTATGTATACAGAGCTACAGAACAACTCTAAAAGTCGCTTGACTTATACAATAATTATAACTATCCGGGTATCTGAAGAGGGAGGGGGGTTATTCACCAGGACGAGAGAGGGAAACTGTACAAAAGGAGTATAAGAAGGAAGGAGTTAGGGTAATATGTGGGAAGAGATAAGGGAAAGGCTGAGGAGGACTATACAGGTAGAGAGATCAATGACATCCAAGCGATCGACAACACAATTACTCACAATCATTTCTTGCCTTCCAATCGCTTCAATCGTACTGCAAACACATAATTGTGATAACTAAAGATCAAAGATCAACTTACATCTTTCGTAGTTCCTTTCCAGTGCTTCACTCACTCTATGTCGGGCCTCCATACTCTGAAATAGTTCTGGTTGTTTTACAGTAATCTTATCAATCAAACAGTTGAAAAATGATACATTTTCACCAGTTGCTTCCGTTATAGAAATATATGCGTATTGATCAAGCCTAATGAATACCTGGAAAGCGATTCCGACTCTAAGCAGGGATTCGTTCTCTTCTACACTCAACATCATATCCATCTCGATTTGATTTCCCAACACAGAGGACCTCTGAAATACCAAACTTGTAGACGGGGACTACACTTCCAATCCCTTCTCCTACAATTATACCACCTAATACCATCTACTACAGTTCCCCTGCAGCAACTTTATTTTACCCTCTACCGTATCCCATTGTCCTCAACGCCCTTCTCTTCCCTTGTAGTACCTGATTCTCAGCCTTAAATTCGATAACCGATTGTGTCTTGAGAGTGGCCCTCAACAGTCTTGCGAGTAGTTCGGGAGTAATGAAGTTCGATTCGACGTTGAGGACTTTGAGGGACGGAGAAGACTCGAGCAATTCGACGAGACCCTGAGGGGAGACACTCACACTTGGATACAATCAGCCTCTTCACTACAACAATATACTATAGTGCTTTGAGGTTTGCTCTGGGGCTTGAGGTTTTTTGACGAACGGGCGAATTGTAGAATCTTTTGAAGGCATGGAAGAAGGCATGGAAGAAGCTAGCTCACCCTGGCTTCCGAGTCGGAAATAGCAATGTTGGCCATACTCAACTTCTCGATATGCTTCGATTCACATGCGGCCTGAACAAGCATTTTGTCATTGTTAGACAGCCACAAGGTATCGAACTTCTTACAAGAAGTATATGAGATAAGTGTAGAAATGACCTTGATAAGAGCTCGAACCCTTTCCTTTGATACTCGTTTCATGTTGTTGATGTTAATCTCCTTCATCGATGCATCGTTACTTTCCAACTTCCTGCAATGGGTCAAGAAATGAACATGAATCATATTCTCATTTCGATAGCGTAACACCCACGTTTGGAAAGCGAATACTCACGTCAACCTTTGGCTCTAGAAGAATAAAAAGATGACTAACAATTGTAAGCATTGGGATCGGAGTGAAATAAGCTAGAATGAATGACTAACTGAATGCAATCGTCGACGTCGGTTTCGTTATCCGGCTCATCAGGAACGACCTTCTGAATCGGGGCACGAATGATGCCATCTGAAGAGATACTACTAATCAACACTCATACTCCTCCTTGAGCAACATTGGAATGAGAGAAACTGGTACTACGTAGTATTTGAATAGGGCATGATACTGTACATACAGTAAAGCCAGGATTTCAAAAGAGAATGGGTGGCTCAGAAGCAAATAGGCAATACAAAGAAAGAATGGAGAGAGCGAGATTGATGTTCAGCCATCAATCAACTTCTTTGCAGTCTTCTATGCTATTCCAGTCCCCTTGGTGTCATCTGCGCCCCCCCCCACTTCCCTTATATTCCCCTCCCTCCAATTCTACTCACCAAAACAAATGCCACTGTTCTCATCTTGGTTCTTCCCCTTGAGTGCGTTGTAGTATTGAGGTTGGTTGAGCAGATTGTGCATTCCTTAAAGAATACGGTAATGGGGGTACTGTGATGGACGGAAAAGACCAGAGAAGAGAAGAGAGAAAAGAAGTGAGTATACAGAAGGGTTCAACAAAGATGAGATTGACCGAAAGCAATAGACAAAAAGAGGATAAGCGGGACGAAGGAGAGAGAGGGTAAATAGAAGAGGGAAAGGAAGGGAGGATAGGGAGGGATACTCACCGAGGATCCCCGCGAGGTCCACTAGATCCTTCTCGGGAGCCTCTTTAAGGGCCTGCAAGTGAATGATTCGGATCAAGATTAACAACTAGTCCTGATATCCATCATTTTAATTTTTTTCAAGAGACAAAGAAAAGGTGAGCAAAGTGGGATAGTTGTACACACATGTCTAATGTCCTTCCCCTCCCTTCATCCCATTACTCAGTTCCCCTGACCTCTCCCAACTCTTCGTCCTCCTCATCTTCAATATCCAATTCAATGGGCATCTCCATTCCGCCCGCTTTCCTCACTCCCCCTCCGATTCCTGCAAAAAGATTCATTCAACCGATAAGCCTAACAAGAGCTTCATTTATATGGATAAGAAATGAACGAATAAAGCTTTCATATAATAGGCTATCAATATAGTACCCACCTCCAATCTCAACCGGTTCCTCCGAGAACTCTTTCCCTGCAAAGATGAGAGGGTCAGAGACCAAAGATCAATTCCCACCTCTCTTGGTTCCCGCAACGAAGGGAACACACTCGTCCCAGTCAGCCTCTCCTTTAGCCGTCTCTTCCAGATAAGTCAAGAGTTTGTCCCTCTGAACGACTCAACTGTTTACAGTACTCCTTTCGCCTATTAATACAGTACTTACTTCCTTTCTCTGATTATGTATCTGCATTAGTTACCAGTTTAATCTATCTACGGACGTGGCGATAACTCGTGTGTCTACAGTACCATCCCCTCCATTACCTTGAATGGTCCAGTGGGAGTCTTCGTCGTCTGATCTCTACACCTTTGTGACGGAGGCAGCATCGAGTTCTCAATACTTCCATTCCTCGTGTCTACAGTATTCCCAGTATTCGCCTGTTTACATTGCTGTCCGTGTGTCTGTATCATGTCTGTCTGTCTGTCCCTCTTATTCATTCCCTTTCCCCACACTCCAAAGTTATCGAAGGAACGCAGTTTGCCATTCAGATTTCGGTGCCAAACGCGCACGGGAAATGGAGGAAAATAGGAAGGTTAAGATGAGGGGATTAAAGGGGAAGAGTAGGGTTGAGAATTGACACAAATAGACACTTCTTCCCTCTTCCGAATACTACACTCGGGTTCAAGTTCGAGCAAGACTCTATAAGGATAATCCCATCTTATCCATGCCAATTCCACCTCTATCATCTCTAAGAGGGGAGAGGTGTCGTGTGTAAGTTCCGATTCGCAAGTTCTACTACTACTCAGTGATCGAACCACTGATGGATATTGATTTCTAGTCAGCTGCCTCTATCATCAGAAGAGAAGCGAAGGAGATAGAGTTGAGAGGGGGATAGTGGCAAGGGAGGGGAGAGAGGGGGAGAGGGGAAGAATGAGAGGGATAGAGCAGGCATGCTGTGTATACTGCACTCATGTCACAGATCACACTTAATCATTCCTTTTTCCGGTAGCTTTCGATATGAAGCATGTGAAAGAACAAGACCCGTGTCTCCCCCTTCCATATAGGATACCCTTCCCCCTTCCCCTCCCATGCCACCTTCACTCTCGTCTTACACTCCCCTCACTTCATCTTCTATCTCTTCTCTTACTTTTCTTCTTTCGCTCCGATGACTCGAAAACGAACAAGTATTTGTTCCCTTCGGGACGAGGCCTCCAGGACTGATATAAGGGAGGGGGTCATGAGTCAGGAATGGATCAAGAGAGGGCACTCCCCATTCCAAACCCTTGGTATAACCGTATACCATCCCATGCACTGCTAAGGGACGTTCCACTGAAGAAGGGACCAGACAATCCCTTACACAGAGTGGTCTCGACCACAGAGGTCCGTTGTCTTCAATGAGTATACACCTCATCTAGTGCCATCTGTTTCTTATGAGACACTCCTCTACATCCACTACGATTCCACTACGAGAAATTGAGGAGAGAAAGCTCATTCGAGGAAGGAACGAGAGGGAGGAAGTAAGTGTAGACAGTACACTGTTAGTGTCAATGTCGACATTCCCTCACTTGTTGACCAGAGGGAGGATGAGGGAGAATAAGAGGGAGAGAAGAGAGGGAGAGAGAAGCGAGGTAAAGGAGAGGGAGAGTGGAGAGACATCCCTCATCCCTCTCAAACGTGTACCAATTGTTGGTCTTCGTGAGAAGCATGCGAAGAGCCGAACGGAAAGAGGAGTCAAAGAGGAGAGGGAATACAAGGAGAGAAGAGGGGGGATAGAAGGGGATACAAGGGGGAACGGGACTGGCCAGGGAGGGGATACACTTGACAGATATCCCCACAACAAACACTCACATCGGGATCGAAGTCGTTGTTCAGGTCTTCCAGTTCTTCAGGCGAAAGCTTCGACAACATTCCTTCGAGGTCGCTGAAATGACGACATTTACAATGGAATGAAGACGTAGGCAATGACGGGTATCGATTGAGGGAAGTGTTGGAGAATGAAGAAGGGGATCATACGAGTCATCGAGGTCGCGCAATCCCTTCCCATACAACTTGGCTGTATTCGAGGGATCCGCTGCTTGGAAGGAGGCCTCCTCTGTGTAGTAACTGAACGAGAACACTTAGGACATGGCACATTCATTCAAATACAGTTATCAGCTATTTCAAATACGAAGAGAAATGTTTCTTATAAATTACAAAGGGCAAAATTAGTGATCACTCTCTTTTGTAGTTGATAATAAGACCGTTCTGAAACGAATCAAGCGTCGTTTCAGTTTCACAAAAAGCGCATGTGAGGGATGCGATAGCCAAGGGGAAACTAAGCGGAAGTTTACCTGTAATATCGTTGTGCCATATTGGGGGAACAAGCAAAAGTGAGATGGTGCGCAGTGGAAGAGTGGTTGCCGAGAGAAAAGGGGTGGTGTGAGGGAGGGAGGGGAGGGGTGGGGAAGGGAGGGAAAGAGCGGGGGAGAGAGCTACGGTCCCCACTCTCTATACAAACAACTCAATTCCCCTATTCCAATTGACTTACTCGCTCTTGCTCATGATCCGTGGTCGACTCACTAGGAAGAGGAAAGAGAGAGGAAGAGAGGAAGGGTGAGGATTCCCCACCACTTACTTGCCTGCGTATCAGGCTCTAAAGCGCGTCAGCTGCCACGCAGCCAACTCATGGACAGAGGGGGGGAGGAGAGTGGTTATGTGTCGCCTCTAGGCTAGGTTGTTGTGTCTCGAGGTCATTCTCAAGCATAGGTCTTCTTTGTTCCAAGTGACTATTCAGTCGGATGGAGGGGTTAGCGTCTCTGAGAAAAGCATGTGGTTGGATGCAAACATTGCAAGGAGAGGGATAGAGAGTGAGGATGTGGCGTACACTCCATCCTAGAATACTTTGTAACGAAGGCAATCCAGTTTGCAACAAGTGGTCTAATACCGGATGACTGAGTATCATGCTCTCACGAGCACTCCGACTAGTATTTCACACACACTCATACACCACACACAAACAGACAGACTTATCAAATATACCGTAATCCGGCAGTCTCAAAACAAAGAACCTCGGCAATGATACTGTTTGTGGGCTATTTGGGGAAACAATTAATCGGTAGTCATGATGGTACAACACAAGGAGAATAAGAGTAGGAAAGAAGAAGAAAGGAAGAGAATCGAGGAATACCTATCATCATCGTCGTTCCTTCCTATTGGAGCCATGGAAGAGTGAGAAGAAGATCCTTAAGGAGGGAAATGAGAGACAGGGAGGTATAGAAAGTGGAAGGAAGTGCAGAGGGGGAGAAAAGATATACTCTCTATACTCCTGAGCATTCCCTCCCGACTACTTCAGAACTTTTTGCATTTTGAACGACAGGAGGAGTGGCGATAGAAGAGATTCATCCGAGTTATTGATGGAGACTCAGTCTTAGTAGACAACACGGACACTCTCTAGCCACTCTACACACTTCTTCATAGTAATAACAGACAACTCACTTTTCTTACTACTTACTTAATCATCTCTTATTCACAACAAAACGATGTTTAATTCAACGGGAATAAAGGGGTCTATCGAGGAGATCATTCACTGCTTTATTCTTCCTTCTTCTTCGTATCGACAGAAGCATCAAATTGTAGTCTTGGCCAGGATACGTTATCAGCTTGTTTCAGCATCACTTCCACCTTCAACACTCGCTCATCCCTCCCTACAGTCCCCCCATCCCCACTATGAATCAGCATAATCGAGAGTCATAAAAGTCTTCGTTCCCTTCTCCTCCCGTTCTTCCCTTTAAACACCGTCCTTCCCATCGACATATTAAAGTGTAATCCGACTAACCTTCCTCTCTCCTACTCTCACTCTGCTTCCTTCCACATCCACTTCTCCCCACAAATCATAAGTCAGCTGAGTCTCCTTGCTTCCAAACCCGTGCACTACAGTAATACGAATAAGCTGTCCATCGGACTGGGCCTTTATCTCATCCGGCATTGCACCCTTCAACGATTCAACTTATGGGATAACTGAGATATTTAGGGGAAGTGATATAAGTGGTACCTTGCAGTACAAGTTGATGGTGATGACGCCGTTGGCACTAAACCAGTCTTCACGTAGCTTATCCACCTTCTCGTTCTCAAAATTACAGTATACCCCTCATCACTGCGAACAATTTACACATGCATTATCGTGCCCCTCATACATGGACAGGGTCTGCCGGTAACTTACTGCAGTGGTTCACCCATACATAGATATCGCAAGATTATTTTGCAGCGAGCTAACCAATACATGAAATTTTTTTTGCGGTAAGTCACCCAACCACTGTACCTGCAACCGTGATCACCTATGATGCCCGTACACATACTCCAAATTGGGTTATGTATTCTTCTCAAGAAAACATCATAATTTACAAGGAGTGGTTGTAACTTTCGATATTAGAGATATTGGATCTGGTAAAGCTTTTGACGCAGATTCCATTTCTAAAGTTAAAATTTTGCGGAAACGGCCCGTTTTCGAGATATGTGAGATCAAAGTTTACACGCGTTTTTCCTGCAAAGCGATTCTCCACTCATGGTCGCATTGCAGCGGGCAGTGGCCGAGTAGTGTAGTGAATAGTGCCTGAGCATCGGGTTTTTTTGCTCCGGGTTCGAATCCTTCCTGCGGTATTTTTATTTTGCTTGTTGGTAACAATGTAATTACTACCATCATTGTGCAATGAATCAAATTGGAGTTGTTTTTGCAGACTCTTCACTGCAAAAACTCCCGAAATTCTTCGTTTTCATCTATCCCTTAATTTATGCTTGTTGAGCGTTGTATCGAGATATGCCATTTTGCAACGTTCACATGCGTAAGTAGATATTCTTTTCTCCGCTGCCAAAACGCAAAATAAAAATACCGCAGGAAGGATTCGAACCCGGAGCAAAAAAAACCCCCGAAGCTCAGGCACTATCCACTACACTACTCGGCCACTGCCCGCCGCAATGCGACCATGAGTGGAGAATCGCTTTGCAGGAAAAACGCGTGTAAACTTTCATCTCACATATCTCGAAAACGGGCCGTTTCCGCAAAATTTCAACTTCAGAAATGGAATCTGCGTCAAAAACTTTACCAGATCCAATATCTCTCATATCGAAATTTCTCCGCGAGGTTATACAACCACTCCTTGTTAGCTCAACAAGGGCACTACATTATACCAGTCCGAATTACGCTCAATTGCGACTGTGTCTGCGTGCTCTCTCACCTCCCCTCTCTCCCTTTGCAAGCATGATCTACCCTTTGGAACAGAACGTAGTGCAAGGGTTATTACAACGGTCTAGCTGGTTTTACATCGAGCTTGAGATGTTTGCATGAAAAGATTGTATCAAGACAATGGTTCAGTACCCACCAGAAAGTACTACCCACCTTACTCCAACAGTGTTCCCCCGTTGCACATCCTCTCTGTTCCAAAAAGGCGCCGAAGTCGCTAGTCTTCTTCTTACAGCAAGACCAATATTTCATTCCCTATAATGACATACTTTTGGATAGCAATATTTTCTAAGAACAACGCAAGTTTTGCTTACCACGTAAAGAGTTGCCATTTTTTTACATAGCACAGCATCATTTTTCAACTAAACGTATATGGCAGTCAAACAGAACTACCATACATGGGAAGCCGTATCGTCAATTATTTTAGAATAGGGCCTACCAATGTATAAACTGGGCTTTCTGTTAGCCTACCAATTAGATACCGTGTACAAGGTAGTGCCTACCGGGTAACGTTTCTAACAAAATGAAGTGCCTACCACCCGACCGTGGGGTCCGTGCCTATGTATGAGAACTACCGTAACCTGTTCAAGACCATGCTCACAAATTACAACTTACAATATTATGGAAGAAACCGCAATAAATCTAGAATACATCTTTTCTCCTATAAACCTCTGTGAATGTGGTATTGAAGCGTGCTGAGTATTTTTTTCAATTACAACGATCGAGAAAACAGAACAAACTTCATGGAAAATTGCGACTCCAGGATGGTAACAGCATACGGAAGACGAGGAATCGGGTCCTTGATAAGTCTGTAAGTAAACGGGTAGCAATTGCAACAATTTTAAAAACTTCTTTTAGCAGGTTATAAGGGTATGTAGGAAAACAGGATACAGTAGCCAAAGAAAAAAAACAAAGTAATAGATAACCTTGTCACACGAATTGTTTCGACATGGAGCTCCAACTTTAAGTTGATCGGAGGACTGCGCAGTGTTCTCCTCTTTGAATCTCAAGATATTCGGCTAGCTACACTAGCTTGACAAAGGCATTCTTCTTTAATAGAAGCATACCGTGCAATAGCTGCCCTTGCTCCTTCAGTAGATTCCACAGGAAGAGACTTCTCTTCTCTTGTCGAATCATCCTTTCGATCTGCAGGCTTATTCAATCCATTCCACACGATTACTTCGTCTTCCTCAAACACAGAAAAAAATACTGACACACATCGATGAAATCAAAAGCAGCCATCCTAACCAGTGTCTTACATTACGAGTTTGTGGTTCAGGCACAGCCTGTCGCGGGCAAAGTGAAACTTCGTTAGCATGGCCCGGACCCCGGAGGGAGGAGGACGAGGAATGAGGGGAAAAGAGGGCAAAATCGACGTTTCTCTTAAATAACAAGAGTAAGAAAAGGAAACAAAAATCGGACTTCGTTACGCTGTGAGGATGACCATCCCCTACAAGATGCATACTCAATTACCAACCAAAGTGCAAAAACCAGGAAGCTTTTGTGTTTCGACCGAAAAAATTTCAAAAAATTTTGACCAAAATGAAATTTTCGGTCAAAACATAAAGGCTCTCTGGCCTTTGCACTTTGATGGGTAATTGAGTATACATCTTGTAGGGGATGGTCATCCTCACAGCGTAGCGAAGTCCGATTTTTGAATTTCCTTTTCTTACTCTTGTTATTTAAGAAAAACGTCGAATTTGCCCTCTTTTCCCCTCATTCCTCCTCCTCCTCCCTCCGGGGTCCGGGCCATGCTAACGAAGCTTCACTTTGCCCGCGACAGCCACGACCGTTTAAATCAACGCGCACGAAACATTTAAAATGCACAGCGAGTGGCGAACCGCGACGCGTACGTGACGCGTATTGAGAATGGATTTTTAAGCCAAAATCTGACTACGGTATCGGCTCTCTAAAGGGAAGAGCTGTCCCACGGTTAGATGTAGGTTGTAATCGTACGTGACAGCATCCATTCATCCTAATGGCCGATTGGAGAATCACACCCTCGTAGATCACTAATCTCTATTATGTTCAGCGATTCTCTACAGTCGGAACTTGTGAGCAGTTAATCATAGAATAATACTGATTTCCATTTTCAGAAATCGCATTGGCTAGCATAATTGGAGGCTACCTGCCGCTGTGCTACATCTCAGCCAGAGATACAGTATGCATCGCGAGCCTACCTTCTCAGGCCGAATCTCGTGCACTGCCGCTATTTTCACTACGTCGGCGGGCTTTTCGGGATTGTGCTTCCCTTTCGTACATCCTGCATTCACTCCCTATCACACAATTCATATACCTGAGACTACCTGGATAGTTGAGCCAAGTGCCGAAATCTGTGCTCTTCTTGTTGCAACAGTTCCAAATCTTGTATGCGTCGTGAAAGTACGGAGGACCAGGGTGATACTGACAGCTTTCTGCACGGAAGACATAAATGGAAATGCACAGGACGAAGGTAAACAATATGAAGAAACCTGGATCATTTGACGAAGGGTCGAACTTCTTCCCACATCCTTTGTTGTAGCATTGAACCGAGTCTCCTTCGGCCATTCAACAAACTAAAACATGAAACATTTGTGGAGAATCATGGACAAGCGAAGTAAATTAAAATCTGAAGATTTAAGGAGCGAAGCCAGTTCCGGGAAACTTCGGGAAAAATTCCGGCGATGGACGGAAAACATTGCTATTCGGCGGTCACCGGCTGTGCACAGCACTACACAACCTTATGTTCTCGCAGCACATCAGAAGTTTGTCGAGTTTCTAGTATTTTACTTTGATTGTTTGCTATATCTTATCGGTTAGTGGTGGCTTTTCAGAAAGAAGAGATGCATCACGCAGTCGAATGAGTGTCCCAATGCTGTCCCGTAGTCTACCGAAGACAGTCCGTTGTGTTTCTCGTCTCTTGACTGCTTCGACCGAATCTCCCACTTCTACACACATTCTCATCGTTCATGAAGGATTCCCGAAGACCGAATTCTACGCGAAAAAGGCGCTTTCTCAGGAAGCGGTCAACTTCTACAATTTGCCGCGGAGCTTCGAATGGTTCGTTCTTTGCTTTTGGGTTAAGGATTTGGATTCCTTTTCCTTTTTTTTAGGGAGCTGCCGAAGTGGTTGATTCCTTCAAAAGTGTCCAAGTGTATCGAAGAGTACGGTAGACACGGTGATGTGCAGGTTGCAATGTTGTTTGTATGCATAGAATGAATCTCGGTACAGGAAACGATCATGAAGCCTCTTGCTTCTCAG
Organism: Micoletzkya japonica; assembly: GCA_900490955.1. Lineage (NCBI taxonomy): Eukaryota > Metazoa > Nematoda > Chromadorea > Rhabditida > Diplogasteridae > Micoletzkya > Micoletzkya japonica. Next base: position 18,436 of record LS944036.1, on the reverse strand, counting down.
CTAGCTTCGTCTCTTCATAAGGTGATGCCGGAATTAGAATCCGTTGAAGTTTCATGTGCGTCTCCTTTCGAAGAACCGACCATACAAAGTACCATCGGGCAGATTTTAAGGTATGAAGCTTGGGGGAGGGTACTGTAGCGGGGAGAGAAGCATGAAGTTTGATGTATGTCGTAGGAAGGGAACATCCCGGTTGATTATTCTTCCTCTACAACCGCACTTCGCGTGTATGCGTTCAGGCCTTCTTCTACATGAAGTACGTTGATTAGTTCACCTTACCTACAGTACCCCCGCTACTGTAGTATTCAGGCGATTCGTTGCATTGAGAAGGAAACTCTTCCTTCCTCGGAAGGCAAGTCTATTCGAGTACTCACGGGTTCTCCCTACCGTACTCAAGTCTCAGCAATCGAACGGTGGAGTACGCATCCCGTCATTACCAATGTAAGTATTACCATCTTCTCGGCTCTATCTTTCACCATTTACCTTGTCGGATGTCTTACGATTTAGACTTAACATCCCGGGGTTTTGACAAGCATAGATTAAGCTGTGGTCGTCCCGACTCGAGAAAGAGTTCCCATCCTTCGAAGCAGTTCTGTTCGTTGCTCCTGTGCTTAGAGGTCTCGGAAAACGAGACTACGAAACCTCTGTATTTGCTTCTGCTGAGAGGACCGTATCAGAGACGAGGGTACTGTAGTTCAATTGGAACACACTCATCGCTCGATGCAGGTACCCCTTCCCTGGAAGGTAGCTTTCTTCAATGGATGGAACCAATGGGATCTTCCTATATGTGAATCCATCTCAATGCAATTGAGACACCTGAAGGGAAGGAAAGTGGCGGTGGTTCCTATCTCGAGGTTTGCGGTTTGTTCGAACTTGGGGTTACGGTAACTGTGTTGAGTGTGGCGCCTTCACTGGATACGATCTCTATTCTGCCCTCCATCCTCTCTTGGCATCCCAACACTTCACTCCTCGCTCCTCAAGTCAACTCAATTCTCGTCCAAGGACTCACTGAGACTATCAAAAACCATTTGTTAGGAAGAAAATCAGGACAATTGCAGTTGGATTGTTGTTGGAGAAGTGACTGTAGGAAGACACGAGAAATGTTGTGTTAGGAAGATTATAGGATAGTAGAGACTCTTTGTATGAAGTACGTAATTGTATACACTTTCTAGACCGGCCTTCATATAATGAGTTACGAGTATTGGTCTTCTTTTTCAAAATATTGTCCATTGCTTACGAATAAAGCAGTGGAATTTCATTTTTGATATTGTTTTTGATACAACTTACACACAATTTTCATAATCTTTACATTTGTGCCATTTAAATTTCATTTTATGCACTTTAACTTATCATGCTGCATTTTGTTCTTGGAAATATCGAGAGTGGTACGGTAGCTACCGGAAGCTATATCGATCCGGGAAAGCTTTACATTTTCACTGTTATTGGTGTAAATCATACGCACCTATAGTCATATTGTAACAATACAATTGATCCATATATTAGAGACCTTACAATTAGCACTAACATGGGAATTTCCTTATCATGCTCAAATATGTCTAAAAAGTATCAGAGTACTGTAGTAACTATCGCAAAATGAAATTATTTTACGATGATATTTCATAGGACGGAATTTTCACAGTACTTTCGGAACATTTAAATACTGACTAATTTCATTTCTTTCTCATCGCTTGCCTTTTGTATTTCTCTCCTTATGCATTTCCTCAATCGCTATGCCGGGCTGTTTCGTAAACGTCTGTTTAGCCCGTATCAAGATAACAACTCTTCCCAGCTCTGGAGACTCGATATATTTAACTAATTAAGAGTTGTTGCACAACCTGTCAACGTTCGGCTATGTGTGTTTGATGGGAAATGAGGTGAGTCATTTAACACTATGCTTCTCAAATGCAAACTCCCTTTCTTACAAGTAGTGCAACGTGATGAGTTTTTATACGCGTGTAGAAAAGAGTCGATAAGTATCGTAGAGTGTTTCTTTGCCTCTTTCTATGTATTGTCTCGTGATTGAATGATCTCTTGCAGTGGCAGAAGACAGTGACCGACAGAAGAGTACACACTTCACATTATGGCGGGTCCCAATGGGGACGACCCACCTTCTATTCATAAAGGGCATGAAGGCAAGGACGATTCTGATTCCGAAGGGGAGGGAGCTGAAGAGGTACGTTATGTTTATTATCTTTTTTTTCATTTCTTTCGTGAAATCATGTTTGTTGATTTGATGCTAAAGGGTGTTCGTGATACGAATAATTCCGACGTGAAACTCGTATAAAATATTGTTGCGTTTTTTTCTGGTATACCATGGTAGTTCAGTTTCAAGATTCCGTTCCAAAAGCTATTTATTCGGACAGCAGCCTGTAGTATTTTATTTGTTCTTCAGCTATCTTTCTCTTTGATTATTGATAATGGCCCTTTGCAGTAAACGGAAGGTTATTGATAAATTCCAGATTTTGGAGGAGTCTCCTTGTAAAAGATGGTCAAAAAGGAGGGAAGAAGTAAAACAACGAGATGTACCGGGAATTGATTGTGCATATCTTGCGATGGATAATGAAACTGGAAACGAGGTACTCCTAATAGTTGCAATTGTATCAATATGCTTATTTCATATTTTGCATACTGAAACAACATATAAGTTTGTACCGTTTTTTTCTTGTTAATTCTACGCATTTTCAAAACATTTATCTGTAATCATACCGTCCATTTTACCGCATATATTTCTATAAGTAGGACTTACCAGTGTACTAAACCTTACATTAATATATTATCGACCTTTCAATCAAAACTATTTAGCAGATGTGAATTTACAAGGAGAGGTTTTAACCTTGCGGAGAAATTTGAAGATGAGAAATATTGCATTTAGTGTAGTTTTCCATGCTGATTCCGAATTTGAGTTTAAAATTTGCGGTCCAAGAGTCTATTTGAGATAAGGGGAATCAAAGTGGGGAAGTCTCCAATGTCCTTTCTCTCAATTTTTCACTTGTTCAAGCTGTTTAGAGATTTTAAAAGCGCGAAATGGGTCGCAACTTCAGGGGGGAGGATAATTACAGATCGAAATTCTATCCGCAACGCTTTCCGACAGTATTTTGAAGCTTTCAATGGGTTAGGCAAGGATATTAAATAATATTTAGCAGTAAAACACACATAAGAGAATCACAGCGTAATCTCAATTATCTCGCAAATACTCTTGGACCGCAAAATTTTGAACTTGATATTTGGAATCAGCACACAAAACTGTATCAGGAATGATATTTATCATATTGAAATTTCTCCGCATGGTTGCAAACACTACTTGTTAGCAAGCTTAGTTTCTAATCTGAGACTAGTTGCCGATGTAGTTCACGTCTGTATAAGCATAAACTCGTCACTGCAGGTAGTCTGGAACGAAGTTCTGTTTTCGGAGCGGAAGATGTTCAAGTTACAAGAGGTTCGTTTAGCCCTTCAAAGCCTATAAATTAGCACTTTCTCTGGTTTCGGGTGAAATTGTCAAATCTGGGATTACAGGCAAAGATAAATTCGATTTTCGATAACTTGACTAATCTGGTGCACCCTAACCTAGTCAAATTCCACAAGTACTGGACAGACACGAAAGCAGACAAGCCGCGGGTCAGTTCGCTTTCTTTTATTCCCCATCTTCATTTCCTATTTTCACTCTTCTCCGCTCGGTTTGTTACAACTGAAATCAAATTTCGTGTAACTCTTTACGAAGATGAAGTAATATTTTTAACTTTAAGAAGTTCGTAATTCGGTTTTGCTCCCTTTCCTCTCCGACAGACGTTCCGTATTGCAGATTGTGTTCATAACGGAGTACATGTCATCTGGTTCCATGTTTCTTTTCCTCCAACGAACAAGAAAATCGGGCTCGTTTGTGTCTGTCAAGGTATCCTCTTTTTTGTTGTTAATATGTTATATTTAAGGAATATCCTTTGCGAATCCCTTGAATGTCACTTTTCAGGCATGGAAAAAGTGGACTACACAGATTCTGTCAGCCCTGCATTATCTTCATTCCTCCTCTCCTCCCATAATACACGGAAATCTCTCATCTAACACTGTATTCATCCAACAAAATGGACTCATCAAGATCGGATCAGGTATGTGATCGTTGCATATTCTAAGCTTCTTATTGATCTCGACGTGCTGCAAATTTCAATTGTTTTCTACTATATCTCTATTCTTTAAAATCTGATGAGCGATAGTTTCCATAAAAGTGTTATCAGCTAATAGATAGAGATTGAAATGCCTATATTTTTCTATATTTCTATATTTCCTCTCGACTAGCGCCAGTGGTTCACTTGTGTTTAGATGACAATACTCCGAGCCCTTCCTTCCTAAAAAAATAAGTGAGGGAAGTGCCAGTGTAGATCCCTAGTAGGGGGAAATAGTGTATTTGATTATATTTTTCGGGGTAACACCCCTCCCGCCCGCAAACCGTCTTTTACTATAAGATCACCCATACCGCACCGCAAGATTACCCCCACCGCTGTTCTAAATTCTCGATTTGCATGCCCACCCACTGCTGCCGGAAAATTACCCCTACCGTAAAATAAATTTCAAATACGAGTATTTATCCCCTGATCCCTAGATGCCTGCGTCCCGTAATATTTGGTTGTTAACTCCTTGACCATCTCTCCCCTTCCGTCCTCTTCTCTATGCAATGTTTGCTATGGAGGTCGCCTAACTCTCTCGGTCAACCCATTGTTTGTCTCAATTCATACACTCGCTCTTTCGAGATTCGCAATATCTCGAAAAGGACAAATAACGAGAGTTTTTCCACACGATACCCTCGATACCATCTGCTTATTGATTACAGTACCCCCAGGGAGTCCAGTATACGGTAATGTCTTGTTTGAGTTGCTCCCGATGCTATCAACCACCACGTGAAGACATGCCGTGATATGAAGAGCTTCTTCTATACTCCCCCGGAGTTCCTAGTTAACGAGAGCAAAGAGACAGGGACTGAACGTGAGTTGGGTGCATGTGAGGGTGTGATTAGTAATACGCGACTCCCTAATATCCCGTATTGCAAGGGGCGATCTCGGGAAGGAGAGGGAAGGGCGTGACAAATATTGACAGAGACCCTCTCGAGTCACTCCCTCACTCTTCTCAAATATGCCCTAAGGAATGAGTGTCTATGATGCAATGATAGCCATCACTACACTCGTATCCCTTACACTCATACTGTAGCTACTAAATTGTACAGTATCTCTGCGATATATGGGAATAGGACAAAGTGAGAATGATCTATGTTCAGCGACTGTCCATCTACTGACAACGGCAACTGATGTATACGCGTTCGGAGTATGTGCATTGGAAGTGAGTGGATGGAAGGGGGGAGGGGGGGGGGCGAGGATACAAATGAACTGCATGTAGATAGCTTTTTATGGGGGCATAGTTACATAAAAAATTTTATGGGGGCATGGTTACATTAAGTGTTATTGTTTTCCCGAAACGTAAATTGTATGCCTTACAATTAATTAGAGCCTATTCAATATGTAAAATAAGGTAGAGCTGTTGATGGGTGGAATGAGGAGGATTGTTTCAGATTGCCACTACAGGAGGGCTGACTACGAATGGAGAGATATCGGGGGGAGCCATCGAGAAGGCTATCGAGTCCATTGAAGACGAGTGCCAGAGGGTACGCTATTCAAGTAGCATAACACCTTTAGTCTGTGCTTTGAACGGCATGAGGAAGTGCTCTATTTGGTACAAGTCCCGTTGGGCGAGAGAGCAAAGCAGCGGTGGTTGTGTCTGTTGCCCTTTGCGTGTCTCTCAAACTCATCACCTACCCATCAGTCCCCCTTCCCTTCCCCCTTTAACCCCTCCCCCCGTTTCTCCTCTCTTTTCCCCGTGTTAGCCAGTGACTGTGGCACGCGCGACTGTTTGAGAATCATAAGGATAAGGAAATGAGGAAGAAGATGCGCTTAGTGATCAGAAGGAGTACACAAGTAGTAGGTTGATCAAGAGAAGTTTAAAGTGTATTGTAGCATACGGGTTACGGTAGTGTTCGTTGCAGGACCTCATCGTGTCGTGCTTGAAAGCGAATCCCGAGGAGAGACCCTCAGCCAGACAGTTACTGTTCCACAGGGCTTTGTTTGAGGTGAGGGAGACATTGCGAGATTCTTTCGTTGGTTACCATTACTTACACTATTACTTACATTAGCGCGAATAGGTGAAGATGTTTTTAATTGATGCGATTGAGGTGCATTCACTCAAACTTCTCGCTGCCCATGCAATTGTTGATTGCAAGAAGTATGAAGACTTCTCCGAGAGCATATTCAGAGTGGCGGATACGGAAAAGGTGGGTGGGAGGGGGAGGGGGAGAGAAAGAGGGGAGGAGGGAGGTGTATTGCAGGTAGTAGCGACGTCGAAGTTGAAAGAGATGGCACCGTGCCAAGTGGCTGCATTCCAGGTTAGTCCTCCTCAATACTACAAGATAAGCATTGCTCTCCCATAGCGCTTTTGTATGATCGCAGCTCCGTTGTGGTTAATATTACGACAGTAGGTGTACGGTAGAAATGGATTTGAAAGACTAGTATTATCTGTATTATCCCATTGATTGAGGTGGACTTGGAGAAGTTTCTGGATGACGTCAAGAATGGAATCTACCCTCTCACGGCCTTCGGACCCCTCGTGCAACCTCCAAAGGTGCGCTCTCCCTCCTAGTCATTCCCCCCTCCTCTCTCATAACATCCTTGCAGTCATTCCACTCGGAAGCTTCTTCTTCTCAACATCACGAAGAGGCTTCAATAGAGACGGATAACAAGGCTTCAGTCACCTGTTCACAAGAACGATCTCCAACTCCCACCGTTGGAGTCAATGCAGAATCCACTAACTCAGTCGAACCGAGGACTATTCTTACGGTAGGGAGGGGTACGGTAGATCATCCTCTATGACCATATTAGCCGTCTACCGTAGATGGCTAGTATGGGCATAGAGGAGTACTGTACAAGGAGGAAGCATTGAATGAGGAGTAGAGAAGAGTGCGCATTCAGATGCGAGCGAGTATGGAAGGGAATCAGTTGACTTTGATACTGCAATTGGACGATTGCATGAATCGGCAGTTGACAACAGAAGTACTGGACGAGGATACGGGACGGTCTCTTGTCACCAATCTCATACTCAATGGATTCATATGCGAGGTCAATCTTCTCTTCTTTTATCTTTTTTCTTTATCTACGCTTTTGCATAAGAGAAGAATAACTGCAGAAAAAGAGTTTGTAACCCGATCGGTGCCTACCTACCGTACCCTTCCTACCGTACCCTTCTCCCCTACTGATCTCCCTATTCAGCAAGACGCGGACAAGTTGGAAGACTTGATATCGGATGTTCTCTCCCAGCGAGCGTGCTGTTGTCCCTCGATCGCAGCAGTACTCAGTCCCTCGTCTCCCTCCCCCCACTCCCCTCACTGTCTCCCCCCGCCCTCGGCCCCGCCCCCCACCCCATCCCCCTCCCTCCCCCCTTCTCTCCCTTCTCAGTAGTACTCTCCCCATCCCCCTCCCCATGACTAGACTACCCTTAGTAGTCAGTCTTGTCCTCCCCTCCTTCTTCATTTCCTCAGTTCGTTCCCAACACGGTACAGTCGGTCGTCCATGCGAAGTATCAACTGATTGTGGAACCGGCAACTATTGTGCGGGGAACAAACGATGTGCTTGTCTCACTACGTATGTAGAGATCGACTCGTACTGTTGGAGAAGTGAGTAGTTAGTTCTCAACGGGGTTACTGTATCTCTTCTTTCCCGCCTATCGTAGCATACCGTATTCCAAATGTTGTCTTTGTCTAGTCAGTTGACGATTCCCAAGTGCTAGTCTTATAACATGTTCATCTTCCGAATCTTCGTTCCCTTTCACTCCCTTGACATGTACCCTCTCCATTCATCAATCGAATAATCCCCTTTCTTTCCACTTCTTTCCCTTGTCTGTCACGGATCTTTCCCATCACTATATTTCAATGTACACCTACACTTCCCTTCCATTCTCATCTATATTATTCCCTTCGGGCTCCTGACACGCTTGTCTGATTACTGTAGTTCTTCTTGTTTGCCTTAAGTTGTTGTCGTTTCCTTCTAGTAGCCATTCCCTTGTATAAGCCTAGAGGGATGCGAATGTTGTACCCTTCCAATTGAAAGTAAGCACTAAGTGGACAGTCGACAGAACTATTTCGTAGTGTAGAATAACTTGGACTGTTTCCACTCACTCTTTGTTTGATGCTAAATGCTAATTATTAATAAAGAGAATCTACGATAATAGCTGAGTGAGATAAGGGGGAGGTCTAAGAGGGTTGAGCATGTACCTCGCGAGTATCGATTGATTGTTACCGTATTCAGAGATCAATCCGGGAGAGTCGGGATGCACACAGAATAGACAGTGCGAGGCAGTGTGGCCAGGGGCATACTGTAGGAGTGGAGAGTGTCGCTGTGCGAATAACCAGCCGCCCTTTAGAACAAGGTCAGAACCGGACAAAGCACTTGTTTTTAAAGAATAATTCTAGTATTTTATTAGTACGTAATTATTTGATTGAATTGAAGAGGAAAATGGAGCTAAAGTGTTGGATGCAGGGATGGACTCGTCTGTCTCAACTACGGCTTCTGTCCTCTCAACGGAAACAATCCAAAGTTCCGCATCGAAAACCAGGTAAAACCAGAAAACCCTGCAATCTATTGGAACTTGTTGATCTGTTCTCACAATCTGTCTTGCATTGTCATTAGTGACGAGTATTCCATATACCGTATACTTGCCAGATATACATATAATTCTGCGCGATAGGATCAATTTTATGCGGGGGAGTATGCAAATATGGAAACGAAATTAAGACTTAGTTAGATGTGTTTGAGGTGCAACAATGCTACGGAGGAGCCGATGCGACGTGCGAGGCCATCGGGGCATTGTCTTATGATTGCATCTGTGACTCTGATGACTGCACCGTCAACAATCCCATCTCATTCTGCTGTCCCTCCAGGGGTAAGGGAAGGGCAGAGGGGAGAAGAGAGAGCACTTTGCAGCCTTCGCTTGCATTCAACCACCCAATGAGGGATACACTCCTCCTGGAGGTGGAACGACACTCAACCATTGGTGAGAGAAGGGAAGGCGAGGGGTGGGGAAGGGGAGGGGTGGGGATTAGCGGGTTCAGGTATACTTATAGTCCAATCAAGCATTAGTACAACGAACGATAGAATACATGCATATGTATATATTGATTAGGTGTACGGTGGAGGGAGCGGACTGAGAAGGGAAGGTTGCCTCTGTCAGGTACCACGACCCGATCACGGGAGAGTGTCGCGAATTGAAGTATCAAGGATACGGTGGAAATGCCAACAACTTCCAGACTAAGGACCATTGCGAAAGTTACTGCAAGCAGAGTGAGTAGTCCACTATCTGACCCTCCGCACTCAATCTGGACCCTTTGGACTCGGGAAGCGTACTGTATTGCTTGCAGCCTGCAATCGGGGACTGCCTCTGTACAGAGACCGCACGACGGGGGTGAAGCAAGAGCCCGTTTATTGCCAAGGGGATCAGGGATGCAACAATCCCAACTACGTATGTACCTCCATGGGAACACTGCAACAGTGCTGTCCGACATACTGTAAGTCCAGACTAGACTGTAGTCCCTTCTGTTTGAGATCCAATAAGAAGAGAGATGAGAGCACGATTGCAGTGCACATTTGCTCCCGGAACGGAGCAATTCCGACTGAAGTGTACAATACGGCAGGAGGCCTTCCCACCGACTATTTCGATGTGGGAATCCCCGATGGATCGGGAAACACTTACCCACGATTCTACTACGACAGTCGGGAGGGACGATGCATTCAATTCTCGGTACGATGCTTGGTCTTTCATCTCTCAACTCGCGCTCTTTGCAGTATCTTGGACAGGGAGGTAACTTCAACAACTTCCTCTCGCAAGATCACTGCGAGAAGTTCTGCTCGAGAAGTGAGTGTGTTCCTTGTCTTGTCCATGTCTCCATCCCACTTGCATCAATCAATGAATAGATGGATAATCTTGCCTTTGAGTCCTTTGTTCTGCGGGAGAGCCTCTGAAGGATTCGTCGGGAGAGCGTAACATGGAGTGTTCCCCTACGGGGTCGTCTTCCTCCGCCTGTCCCTCCACTCACTCGTGCGAATCCACTGGAGGATCTACTACATTCGGAGGTCTCGCAGGTTTACCATTAGAGCACGAGGCCAAGTATCGATTGTTCCTCGAGTAAAGGGAGAGTATTCACTGTGTCCCTTGAGGTGTCTGCTGTCCTCGTCCCCAATATGTGTGCAAACTGCCACGAGAACAGGTATCTTGTCTCACTTAATCACCAATTATTCGTTTATTGACCGATTACCTCAGGGTAACTGTGGAACGTACTCGAATCGATGGTGGTTCAATGCAAAGACTGGAAACTGCGAAGAATTCATCTATTCTGGATGTCAGGTGAGTACCAATCTCTTGTATTACTCTGCAACCATCATGTTAAGGGCAACTCGAACAACTTCGACTCCTACAAGGAATGTCAGGATTACTGTAGAGATGCGAGAAGTGAGTAGTAATCGATGGATGGATATCTGGATGAATATATACTTAAATGGATGAATTCAGGCGAACCCCAGTGTATCCAGGGAACAGCTCTGACGGATTCGAATGGCAACTTCATCATCTGCGGGGGGTCAACTGCTGCCTCTACTACCTGTCCTGCCAATCACTACTGCTACTACGATGGAACCACTTATGGATGCTGTCCCACTCAGGGTACCGTACTCCCTCCCTTTCCTACCGTACCCCTCCCTTTCCTACCGTACCCCTCCCTTTCCTACCGTACCCCTCCCTTTCCTACCGTACCCCTCCCTTTCCTACCGTACCCCTCCCTTTCCTACCGTACCCCTCCCTTTCCTACCGTACCCCTCCCTTTCCTACCGTGCCTCTCCCAATAACCCCCAACCCCTTCCCTTGCAGCTTACACCTGTTCCCTCTCCTATAAAGCGGGTGCCACTTGTGGCCCTGCCGTAACTCGTTGGTACTACGATTCGACCACGCGAACTTGCCAGACTTACTCGTTCAACGGTTGCGATGGAAACTCCAACAACTTCGCCACCCAACAGGTACTGTAGCAGTTATAGAGTGCTCAGGATTACTGTAGAAGTATCGCCAACTGACTTATTTGTGATTGCAGGACTGCAAAGACTACTGCAGAGTGGAGAGTTGCCCCGATGGAGGAGAGGTATGTTCTTATCTCCTGTTTATCCGATCCAAGATCTCTCTCATAACTAGAATATGATATTGCTTCCGTATTCAATCATGTGTTTTCACCACTTGATTATTAATCTTCTCGAGATTAGGGTATAGGTTAGGAGATAAGAAGGGATTGGTCATAGTTGAGAGTGCGAGTGTCTCATTGACTGAGTGTCCTTCTTTTGTTTGCATGGTCAACCCTTTGGTATACAGAGAAGGGTGAGGGGTATAAGGGGTTGAGGGAGGAGAGGGGGGGAGGGGTATAAGTGAGGAAGTGGACGAGGGAACTGACTGAGAGACGGGGAGACAATAATACAGTCTGAGAGAGAATGTGCACACTATTCAACTATCACTCTGACTAAGCATTCCATCCCGATTGTAGTTTGTGCTTTGGATTAGGATAACCTCTGGATTGAGGTATGGAAAGAGCCGAACGGAGCCCCGAGAGCCTGCACCTCCAATAGACAGTGTCCCTCTACTCATTACTGTACTCCTGTTACCACCTGGTAGGTCCCACCACGATCACCTTCATACTGTAGCAGAGTGTACTGTAGTTGTTCAGGACGGGTACCGTGTACCAGACCAAGTCGTTGTGCTGTCCCTCCAAGAACTTCGTATGCTCTCAACCGAGGGATGTCGGAGTGCGGTGCTCTTCTACGAGGTATACTGTATCATGGGGACTGTAGCTTTATCATTTTGTGTATTTATTATGTCTAATGGATGGTGTTTCCTTTATGCTCTCAAGTCTATCTTGTTCACTGTTTCCTTCTCTTTCATCATTTACTCGTTCAGAATCTCCCGTTGGTATTTCAACGCCGACACCAAGACGTGTCAGACCTTCGAGTACAACGGATGTGAGGGTGAGTACGGTAGAGTAGGAAGGGGTTACTGTATTCGCTGCTCCTCTTACCGTACCCCTCAGGCAACCGCAACAACTTCGCCTCTCAAAAGGCGTGCCAGAACTACTGTCTGTCGGAGGCATGCCCCCCGGGTACTGTAGTGGCGAAGGAGGCCGATGGAGGGAGACTCGTGTCCTGTTCCAATCCTGGTTAGTAAGAGGATACTCATTTGGGGAGACGGGGAAAACGAGAATCGCTGTTAGAGTAATACAGCACATAAAGTCTATGTCATAGAGTCTACCGTACTCTTCTTGAATCCCTCTACAATCAAGGTGGATCTGGTCGTGTCTCGGGTGGCTGCCCTGAGGGTTATTCCTGCTTCTCCTCCCCTCTTCTCGATCAAAATGTCTGCTGTGGAGCCAGTACAGAGCTGCAGTGTAAGCTTTTTCCCTATTCCACTTCCTACCGTACTATTCTATTGGTCCAGTGCAGATTGAAAGATTGCAAGAGAGATTGAAGGAATACTCCGATCCTTCAGCTCTGTGTCCCGCCTCTTCAACTCCCTTCATCTCGGCCCTTTCCCTCCAACCCATGCAGTGCACTCCCAATGTCGATGGAGCCTGTCCCGGTATCTACCGTAATCTAGACAATCCCTTCAAGACCCCGGTTCAGGCAACTTCTTCTGTTGGTTCTCGACTGCAAGCTCATCAGTCAATGCCTTCTACTGTTGCCGATCCCCCGATAGCGTCGATACTGGATGTGAGTCTACATTAATGACTACCGTACCCCTAGTCATCTGCCGTAACCCTACCGCACCCTTCTCCTTGCAGTCTGTCCCCCCCAACTGGTCCCCGTTCCTGGAGAGGGAGGTGCCCAGTACCGTTATTGTTCTCCCTCTGCTCCTGTTAACGATGCGATCCAAGGATGCGGTCCCAATAGACACTGTCAGTTCTCGACCAACCTCGAGAGGTAAGTACCGTATCCTACAGTAACCCGTATCACTTACCGTACGCCTTCCCTACCGTACCCTCTCAGATACATCTGTTGTGGACTGGAATCGGACGTCCGTCTTCCCAACGTGTGTCCCCCTCAGCCAGCCAACCTAGTCCCAGTTGAATTGGCGGGTAACTATCGATCGTGCAACCCCTACGCCCGGTCGGGAACCCCTCAGGTAGGATACGGTAGTCCATTCCCTCCGAATACTTTTATGTGCAGGCTTGTCCGGACAATTCTGCGTGCCTATACACCGGAACGGACAACGGTTTCATCTGTTGTCGCGTGCAGTTGGGGGGAGCAGCAGAGCCTCGGAGTTAATGAAGCAGTGAATGACAATACTCTCTCCTTCCTCAAATCGGGTCTTCTCTCTTTCCCTTGTGCCTTACTTATATCCCTCTTCATATCCCCTCCCTCCCTTATCATAATCCCAGTCCTCGCTCACATCACACAAGTATTTATTATTCATGAAAACGAATTCACGAAAGATTAATAAATACGTTTTCACTTGAATTGAGCCTGTTCTATTCGCAATGTAATCGGTTAGCACGAAAGTTCACTTTTCACATGTTAAATGCGAGACATGACAAGTTCATTGCCAGGCAGCCATTGGGAGAGTTCAAAATTTTCACAGATTTATGATCTGTAGTCTCTTATCTCAAGTTATTTCGAGTCATTTTATCATAGTCTCCAAGATTTATGTGTTATGCATAGCAGACAGAATCGAATAGTCACAAATAAATATGCCTATGAGATATATATATGTAAAGCGGAAACTACCGATAGATAAACAAAATCATCTTCCTCTTTACAATAGGCAATAGAAATCTGCAAACGGGACGAAGTGGGTATAAGGCTCGTAGTGTCACAAGAAGCAGCAATAAATAATATCATTATTAGATGAAGGGAATATCTGGCGGGAGGGTAACAAAATGGGTTAAACAACTGAAGGAACAACTTACCTAGTGCACACACTCACGCCGAACTCTCAGTGGGGGGCTTCGTAGGAGTTGCCGATTGCCGGATACGGTCCAGTTGGGCTGCTGCGTCCAGTGGAGCAGCTGAGGCTGCCGAGGTTGGGGACGGCTTGCCTGGGGGAGGGTACGGTAGGAGGGATATGTTATATGGAGGGTGATGAGAATAGAGGGATACTGTATACTAACCTGGCTGGGGTTTGAGTAGATTGGAGAAGAAGGAAGAGAGGACCCCAGTGGAGTCAGCCCCATCCTCTACCATCGTAGAAGGCTGCTTCTTCATAACAGGCGCTGCCTCCATTGACATGAGCCGAGTCAGAAATGACTGTTCCTCTTCTGCCTCGATCAATTGTTCCTGCAGAGGGATACTGTAGGAGAGGCAAGGAAAGGACAGCTTTCATTTACAACATTTGCAGATACATGACTGATAACTAATAAGCATGCATATTATATTTCGTAACCGATTGAGTAGTCGATAAGCGAACCTTAATGGCGGGTTTGTCCCTGGTTGGCTCAAGAGTGTCGATATCGCCTGCGGTGCTTTCCTTGATTATCTCGATCTTCTTCTCACTGTCCCATCCGGCAGGAACGAATACCGTTTCTCGGTCCATTACCTTTAACGACACAACTCTTTCGCAGTCGTTGCCAAACAATGCTATTTACTCCCGTTGACTGTGTTTATCAGGATCTATATTACTGATCTATGACGTTCAGTTTTCGCCAATAAACACTATAGCCAAAAGCGAAATAAGAAATAGGGTCAAAATCGTAACTGCTTACCTGTGCTGGGGAGGTGAATCCGATACCGTACGCCCGATGAACAATGTACTTGTACAGTTGCGTCAGATTATGTCCCTGCAAAGGTTATACCGTAATGAATGTCCGATACTTCAGTCCACTATACAATCAACAAATTTTCATAATGCTCAGCGCGAGTAAAACACATCTTTTTTGATATTACTTGATTACTTGCTAGTGACTATCCATCTCGATTCTCTCATAGATTCGTCCCCCATTAGCTCCTGCATTCCCCTCTTGTGCTCTCTCCACGGGTCCTCGACTACTCTCGTGCACTCGTTCCCTCTCACGATGTGCAGACTACAGTCCTCAAGGTCTCATGCTGTCCCTCCCAGCAGTCACTCAGTCAGTCGCAAGTCAGTCGCAGTCGATGGATTCAAGCAACATAGAGCATCCCCCCTTCCCCACCCCCCCACCTATCGATCATTCACTTCTCAACCTCACGTCTTGGAAGCACTCTCACACCCTTTCCTGTCCCGTCTCATGCACAAGCATGTCGATAAATAATAATAATAATATACCTAATATATCATTCTCCCTCATTCTCTCATCGCGGACGGTCGGCTCCCCCTTTCGTCTCGTCTTTCCTCCCGCGCCCATTAAAGGGTCCCTCCACCCATCTCATTCATTCCAAGAGATAACCAATTAAGAGCGGTTGATTGATTGTGAGAGACAAGAGAGGAATGAAGAGACGCAGACAGCGAGAGAAATCTTTGCACAGCTTTTTCTCAGCAACGGTGAAGTTTCAGCTAAAAAGGAGAGAGGATGAGATTCAGGGCATTGACGGCTATCCAATGATGTAGAAAAATGCATATGGTAGATATTGCCTGGAGGGGCCCTTTAAACCAAGAGGATAAGGTGATGAATCCCCTCCGACCTTAGGCAACTCAGAGGTGTCCCCTAGCCTAAGTCGACTTCATCTACCCCTTTTTTTCTTCTTCTTCTCTCCCGCGGCTGCCCATCCCCATAGAAGACCTATAAGACAAGCATCGTCCCCGTCCCCTTAGAAGAGCTTTTCTTTTTCAAGTGAACATATCCCCCCTACCCCTACCCCAGAGATTTCCTACCTGCCGCACACCTCACGGTGTATTCGATAAATAAATAAATATCTTTCGTTATCGTAAATACGCCCAGTTTCTTAGAAAAGCAAAAAAAGCATAAATGAGTACCTTCTTCGCAGAAACGAAGAAAAGAGCAGCACCATGAGAGAGACAGAATCGACGAACTTGCACTACCAACTTCTCCCATTGGGCAGTCGACATCTCAGGAGCTGAATGGGTTACTGTAGATTAAGGGTACGACTAGTGCCGTCGAATCGAGTCTTATTCATGGTTATGTTTCACGCATTCCATAAATCAAGCAATACTCTAGTTATACAGGATCAGATGAAAGATAAGCATAAAAAGGACCCGCTTCGACGGCCCTAGGTACGACAAGATGGTCAGGCATGCTTCATCTATGGAAAGCGGTCAAATTATATCAAGCTTTAATATGATGTTTATTCCCTACTACTCGTTGAGTTAGTACAGTACCTACCCAGATCACTCTTGGTCACTACAACGACCATACTCGCTCCGCTGTTCTCACTCAACACTCCCTTAAACAAGACATTCCCCATATCCTGATATGGCCTAAACCTGTTCAAGAGGTACAACCATCGTGTCTTCCATTCCCTGCATAATGGAAGCACTCATCGAAGACTCCGAAGGGTCCATGTACTCTTGCCAGAATCGTTCTTCTACAATCACTTTGTTTATCTACCGTCCACAATTGTACTACAATCTGTATCTCGTTACCGTAACCCCTTTGCTCATTTTGAGGCCAAACTATGTCTTGTTAGTGAATATGCAAATAGAAGACATACGTGTGCTGCGTGCTTCTTCGAGAGCAGTCTTATCGTACTTGGATGATATCTCACGCGAGATGACTTCGTCCCATCGACGTAGGGAATGCATCATTCCTAAAGGAGGAACTACAGTAACGCGACTACTCAACTAGCAAGAAGAGGAGAGAAAGAAGAGAACAAACCGGGATTATCGATGGATACGGTGAGGACAATGACAGCTCTTGAAGGGGAAGAGGGAGGGAGGGCGTGGGTGAGGAGAGGGGAGAAGGTGTCGTCTCCGTCTACCAACCACACCTACAACCTCTCTCATCGTGTCTGATAACTTTCAATATTTATATCTTAATTGAATATTCGTTAAATAAAGCAATAAAAAGCCTACGGGAAGAGTCATAGACTCTGCAGGCCCGAGTGCCCCCGCACTGCCCAGTTGATAGGCGTAGCTCCCGTCGCGGAAATCGGCCTTAATTCAAACAATGAGTTCCGAACCTTTCTAACACTTTTATGATGATTGATAAGATGAATATGAACATATACAATATTGAATCAAAGCAGTTACTTGAAAAGGAATGCAGTTACCTGTACATGAAGAGTGTGATACTCTAGCGCAGAGGCAAACGTCCCTTTATCCGCTTTGTCCTTCTCCATTTTCTCGAGAAGAGTATGATTTCCACATTTGTGGTCACCTTAACATTAGATAAGTGAGTCTTCTTAATAAAAATTACAAGATTAGATCGGTCGTAGAGTTTTTGAGAAGTAATCATACCTAGGAGAATAACGGCTGATTGCAGTCCAGTATTTGACTTTGCAGTGACATCGGACAAAATACGTGTCCTTAATTGACAGATGATGAAGAAGAGGGAAAAGGAACATACCAGATCTTCTCTTCCTCCTTCGACTTATCAATCAGTTGATTTGATGAGTTCCCAGAGGCTTGCAATCGAGGCAGTGCTTCTGCCATTTCCTCCACTTTCAACATCTGCAATAGCACACGCGATTTATCAACGAAATGACGTAGAAATAAAGTTCAACAAAAAAGAAATTCGTCTTAAAAGGGAGAAGTTGTGAAATTGCGGGAATTCAGGTTTTCGACACGGCGAATTCTGTATTACGGTAGTGCAAACGTGTCGCAAACAAGACGGATGTCCGGCGGATTTCCCGTTAATGAATTTGGAAAAATCACCATCTATGTATCGAAACACTAACTGAACTAAGGATAATAATCAATCCTTCAAGATTATCTTAAAATAGAAGCATACTTCAAATTCCCCAACAGTTGCTTGAAAATTGTGTTCGTGACACACCTGACAAGTGTACTGTAATTTGTCGAATCGATGCCAGTTTCGGAAACTTGTTAAGTTCTTGATAGGGAGTAGGGAGGGCAGTGCTCTGAATATTTTGTTCCGCGCGTAAAACATACTGTGACCAACTACCGTAATCCCTTACGTAAAAAGTGACCTTCATATCAAAAAAGATTCTGGCGCAATGCAACGCTAATGTTGTATCATTGGACTAGTATTCATTAATAAGGAAGCAGGAAAGACGTTGATAATGATAGAATATAAATATACGTGGAATTTGAAGAGAGCGATGGCTTTATAAATGTGGTGTGCACAAAATTCAAAATGGGTGATGTCTAACTAGTATCATTCGATAGATCTCATGACAATGCAGCTGAAATGCTAAGATATAGTATACAAAAGTTGTCCCAAAACGAGAAATTAATTATCAAAAATCGCCGTTTTATAAAGGGAATTTCAGTCACGCGAGGA
>LS943922.1:1010716-1023910 GCA_900490955.1 Micoletzkya japonica | reverse complement strand
TAAGAGCGGTTGATTGATTGTGAGAGACAAGAGAGGAATGAAGAGACGCAGACAGCGAGAGAAATCTTTGCACAGCTTTTTCTCAACAACGGCGAAGTTTCAACAAAAAAAGGAGAGAGTATGAGACTCAGGACATTGAGAGCTATCCAATGATGTCAAAAAATGCATATGGTAGATATTGCCTGGAGGGGCCCTTTAAGATTCAGCGTTTTCCGTGCCAATCAATTCGCAAAATCGCAAATATTAAACACGAGCTAGAGTTTGGTTTTTTTAAAAAGTATTTTGGCTTGGTTTATAATGTTGTTCGGCGCTTAGAATATACGGATGTCAGATTGAGCAAAAACAATAATTAACAGACTGAATGGCTTCCACAGTTTTCATGCATTTTTTTACTAAAGATACGATATATGAGCTATTTCCGTTTACACCAGTCTCGAAGAATCTCACGTTTTCATTGCGTGCCAGGCAGCTGAATGCACTACAAGTGGCTTCAGGTTCTTTGTTTGCTTTCTATGATGCTATATTCAAGCGAAAAAGTACATGTCGGACAAATGCACGCCGAAATTCGGAATATTTCAGATGTACGTGCAGGTTGACGGCTACTTCGAGATGTGCAGTGGCAGCCCGCTCACTTCAAGGTTATTCCTGTTTCCAGATATTCTTCCCAGGTTAAGGCTTTGCAAATTCAGCAATTCTCACCTTTTCTTTCGAACATCTTGCCACGCACTCTGTCTCGCTCAAAGCTTTGTTAGACAGAAAGGTGCATGTTGCTTTACAACAATCGTTATTCTTATACGTTCCGCCAGTTGCTTCGTCTGGGATCTGTTCATACCGCTACACTGTCTTACGGGAAATAGTATTGAGATGACTGACGGATCACGTACCTTAACCCCATCATTATCTACCTCCGTTCCCAGCTTGCCCCGTGTTCCGTTCTCCGTTTTCCTCATCACGACGGCGCTCGTCAATCTCGGCATCTGGAAGTGCATCTGCGGTGCCGCCACCTTCCAGCTTCTTACGCTGACGAGGTCTACTTAATTTTAGGAACTTACGGCTTTTTGAATTTTTAAGAGTGCGACTATGGTTGCGGAAAATGTTCTGTCAGTTGTCCTCATTCCTACTTTGAACGGGAAAGCGACATGAAGAGAGCCTAAGGGAAGTATGAGTTTACTGACAATACGTTTTCCTAAAAACGACTAACACATAGTAGAGAAAAAACGAAGATATAATCGGTCCAGGGATCCCCCGATGCCAGGCCTTCTAGATAAAATACGGAAGTGTTTATGCGCGGAACGATATATTCTTCCCGGGAATTTCACGAAACTGTAGAAGCGGTTATAGCGGTCTATTGTTGTAATTTCGTGTCATGTCTTGTTTTCTTTTTTAATTTGAGTATTTCTTCATAATATCACACTCATGAACGAAATAGACCACATTTGATACATTATTTTGTCTGATCACAGCTCGGTTTTTAGATGCAAGATCATAATCTCAATATTGTGCAAAACTGAAAAAAAGAAAACATGAAAGAAGCTGTAAGAACGCACGCAGCACCCAAACATACAGAATAAATCGATAGCAGTAAAATCGAAAATAAATTGTTCCGAAGATGACGCATAAATTCCACTTCTCGCTAAGGCCAGTAACTTTTACCAGACCGTATTTTCGAATTATACGTTCCGCTTTCTCTACTATAGTTCGATGAACGAGGGAAAGAAACAGAGATGGTGTTTTGCACAGCCGGACAGCAACAATAGACTGACCCCACTCGATCACACCATGAAAACGGACGATTATTTCAAATGTGGTTAAAGATCATGCTTATGAATGAGTTGTAGAAGATGCGGTTGGACGCAAAGAATAGATTCCGCTTTGTTTCCGGTCAAAAGTTTCATAACGAAGACTGATATCCCATGAAATGCGTGGTTTTGGCACCGTGCCAAAGTGGGGGTCCTGTCCGGCTGTGTTTTGAGGTACGCTTTACCCGTAAACCGGCCAGAAAATTATGCCTGTACAGGCAAACAGAATAATTTTCCGTCGTGTTTTTACACAAGCAGAGGAAATTATATAGTAGGTCAATATAGACTATCCTAAATGGTGCTTTGCCAGAGCGAATGCGTGCATAGCAGAGCATACGTTTTCACTTACTTAACTGCACTCTAAATTAGGCAGACTCGAAGCGTAAGGACAGATAAGGACAGATGTTTGCGGGAATGTCTAAAGCAAAGTTCTGGTTCCTCTCAGTACACTTTCCGTGTGAACATCTGGCTGGAACTTCAGACCAGCGATTCATCCATAGTTCCGCATACACAGCTTATCTAACACATATGGTTGAGGAAAATGTTGCGTCAGTCGGACGAGAGAGCGAAGCGGTATGAAGGGTATGTGGAAAAAGTAGGAATGAGTTGAGTTTCTGTAATAAACGCCAGTTGATAGATGCCTATTAAATACTGAGATGGATTTCCCTGTGACTAGCCCATCAAAGAGTGTCAATAAATTTCATTTTCCGCAGAGTATATGAAAATATAGGTAAAAAAAGATAATAAAAATGGTGATTGCAGGCGCAACTTTCCGTTCTGGAAGCAAGCTGCGCTAGCCTACGCGGTACCCACAGCACTGGTGTTCGTTGAGTTGGTGAGTTATTCTTTGCAATGAGTTGCAAAGAAAAAACGCAACTCATTGCAAAAAGCAATGAGTTGCGATGTTTTCGCAACGCATTACTTAGAAACGAATTAACAGGTGTTCTGATAACAGTAAAAATGTTAAGCGAACGAAATGCCGAAAAATAACCCTTATTTCGGTAGGAACTGTCGCACGGAAAACACCGTATCCTAAGCATTTTGGCTCGTTCGCTTAACCTTTAGAACACTGTGCTTCGTCACTCGTCGAAAGTAGGAGTGGCGGCAGCCGACGGCATAAATAAATTCCTCAACCATTGCTTCAAACTGTTGCTTTGAGGACGGCCTGGTCCGGGTGGCTCTCATCGGCAGTCCGAACGGAGTTCTCGAACGGGTCTTCTACCGCCTCGTCGACAGCAACGGGACGCTCACGCAGTGCATCGGAGCCGAGCTCACGGTCATTCGTTGAGATCACACACAGAACAAGACGTGTAGAAAAGAGTGCATGTATTGAGAGTAATGCGTAGTGCGCAAAATGCATACACAAATGCATGCGTACGACCCCTCCAAATACAGTCATTGCATTCAGTGGGATACATGAATGTTGTAAGGATTTCTTTGAAAGCTTGCAATGCATTCCATGCTCTGTGCACGTTTCTGTGTTTTCTGGAGAAAGTGGAGAAAACAAATGTAAATATAAGCCTTGCAGGACACGCGTATGCTCTCGCACTTCAGCCTCGAAACTCTCTTCTCCTTCACCGTCTCCTACTTCATTCTGATTGTCGCGGCGCGCAAGGTCAATTTCTACATGTTTTTTCGCTACTCGCAATTAGAGATGGGCTTACTACCCCAAAGTTCGTTTGATTATAATGTGTATCGGGCTCACCGCATTCCGACCGCAAGAGGACGTGTCGAATAGCGAATTGCCAACTAATTTTGAATTTACTCCACAACGGCTGGATGAATCTTCACCAAAAATTTTGGCAGCTGTTTGGACTGATGAGGAGGTGCTTAACTTTTTAAATTGGCCAATTTTGACTCATTTTTGTGGACACAGTGACGATAGATCACAGCGGAAACAGCCATACGCTAATCGAACGCTAGGAATGCTGTGGGCTATCTGAAACTATGCCAATATTAAATTTAACGGTCCGCAAGATTCTCGATATCGGTGACGCTCGCCTCAGCATCAAGACGGTTCTCATGCAGAAGCGGTTCATTCGATCACAGCTGCTCCAGGTTTGAAGCCACTCATTATCGCTTGAGAAAATCACAATGTTTTAAATGTTAAGCGAACGAGCTAAGATGTTAAGGATACGGTATTTTCCGTGCGAAAGTTCCTACCGAAGTCAGGGTCACTTTTCGGCATCTCGTTCGCTTAACATTTTCACTGTTGTCAGAACACTGTGAAATGTCATCTGGGAAGATTGACTCAACGTAGACAATACAGAGGTCGTTGTAGCGTTGGATTGAAAAGATGATCTAGAGAAATTCCTTAGGATATCTTTTCTATGACAATGAGCAATCGAAAAAAAAGGATCTTCAGGGTTTCCTTCCGCTCAGCCTTATCAGCGTGCCAGTCTTCGTTAATTTCGCTGCAACGGCCGTCGGAACACCCATAAGCCTAATCTCCGTTTACTTGTCGTACGCAGGAAATCTCGTGATTTTGCTCCAGGTCTGCCAATGCACACCAGCGGATAGCTACATTTTCTAAATTGTGATCAGCACATTTTGCCCAACTAATAAGGCGCAGGGGAAGACTCGAAATGCCTCAGATCGTGGTGCAAAAGTGAATCAAGTATATAACGGCATTGTTAAAGTTACATTGCTCTTCAGGGACCGCGCGAATACGAATGTCATTTCGTGAATACTGTAGCGCGCGAGCGGTCTGATTCGTAGGCATAGATTATCGAAGGAATGGAAACATATGTTTTATGAAAAGGACAAAACTGAATGAATGTTTAAAATACGCTCTTGAGGGATCGTAACGTGCTCAGTGGGGCCCTTTAACTAACCTCTAGACCTATTGTCATTTTTGCATGGCTCGTGATACTGATCTATCATATCCTATGCTAAACCCGGCAATTTAGAGATATTACTGAACATTGACTCTCTCAGGCACTTATCCTGCTCTACTTCGTATACAATTCAAACTGCGGCCGGCGACGGTGGTCCATGAGTATGAGCAAACACGGAAGTACCGCGATTGTGGACACGCTCAGATAGAAACTGCATAATCATTGTTACGTGCATATTGTTATAGTAATTATTATCATTACTATATGATGCGCCGTCTGAGAGGGCCGAGGTCTATGAAGACCCCCCTGTGTATTAGGAAAAAAGTGTTTTTTAAATCTCAAGAAAATAAAGTCCATTGATCAATTTTCGACGCCGATTCCAATGGTGAAAACCGCTTTTCGAAAAAAATTTCCATTGAGATAATGACGAAATTAGATTTTTTTCAGTTTTTCCGTCATAATAATTTAAAAAATCAAAATTTTCAAAAACAGTTTTCACCACAATGAAAACCTGCACAAAACCATCTGTAGAAAAAGAAATTTTGTATATGTCGAAAAAAGTTACGAATTTTTGAAAAAAATTGAAAAATTGCTATTCTAGGACAAAATTGGCCGGGCCGCCCCTTAGAAGTGCCGGACCCGCGAATTTTATTGCAGATTTGGATTCTTCATCGAAAAATACACCTTATATTTGTGGTTGAGAAGCGGAGTGGGCGCGTGAAAATTTCTTTTAAGAAGCTCTCTGTAAGAGCGGAACAGCCTCGTTTAGACCATGGCACAGAAAAATGCTTTTGAAAATTTTGATTTTCGAAATTATTATGACGAAAGACCGAAAAAAAATTAATTTCGTCCGTTCCGGCCGTCCCGACTGTTCGGGAATATTCGCTGAGAGGGGAATATATGCACGGTCAGAATTGCCTCCAGCACCAGTCTTGCATTCAAACAGCAAACTTCCAAGCTCTCACCAAGCCTCCTTACTCTCGCTCCAATATGTTCATCGTTACCTACAACCCCTTCGAACGCTCGCGCCTTTGACGATGTAAGTTTCTCTCCATCCTGCCTACTGTATCCCTACCGTATCCACATGTTAGATAGCCCTGCCCTACCCTGTACCTACACTAAAAAATCCTACCCTAATCATACAGTAGTCCTACCGTATCCCACCACTGTGACTCATTGTCGTGGAATTGTGGTAGTCAGTCATTGGTCGCACTCTAGTGTCAGGCGAGGGTGCGTATATTTTTTTCGAATTTCGGCATAGTTCGGATTCGAAGATGATGGCTAGACCGAAGAGATTTGCACTTTGGAAGCTGTACAAGGTCATGGAGAAGAGGACGACGGCCGGTTACTGGCAATAAGCTTACAAAGTTTACATGGCAGGAGTACGAGTCAAGGTGGATAATGCGCTCAGTCAGCTGCGGCAACGATTAGGATTAGGAAAGATTAGGATGATTTAACCTTGTGGAATATGGCGAGATTTGTCTCCTTACTCAATTCATACATTGAATCGGCGTGCGTGAGGTCCACAGAGAATACCGTTTACTCCACCATGCTTTGATTGCCTCTCTGGCGCGTTCTCGCTACGGAGATGTGGAAGCGGGACTACTTGCGGGGTGTTCCGATCGGAGACTGAAAAGCGCACGTTTTGACCGTGTTGTCGAATCGCAGGCTGGGCAGCCGTTACAGCACCGCGTTTCGAGGTAGAGTGCGACTATCGAATGCATCTACATTCTCTCCATATCCCATTCTCTTCACTCTTCTCCGCTCTCTCTCGGCGTGCCTGATCGCATTATCGCATTCGATAGGCGCACTCTAGTTTGAGTGTAACCGAGAGCACCATTCGGTACCGACAGTGTTCTAAATGTTAATCGAACGAGCCAGAATACCTAGGATACGGTGTTTTCCGTGCGAGAGTTTCTACCGAAATCAGGGTTATTTTTCGGCATTTCGTTCGCTTAACATTTTCACTGCTGTCAGAACACTCACTGTGCGGGTCCCTTGTAGTCTGAGTATCCATCAAATATGTCGCTTATTGTCAGCCCGCCACCTAAGCGCGATATGTACAATATACCTTGCGCGGGGTAGACGGAGTCCTGGCCGGAGTTCTGCGGGGGGTCCGCCGGGGAGTCCGCCTGGGGGTCCTCGAGGAGCCGGTTGGAGTGGGCGTGCCTTGAGGTGCGCCTTGGGGCGTCATCGGCCGGTGCTTGGCCGGCGTCGGCGGGGTCTGGGCTGGCGTCCGCGCGCGGTCACGCGGCGTCCGCGGGGTGGCGGCTGCGGCATGTCCGCCCCGCCTCTTCGAACTCGTCCCGCGGTTCGAGGCGGACAGATCGTCCGGAGCCCCGGGATACCTTAAGGAAGGGGAAACTTTGTGAAATACCTTGGATACGAGAGTGTTTGATCTTCTGCACATAAGATAGCTATGGTTGAAGAAATAGTTCCGTCAGTCCTCTCATTACTACCTTTTCTACTACGAGAGTGCGAAGTGGTATGAAGAGGTATGAAGTATCCAGACAAGGTAGGAATGAGCTTTTACTGATGTGAGGGGAACTTTGCCGTCAATAATAGCTTGTTTGATCATATTAGGTGACCGAGAACGATATTGCCGAAACCGTGCAAAAGCTGAATTTCCGGGGAAAGGCGAAAGAGGCATCGGAATGTCTGCGTACGCGTCGTAGAGGCCGAAGGCGCGCGGTCGCAGGCCTACCACGACAACGAGCGAGAGGAGCATGTTCTCGATGGAGAGGATCGAGAAGACGAGAACTGCGAGGGCGGTGTGTCTTATGGCTTCGTTCCAGGTAGGAATGAGACGACGGACGGAACTTTTTTCCGTCAATAAAAGATCGGACAGGAAGCACCAAACGACGACTTCCCTTCTTCCATTCTTCGCCTACATCGCGAACTGAACATGAAAGGAGGTCTCGTCGTTTAGCGCTCCCCACGGTATTCTCTCACAATGTAAAACCTTTGGAAAGCGAAAAATCATTCTGTCATTTCCTAATACGGTAGATCGGTGTGCCCACAGTGTTCTGACAACAGTCAAAATGTTAAGCGAACGAGATGCCGAAAAATAAGCCTGAAAACACCGTATCTTAAGCATTTTGGCTCGTTCGCTTAACATTTAGAACACTGTGTGCCGCGCACCACGATTACATTGTCAAGAAGGAGACGGGAAGGGCATGGTGATAGACTCTAAAGCTAACTTCTATCAACCACCTTGAGCTTCCTAAAACTCTGAAAAGATGACATCTTTGTGATTTTCGCTTTCCAAAGGTCTAGAACAGTGTGCTCCCAACCCTACTCTTATAGACTAGTAGGGTTGGGAGCACAGGGGATTTATAGTACTAGAAATAGACTAGTACTATAAATAGACTAGTCTATTTATAGTACTAGTCTATTTCTGTTTTTTTCTAGCAAACACGGGCAAAGAATGCGCTGTACGTTCGTTCATGCAACGTTTGATATAGGCGCTATCGGACTGGGCTGTGCGAAAACTATGGAAAGTTTTCACTCCTTTCAGTGCCACAGCATTCCGTCCGGTGAACAATGTATCTAATAGCGAAATGGCCATTCTTTTTCAATTTTCTCAAGAGTGACTCAACCAATCGACATCAACATTTCGGGGCTTGTTCAGTTCGTAGTGTCGAACCTAGATTTTTAAATTCATGAATTGTTGTTAACTGGTTCGCGTACGGGATCGGATCCCATGCGCGGAAGCCGCTATTCGCTATTATGACGCTTGGAATGCTGTGGTGCGGTAGCTTCCTATAACTGCTTACTTCGATTGAAATTCCTGCTGACGAGCTCGTTCATCTCCAGAAGATCAAACAGGAATCTACGAGGATTCTTTTCTCTTGGTGCTTGATCATAAAAATTTAGATCGAAATCTTATCGAGACAGACTATCTCGTTATATATTCATTGATTTATCTTCATCTTTGAATAGCAATTTAGAAAAGTCATACGATTGCAGGGTGAACACAAGCTGGAGGGTGTAGATCGGGTAGATTATGTACTCAATGTAGCATCTTCTGAGCTTGAGCTGAAATGCTTTCCAGGTTTTTGAAGATTGAAATTTTATTGTTAAAATTTCATAGTTGAAGAAAATTTAATTGAAATGTATGAAAAGGCGAAATTACCATGTAGAGTGGAATGACTATATCGCAACAGTAGAGGGAGAGCAGCGTGAAGAGTACAGCAATAATTTGCGTGGCGAGTAAGAACCTTATGTAAATATCTTACTTTCATTAATTTACGGTTTCCATTTCGTCAGCAGTTGGGTTTGAAAACCAAGTTCGATTAGCGTATTTATTCTCTAACTCCCTTCATTCTTTCATTCTGCTCATCACTCTTTCGGTCTCATAATGTGATTAAAAGGTTTGGTTTTCATTCCTTACTGAGCAGCTTGATATCAAAAAAAAAGATTTTTCTCTATGCTTAACGATTGTCTGACATATGATTTTTCGCTGAACAGAAGTAGGGAGGGTCGGAATATATAGGGGATCATAAACTACTGCTATGATAAATACATGTCTGTACTTTAAACCAAAAGCTAATTGCAAAGTAGAAGTATAATAGCGTGACAGCAGCACGCACTTTTTGTCCACCAATATTAGTTCCATCGCTGCACAGAGACCGGCCAACTGAATGAGCTTGTTTATGTATGCTGCGGAAAAGTTATTATAATATTACGAGTTCAGAGGGTAGGTTCTGAAGACGGATTACTCATTGAGATACGCTTTGCGGTATGGTAAAGACGAATTTGACAGAATAGTTTTGCACAGTATTTTTAGAATTTCTATCGAAAATTCAAATTTATAGCGAAGCGAACCTTAGCGACGACGCGTATGATGAACGTGACAGAGATGACCGTCAGAAATCGAGTGATTTTGGTCCTCAACACGGTTCTCATATTGCACTTTTTTATGCTGTTTCGTAGGACAGAGACTAATCGTTCGCCTACTCTGTCGGAGTTAAATTTGTAGAGAAGAAGTCTATCGTGACGCCAGGAAGGTACTGAAATGGAGAAGCTTTAGCAAAAAAGTGCAATAAAGAGATGCTATTGAAGTTGGGCTTTGAATATATGCAGATGCTTTTGATGGTTAGGCTCCACTTACAGTTAAATAGATCGCATTCTGCATTTCGCAAACATACCCGTCCGTAATTGTGAGTAGCATGTATGGTTGACGAAAACGTTCCGTCAGTTGTTGTCTCATTCACTACTTACGACGAGAGAGTGAAACGGCATGAAGAGAGTGCAGGCAAAGTAGGAATGAGTTAACTGACGGAACTTTTTCGTCAGTAATGCCCAAGCTTGGGCCGTAAATATTGAAGCTTACGTAGAATCGAAGGTACTTCTTTTGTGCGTGCAGCTCAGCGCACAGCTTTTGCGCACCGCCCGACGCCGAAACCATGAGATTTATCGAAGTCTTGAACGCGTAGAGCACGTACCTGGATAACCATAGTTTTTTTGCAATTTTCTTTGCTAGGCTAAAAAGTTAGGTTACACCTCGCAATACATGGGCGTGATGCACTCCAAATGAACACGCACTAACAATAAGAGTGCAACAGTACAGAGAAGATTAGCGCGGCCACCGTGCACGTACTAGTGTTCGGCGAATGAATGATAATCGGGTCATCATTGGGTCATGAAAGTACAACGATGGACAGGAGAGAGGAATGAAGAGACGCAGGAGTGAAAGTATGCTTTGCACAGCAGTTACAGGCTGTGCATTTAGAAAAGTACATTTTGAGCAGTATCTCGTTTCCTGATACATAGATAGGTCGTTTGATATAACCGAATACACCATTCGGTGCTCCAAGAGGCCAGAAACATGGAAAAACTGGTCATTAGATCCAAAAAACTCATTTAGAAAATTTATTCAATAAAAACTAAAATTTCTTGATACTGGAGCGTAATTGCTGCACTCTGCCTTATTTGGTTTTGCGGCATTTGCCGAACTCTTGCAAGAACGGATGTAGGTCTTACACCAGGACTGCCACTTGAAGAAAGGCGCCGTTTCGGGGTGAGATTGCTCCGAGCATACCGCAGAGTCCAACGAACTGAAAGACGGTCCGATACTTGAGTTCCTTGAACATACTGATTTTGAGCGAAATCGCCTTAGCTTACGCCTCATGGGGTAGATATCTATTAGCGTTCCGGGAAAAATAGTTGAAACAAAAATAATTTTCTTCCTCTCTCCAATCAATAGACGGTCGAAATGACTATTACAGGTTCCACGGGAGTTGTCCTCAAAAACGGAACGATTTAATACTTTTGATATAAATAACAAACTATTGCACGCTGGAATTCGCTCCCTGATCGCATCTTTGACTAATCGATTTTCTCTTTTCGACTCTCAGTTCTTTCTCTTGTAAATAGTGTACCCCCTAATTGAGTTACCCGTTTAACTCTCTCAGCCTACTGTTTTATGTCATAATTATGCCTACATATTCCGTCTCGTTGTTAATATGTTTTGATAGCAGTGTGGATAAATGAATGAATGAATTCCCGCTAATTACGCTGTCCAATTGACTCCTTACGTGTTAGTATGGCAGAAATTAATAGAATCGTAAGAAAATTGGAGCCGGAGAGGTAGATTAGCGCGCCTATTTGCATAGACAGTTAGCAATCGTTTGCGTACTTTTTGTCTACTTTCGTGGAACTTGTAATAATGGCAATCATTCGAGTTTTTCTAAACACCGAGGAAAAGATCGGGCAAAACACCTAGAATAATTCAATTATGTAAGGGATGAGAGGAGAGGGTGATGGTTTGGATTGAAAATCAAGCCTGTTAATTGCTTTTAGAGATCGGAAGGTAGTTATACTCGGAAAGGATGAAGAGACGCAGACGATAAATAAGAAAATCAGGCGTGGAAAACTCGAATGATTCGAGAGAGCGACCGCAATCAATTAATTGCTTGCCACGAATGATGAGAGTGACTCTCAATCTCATATTTCAATTTAGTGGATTGAAGGTGGTTTGAGGGCAAATCTCAATGATTCAATATCATTTACCGGAACACTAATATCTATTTCTGCAAGAAATCACAGTCATTATTATAGTCGGACTAAGAAGTCCAAGGATGAACACTACTATTGCAGAAGCTGTTCAGTTCGTTTATTCCTTTCTAATTTGTTTGCTTTATTTCGCATCATATGGCTTTGCTCTTTCGTCGTAAATAAGAATGAGGGCAATGGACGGAATAATTTTCCCACCTATGAGAGCTTGCTCTGCCAGTTGGTACAAAATATCTTTCACACAGGTAATTTTTGCTTTTAATTTTTAAGAAAGTCTCAACTTTTAAGAAAAGTCTCAAATAAATAGCTACCGGAAACATGAAGATCACGGTATAAAGATCGATGCTTCGAGTGTAACGACTCACGAACCGCTTGACCCACGTCGCCTAAAGGCTGGGGAGCTAGTAAAATGTATTCGTAGTAGGAAAAGTGTTCCGCAAAAGTTAGCCTAAAACTAAAAACAGTAAGTTTTATTATGTTAGTGATGGGAAAAGTATCTAAAGTATTGAACGAGGCTCAGAAAACGAGCACAGTTGCCGTTGCGGACTCAACGGCCTACGCCAAAGCTTTTCCGTAATCGATATATTTTCTCCTGCTTTGCTGACGAATCAAAGGAATTAGCACCTAGGCCTGCTTGCTTTAAATGTTTGATCGCAGAATTATGCTTCTTCCACATCCCGGCTTACCTCGACTATCGCGAGAACGGCGGCAAGGATGGCACAAATGGCACCGACGATTCCTCCTATGAAGACCGGCAAATTTTGCTCGCGCGCATCTACACAGAACACTGTGGTTGAGACGAAGTGTTCCGTCAGTTGCTGGCATTCCTACTTACGACGAGAGGGCAAAACAGGCGAAGGAGGAATGCCGTCTTCTGACGCAACGCTTTCTTCTTCTTTAATAATCCATATATAACATTTCTTGGTTAGCAGGTCCCCGAAAAAAGCAAGGGGTTTACGTATTCATTTTTCCGTATGCTCATGATTTCATAACTTTCTTGTCCGTCCAAATTCAACTATTTATTGAAATAAATGAACATAACAAATATATTAATCTTAAAATCCGCGTACACTTGACGTACTCGCGCGCATTGCATGCGGCGCACTCGAAGGCGGTGGAGGGCGGGGTGGTCGTTGTTGTGGTTGTGGGCATCGTCGCGAAGACTGCCATCCCGCCCTATCATTCGGGGGGTAATAGTGATTAAAAAGATCCGTCGGAAAAGCATTCCGAATATGAGACGAGATAGTGTGCAAAAATGAGAGAATTATACTCATTTTGGAACAAAAGAAACTGACAGATCGGTTTATTCCACTACATATGACGCACTATCTGAGAGGGGCTCAAAGGTGGTGTAAACAGAATTTTTGAGGCACTAATCAGGCATGCTTTTTGTGATTTCAGGGTGCTAATTCTAAACAAAATCACAGTAAAAATGAAAAACATTCGCAAATTGCTGAGAAAACGTGAGCGAAAAGTTGCTTGATGTACAGGGAATTCAAAAAATAACGGCGCGAACAATTATTTAGACCCGATACAGTATG
>LS943922.1:947563-957990 GCA_900490955.1 Micoletzkya japonica | reverse complement strand
CTCAGTTCTCCAATTCGATTCAGTCAACGATAAATGAAGTTAGAGTACCCCTATTCGTTTCTCCGATGGTCAAACGACGTCTCAGTTCCCCATCTACAATCCTAAACTGATGACCGACGTCTCAGTATCCCAGTTTGATATCCCTCAACGCTAAATGAAGTCATAGTTCCCTGATTCGATTCCCCGATAGTCAAACGACCTCTCAGTTCCTCATTTACAATCCTAAGCTGATGACCGACGTCTCAGTATCCCAATTTGATTCCCTCAACGCCAAATGAAGTCATAGTTTCCTGATTCGATTCCCCGATTGTAAAACGACGTCTCAGTTCCTCAATTACCATCCTAAACTGATGACCGACGTCTCAGTTCTCCAATTCGATTCAGTCAACGCTAAATGAAGTTGCTGTACCCCGATTCGATTCCCCGATAGTCAAACGACGTCTCAGTTCCTCATTTACAATCATAAACTGATGACCGACGTCTCAGTTCTCCAATTGAATTCAGTCAACGCTAAATGAACTTACAGTACCCCGATTCGATTCCCCGATAGTCAAACGACGTCTCAGCTCCTCATTTACAATCCTAAACTGATGACCGACCTCTCAGTATCCCAATTTGTTTCCCTCAACGCCAAATGAAGTCACAGATCCCTGAGACGTCGTTTTACAATCGGGGAATCGAATCAGGAAACTATGACTTCATTTGGCGTTGAGGGAATCAAATTGGGATACTGAGACGTCGGTCATCAGTTTAGGATTGTAAATGAGGAACTGAGACGTCGTTTGACTATCGGGGAATCGAATCAGGGAACTATGACTTCATTTAGCGTTGAGGGAATCGAATTGGAGAACTGAGACGTCGGTCATCAGTTTAGGATTGTAGATGGGGAACTGAGACGTCGTTTGACCAACGGAGAAGCGAATCGGGGTACTGTAACCTCATTTAGCGTTGAGGAAATCAAATTGGGATACTGAGACGTCGGTCATCAGTTTAGGATTGTAGATGGGGAACTGAGACGTCGTTTTACAATCGGGGAATCGAATCATGGAACTGTGACTTCATTTAGCGTTGAGGGAATCAAATTGAAGAACTGAGATGTCGGTCATCAGTTTGGATTGTAAATGAGGAACTGAGACGTCGTTTGACCATCGGAGAATCGAATCGGGGTACTGTAACTTCATTTAGCGTTGAGGGAATCAAACTGGGATACTGAGACGTCGGTCATCAGTTTAGGATTGTAGATGGGGAACTGAGACGTCGTTTGACCATCGGAGAAACGAATAGGGGTACTCTAACTTCATTTAGCGTTGACTGAATCGAATTGGAGAACTAAGACGTCGGTCATCAGTTTAGGATTGTAAATGAGGAACTGAGACGTCGTTTTAGAATCGGGGAATCGAATCAGGGAACTGTGACTTCATTTGGCGTTGAGGGAATCAAATTGGGATACTGATACGTCGGTTATCTGCTTAGAAATGTATATGGAGAGCTGAGACGTCGTTTGACCACAGAGGAATCGAGTCTGGGTACTGGGACATCACTTAGCGTTGAGTGAATCGAATTAGAGAAATGAGACGTCAGTTTAGGATTGTAAATGGGAAACTGAGACGTTGTTTGTTAATCGGGGATTCGAATTGTGATACTGGGCTTCATTGAACGATTAGCTAATCGAATTCTATTCTATTCTAATGGATATCCACATGATTGTTGGAATTCTAGAGAATTTCATGATGATTGTGAAACTTATGATGACCACGATGATTACGATTATTGCGATGAGCATGATGATCATGATTATTATGATTATGAAGATTATGATGCCGATGAACATCTTAAACATCCTAGCTTTCATGGAATTTGACTACATTTCGAAACATATTCAACGAGGGGATGTACTTGCGTACCGTCTTGACCGTACCTTCAGATACATTGATGACATCATCCATATTTCTAGTGAAGTTGATTCCTTCATCGATATGACTAAGTCTATGTACCACAGTGCATTAACTTTAGAGAGAACCAACACTTCAGATGACAAGGCAGACTTTCTGGACCTAGTGGTCACTGTAGTTGATAATAGCCGTATATGCACTAATCGGTACAACAAAACCGATGCCTACTCCTTTACTGTGATTAGATACCCACATTTCATTTCCAATATTCCACTACGGATAGGGCTTACTACGTTGCATGGCGAACTACTGAGGATTTATCGTACTTGCTCTGCCAAGGAGCATTTCATTTCCCGAACCAAACAATTATACGGTCAATTTTTGACTAACAACTACCCTGCTCATCTTGTGTTAGGTAAAATGCTTAAGACTCTCAGTCGCAATCCCTCTATCTCCTACAAATATGGATTAGTCTCTGCAGATACAATAAGACTCCTATTAGAGTGATATATCCTTTCCTCTCCCCTTCTCTCTTACTCTCCCACGCTCTTGCATATATCCCCTCTCTTACCTTATTCACCACCTATTCCCTTGAACTACGCTCGCTCTTTCTTCGATCACGACTATCTCCCCTTACCATGCTCACGTCTTTACTCCTCATATACCTATCGTCGTTCTGTCTATTCTTCTTTTTATCGATATATTCAATGGATGGATGCAGGTACCTCAATTTTTCTTTTAATGGGATACCTTTAAATACAGATTTTGGATTATTCAAAATTATAGCACTAAACTGGCCTAATTCCTTTTCCATACTATCCTTTATAGCACCGCTCGGGGTCTCCACTGAGGAGCCTCCGCCCCGAGTGGCGGCATGACCGTCTGGCGGTAGGAGGCGAAACGGTCATGCCTCTCCCTAGGTAGATTTGCATTATTTTATCTCAAAATATCTTTCATTCCTTAAATCTTTCCCTTATCTAAACTTATTTAAATAGTTCGTCTCGATGAGCGCGGCAGAGCACTAAAGTTTCACATTCGTAAGCAATAAATGTATAGCACAATATAATCATGTAAATGGATCTTTGCATAAGCCGATGTGCAGGAGCGTTGAAATGCCTCCGCCATTTGCTTCGTTACCGGAAATCTAATGAAAATATGAGTTTGCTATGAAATTGTAGATTCTAACCTTGGAGCGCCCCGTTTTGGCTCTGTTTTAGTTAAGTGGTCCCATGAAAATTAAGTGGTCCCATCAAAATTAGGTGGTCCCATGGCGTCCCGAGAAAATTAAATGGAGGAAGCAGCCTCTAACCAAAAGTTTTAAAATTCGATGAAAATTCTTCTAAGGTTTCAAAATGTGAGAAAAAACATAGTGACAATAAAAAAATCGAAGAAAAAACTCGAAAATCGGATGTTTTATTTTTTCGTTCCGGGCTTCCGTCGTTAAGAAGAATGTCGCTTGTGGCTTAATTCCTTTCGCTAAACACAGTAGCATCGTCGTTGGGCGAAATTTCAAAAAGTGATTTCTCGAATACTATTAATTTTTATTATTTTTCCTTTTGGTTTTATACTAATTACGAGAAAATCTTTCATATAAGCTTCACTTCAAAATCACTTCCATGTCCCTTTAAGTGGTCCCATGAAAATTAAGTGGTCCCATGCAAATAGAGTGGTCCCATGAGGTCCCCAGAAAATTAAGTGGTCCCAGAAAAATGAACTGGTCCCATGAAAAAAAGAGTTATGACGAAAAACATGAAAATCGCATTGGGTAGGGGTCTATTTGGACTGCAAGGCAAATGAGCTGTTTGAGGGGTTAGAAGTTGCTCAATCGTATTCAAATTTGGTATGCGGATAGACAGGAGCTTAAGGATTCCAAAAATTACAACCAGAACTTTCTACGACCATATCTAATCGAGTTACGGCTTTACTTTGAATATACCGAATATACCGAATCTGTCCCGATATGAACTAGGTTGACGGTAATGGAGATAGCGGTCCTATTACCGACAGGCTAGTAAATTGTGGGCCGTGTTTGAAACACTTGAAACAAGGCCATAGGTATCTCGGCTGGGAAAGATCGTACAGAGTTCTGGTTGGAATTTTTGGAATCCTCAGGACGAGATCTACATATTTGTGTATCTTGTTTGGTAACGATTCCTCAAGTTTAAAGACCTTTAAAACGCAAAAATGTGGCATTGAAGAGGTTCGAACTGGGATAGCACCCACTCACTTCCGCAACTCGCTACAGTGCAACAATTTCATTGCCGGAACCCGACGATGAAGACGACTTAGCAAGACACATCAATCACTGCTACTTCTGGAGCTGAGAAAGGCGTGTTTCCGTGCAGCGAGTGCTGTGTATCCTTCATTAGATACAACAACCTGATCCGTCACCTCGAAATTGGAAGGCATAAGGTGAAGGCGGAAGTTATCAACATGTATGACTACGCTCTCGGCTTATACAAGTCGATTTTGGAAGACGTAGTGCAGTCAGCAGGACTACAGGAAGTAGACGAAGTGTTTGAAGAGCTGAAGGACAGTGACGTCGAATCCCTACCTCAGGATGGGCCCTCAAGAAACGAAAGAAAGCAGTACGACACAGCTCGAAGGCAAAGGCTTTTGCAGAAACGCTATTCAACAGGGGAGTAACTACAGGAAGGAAGATGGATGCTGCCGAAGTAGAACGCCTTATAATTGAAGAGGAGGACATTCTCCCTTCAGAACGGATGAATGCCCAGCAGATAAGGAGCTACTTTTCGGGGCTATGTCGAAAACGGGAGAAGGAAGGAGTGAGAATCAAACGGGAAGAAGAAGGGAGTGGGGAGAAGACTGATGATAAGGAAAGTGCCTGTATAGTGAAATAAAAATATCCATCAGTTTATCATTCCGAATATCAGGCGAGAGAGTGTGCAAACGGGAGAGAATTAGACTCATTTTGAAATGAAAGAAGCTGACGGACCGGTTTATTCTAATATAGTTTCGATTTATTTGGTGAAGATGAGGAAAGTGAGGAAAATATATCAGACGTTGGAAGAGACTTATTTGATGTTGTTTCTGATATTGTTCAAGAAAATCGTGAAGAATTGTTTGTTAACCCAAACGAGCTATATCTGGACACAGAAATATAGCATATTGATCGAAAGGTTGTAGCAATATTTGGTTTTATGGTATCAGTCTTTGAGATAAATGCATTCATAGCTAGTTGCAGCGAGATTGCTTGCTGTAGTTATCGGAATGAGTGAAAGAATGGGTTGCGCGTGGTCCCATTGACCTCAAAAGTGAGGATGTATAGGGCGATTTAAAAATCTGAAAAAAATCAACAAATTTCTGCTTGTTCTTTCCGATTTCAATGAGAAAACCACTACGTAATAGAAAATTTTTGAGATTTTGTGCGAAAATACAGGTTTTTTAGGGTTATTTAATTTCTGTGCCACTCATTTTAAATAGTTTAGACATATTTGAAATCAGCTCGTAGAAATACGTCGTTTGGTATATAGATTGTCCAGTTCTATCCACTCTCAGCATGTCACTTGTAAAATTTCGGGCTACCGTAACCGGGCTGCCGAATTTTTGCATGACTCCAAATTACGGGGATTAGTGAGGCTGCACTGTGTGAACACATACCCCAAATTTTAGACGATTTCAAAATCTCGATTTTCGACCTCATCCGAGGGAGTGTCCAGTTTAGTCATTTCTCTCAAAAAATGTCTCTTAAAGGGACGCCAAAAAGATTGGCTTTCATATGAAAGTTTATCGCCTAAATAATATAAAACTAAAACCAGAGTGCACAAAAATGTCTACTTCGCGAGATATCCTAAAAATCGTTTCCCAGCCAAGGCGCAGTCTTACGGCGCTTAGCGCATAGGAACAAGGTAAACGGCATCGACGTATTCCCGGAACAAATAAATATCTCTCGTCGCAGAAATTTTTCAAAAATATTTTTTCAAACACTATTATCTTTATTATCGTTTCAGAAACATATTCTAGAAGTATTGTCATGTTCGTTTTCACAAAATTTCTCGGTTCCATGTCCCTTTAAGAGACATTCCATGAGAGAAGGGAGCAATGAGGCGGCCACCACGGATGGGATGAAAAATTCAGAAATGGCTGAAAATTTGCATAAATGATTGCCCTAAATGATTACAGCCCATTGCCCAATTATTAGCCCACGAGAATCACCTACCGTAATGATACTGTAAACCGAATTTGTCATGGTCAACCATGTCAGAGTGGACAAAAACAGGTAATCTATGGATAATTCGACGTGCCTTGACGTACTGATCACGAAAATGCAAAGAAGTCGTGAAAAAATTTGAACTGTAATCGAATTATTGCAGAAAAACACCATTTTTTGGCATAAATTTACATTTTTCACCATAAAGACGGGCGAAACCCAAACTTTTGACGAGAATTGTGAGAATAACTGGACAATTTCATGCCGTATAGCGATTGTTTATGCACATAGGACTATGGACGGTATATTTTGATCAGTATGTGCATGGTAAAACGTTATTTAGCATTTATATTAAAAGTCGGCATATATTAGGTTGGCAAGAAAGTTCTTGGGTAGAAATAACAGCTGTTTTAATTTTTGCATATCTTCAACAGGAGATAATTCCAATCTTCAATGTTTCCACCTATGCTATCACCAACCTATCCCCTTCTTTCGGGTATCTCGGTGATACCTTCCTTCAAGAAGGAAAGGAGTTGTTACTCTCACAACTGATTTGTCTGTGATTTTCGGGTACCTATTTCAAGGAAGCTTTTCTCGGCTGTAGACGAAGTAAGGCCTAGAAATAAATGGTAGTGAAAGAGGCTAATGCCAGCTAAATAAGGTGAGTGGGTTTCGGTATCCCAACTCAGTTTGCTTAGCTTAGAGCAAGGCTGCATCGGCAGTAAGAGGTCGTGCATTGTCAGGAGAAGGAGGTTTTTGCCCTTCTGAGCCTGTTTTCCATGACTAAATAGGCAAGTTGTCTAAGTTACCGTACATTTACGGATAGAGTGACCATTCATCCTTTTGGTAGTAGTCTATTGAAATCGATTTCTTTGCTGGTCCAAAAGCGAAACAATGAAATGCTCATGTAATGCAAGTCCGGTTTTGGTTGCACTAGCAGCTCCTCTCCTTTAGCTATCCAAATCATTCTAAGTGTGACGTTATTGTAGGGTCTCATTTCCAAACATTAGTCCCTCCAGAAACTTCGTTTGGTGGAAGCGGGAGAGACTGACCACTGGTCACACGGGTCTCCCTCTGGGTAGCCCGTAGGGCATGGGGTATCCATCAGACGAGCGCTCTTCTATAACGAAGTGACTGATGGCCATTCTGTATAGTGGAATGGATAACCCAAGTAGTACTCGACATTTTCCGATTGGCTGCATCTGGCTTCTCCTTGCGAATAGAAAGCAAGGCCAGGTCATCCATTCTGAAAGGGCGCCCCAACCGGGGTTCGTCTTCCGAATGCCCGTTTCCACAGTTGAAGAGATCATATCAGTTGTCCAAAATGGAGAGGTTTATGACATCCTCGGACAACGGTACGGTGGTATTATGGTAGGTAGAGCATGCATTGAAGCCGTGTTATCCATCGTACAAGATGGCGATCCGAAAGGACCGTTTATCGATTGACGCGATAACTCAATAACGTCAAGACATAGCGCAAGTTGAAAACACAGTCATCAACTTTTAAAACGAGGATTGGATTTTTAGACATGGCGCTCAGATGGATACCCAGATGGATCCTTAGACATTGAGCCCGTATGACCACCCAGATGGATTCTTAAAGATGGTGCCGGATGGATACCCAGATGGATTTTTGGACATGGTACCCGGATGGATACCCAGGTGGATTCTTAGACATGGCGCCCATATGGATGCTCAGATGGATCCTTAGACATGCCCAGATGTATTCTTAGACATGGCGCCCAGATGACGTTCGATGATCCATCAGAGCATCCAATGAACGCAATGTTTGACATGGGCGCCACCTCTAAAAATTTATCTGGGTATCGATCCGGGCGCCATGTCCAAGAATCCATCTGGGTATCCATCCGGGCACCCATGTTTAAGAATCCATCTGGGTATCCATACGGGCTCCATGTCTAAGAATCCATCTGGGTATCCATCTGAGTGCCATGCCTAAAAATCCAATCCCGGTCACAATATTCTAGACCTTTGGAAAGCGAAAAAACACATGGATGTCATCTCTGCAGAGCTCTAGGAAGTTCCAGGTGGTCGATAGAAGCTTTAGTGCCTATAACCATGCCCGTCCCCTCTCCTTCATGACAATATATTCATGGTGCGTGACAAACCGATCTACCGTATTAGGAAATGACAGAATGATTTTTCGCTTTCCAAAGGTTTTGCATTGGCGACTATGTTTTCAATTTGATTTTCGAAGAAGTTCGAGAGCATAATTTATATTTTTCAGGAAACCTGGCGACCCCTTTTATATGATGACTTTTAATATAAATGCTAAATAACGTCTTACCATGCATATACTTACCAAAACATACCGTCCATAGTCCTATGTGCATAAACAATCGTGATACGGCTTGAAATTGTCGAGTTATTCTCGCAATTCGCACATGTGCCCTCTATTCAGGGCTAAAAAGGACGATGTATACCCATTTTTAAAAATCTGAGAAAAATATATGTTATGCACAATTGAGAGAGGATTCATAATCCACTGTCAAAAGTTTGGGTTTCGCCCACCTAGGGTGTGAAAAATGCAAAGTTATGTCAAAAATAGGGGTTTTTCATCGATAACTCGATTAAATCTTGAGCATATTGAACAATTTTTGAGATTTCCGCGATCTCCAGGCGCATCGAATGAGCTATTGAGAGTCGATTACTTTTACATGGTTGGCCATGTCTCATTTGGGTTACGGTATCACTACGATAGACCATTCTCATGATATAATAATTGGGCAATCGTCCGCAAACACTTCGGGCTATGACCCTACAAAGTTTTAGCTAATTCTCAATTTTTGATTTTCCATCCCATCCGAGGGGGTCCTCCCATTTCTCATAATATAATGTCTCTTAATGGGATATCTAGCTACTGCACAAATTGGCAGTTAACGGTAGCCACCAAAAAGTGCACCGTATTACACATAGGCAAATCAAACCCTTCCCTGTCCTATAGCATGTCACAGCACTCCAAGCGTTCTAATAGCGAATAGCGGTTTCCGCGCATAGGATCCTATCCTGTAAGCGAACCAGTGAACGAAAAATTATGAATTTAAAAACTTACGTTCGTCTCTATGAATTCTAACACGTCCGAAAATTTGGTGTAGATCGGTTTAGCCACTCTTGACAAAATTCAAAAAAATGGTGATTAATTCGTTATTAGACACATTCTTTACCGGGCGGAATGCTGTGATGGATTCGTCCGTCCTTCCTGTATCTAACTCTGTCCGTGATCTTGGTGTGCACATTGACTCACAACTCACATTTTCTGTCCATATTGATACAGTTGTTAAAGGAAGAAAGTAACGAAAAATTCCTTATTTTAGATGCTTTTCATACTTTGTCTATGACTTCGTATGAGGGATAAGAGCTGAAATGGCAACATACAAAAATTTTTTAAAAAAATTGTGATTTTTGATATTTGGGATGATCAAAATAATATATCGTTCCGATTCCGGCTCTGTTGATAAATACAGTAGCATCGGTTCTGTTAAAAGGCGCGCATTTTGTGCTGGCACGCATTATTCTCATGCTTGTGCTTTTCATTATTTTGGTTTTTAAGTTTCGTTTTCTGCTCCGTTTGATGTTTACACGTAGTTTTCATGTATTTACGTTTTGCATTTCATAAGGATTGCCATTATCAGCCTTGCCATATCACTCTCCTATAAGAAATCTTTCTCGTCCTAGACTGCCACCCTTATAAAATACGCCAAAAGAGCCCTTGCAATAGCTGCAGTCAATCATTCTGTTGATTTTGATGTTCAGTTGGTTCTTCTATCAGTTGTAAGGTGCTTGTTCAGAAGCACACCTCTTCGTTGTGGGCGTTTAGAGCCCTGGATGCTGCAAGATCGGTGACTGATGATAGTGGAAGGGAGACAGCGAAAGTCTCCGCTCCCTTCGTTGGGACGGTAAAGACAAAACAGGTAAGCATTCAACCCATGTGCTCATATTTATTCTGGTTGAGAGAGGTTTCTATTACTTTTTCCCTCGTATTTGTACTTTTCGTCCGAAGTTTAATATATGGGCAAAATTCCTGGTCGCTTAGTTTGTTCCATACAGTTCACTGAAATGCCGGAATTCTAATTTGTGAATTGGTACCGTGGAATTGAATTCATTTATTCATTAATGGTAATTTGTAATCCGCAATCATGACAAAACCAGCAATACCGACAATATCGTTCAGTCGGTTCCGTCGTCCTCCATTCCCGTCGTCTATCTCAAGTCCCTCCTCTATATCGTCCCCGATTGTTCACCACTTTCTATAGTATTTTGATATTACTTTCGAAGTTATTTGCGCATAAATGCTTACATACTCGTCCTCCACACTGCTTTTATCCTCACTTCTTTTTCTTGAT
>LS943922.1:918103-933144 GCA_900490955.1 Micoletzkya japonica | reverse complement strand
TTGGAGGAGAGGAGTGCTTGGTTAAACTACAAACTACCCCACGAGATTTACCGTATCTCGCACATTCAGATGGCCGTACTGAGGCCCAGATAACATTTTCGAATCGGGATTTTTGCTCGTCTTGTTGTCTAGCCCATACCACAATGTTTCCAACGGATAACTCAGCAACGATTTTTTTCGTGGGACATTTCCTTTAAATAGTTTCTAAATCTATAACATGTTGCATCGTCAGATCAGCGAGGTCAGCCCGGATTCGGAAATGCAGGGAAAGGTGCTCGTGGGCGACCGGCTGGTCTCCGTCAACGGACAGGTAGAGGCTTCCACGGCATTCCAAGCGTTCTACTAGCGAAGAGCGGTTTCCGCGCATAGCATCCGATCCTGTCGACG
Source organism: Micoletzkya japonica (assembly GCA_900490955.1). Classification (NCBI taxonomy): domain Eukaryota; kingdom Metazoa; phylum Nematoda; class Chromadorea; order Rhabditida; family Diplogasteridae; genus Micoletzkya; species Micoletzkya japonica. Next base: position 932,757 of record LS943922.1, on the reverse strand, counting down.
AACCACTAAGCCAAAATGCATGAGTATGAAATCTTAAGCTCCTCGTAGTGAACTCAAGAAGTGCTGAAATTTTGGTGCCGATTGGTTTATCCGCTCATGAGATAATTCAAAAATAGTGCTCAACTCGCTATGAGACACATTCTTCACCGGGCGGAATGCTGTGCTTCGAAAAAAGAATGTTCCGTCAGTTATCATCATTCCGATCACAAGCTCCACCAGAGCTGTCCACTAAAGATATGACTGCGAATTGTTGATTCAAATAATGAACTTTTTTGAATTTCGATAGTGCTACATTCCTTCCTCTCACCTGTGTCCATAGACAGCACAGATCACCAGAATCATAGCACATTTGGAGCCAGCAAGATAGATCAGAAGACGCGTAGTGGATTAAAAAGATCCGCCGACCACAAGACCGATCCGTCAACGAGCGGATAATGGTGCGTTCTAGGGTTTGAAAACCAAACCTTTTAATCGCATTATGAGACCGAGAGAGTGATGAGGAGGATGGAAGAATGAAGAGAGTCAGACGATAAATACGCAAATTGCGCTTGGTTTTCAAACCCTAGTGCGTTCGGTGTCAAAGGGGGGGGGGGTCAAAAATCCTCGATTTTTTTCTATGATTCTTTGTTGACCTATGATGAAAACCGGTCTGATCTTCCTAAAAATGAAAAAACCCGACTGCTTTTTCTAGAAAGGCTGCACAGAATAACCCCTTTCTCTGAACGTCGACAAAGAATAACAGAAATTTCAAAGAAAATCAGACCTCTTTTCATCATAGGTCAACAAAGAATCATAACAAAAAAATCGAGGATTTTTGACCCACCCCCCCTTCGACCGAGCGGACCATAAGCGAAAAATGTATGAAACGTGAAATAGAGATGAGTTAGATTGCTCAAAACATGTCAAACCCTTTTCTTTCAGCCAGTGCAGACAAACGATGATCTGGTTCGTATCATCAAGACGTGCACCGATAAGAAAGTCAAATTCGTTGTGGAGAGGAGGCCTATGAAATGCGCCAAGATTACGGTAGGGATTCAAGGTTTCTCCCTTTTTTACAGGAGTCAACTTGTTGGCCATTAAATGTAGATAAAAAACGTATGGATAAACTCTAATCCTGTAAAGCATTGAATTAACAAATAAAAGCCGGATCCGGTGAAATACAGCCGGAATATGGGTATATTTGCAGCACGCAGACGACATGTACAACCTGATTCTGCGATGGAAGGGCATGACCCCGAATCTGGATGGACTCACACTGGGAAAGGTTCGTTTCTATGGTTGAGAAACAAGTAGTCTGTCCGTAGTCTCATTCCTACTTCCGACACCGAAGCGGTGTGACGAGAGTGCACTAGTGCAGATCAGGATGTTTATTTAATTTTTTTTCAGGATCTGCGAGTGGCGCTGGTTGAGCCGACTTCTGTGTGGGAGAAGGTGAAAGTGGGCGACTATTTGAGGAAGGTTAGCAGGAACATCTGTTTACATTACTCTAGTTCCGCTTTTGCACCTTTATCTGGACTATCAGTGGATTTGGGTTCAAAGGAATCCAGAATAATAATAACATTATTATTATTATTATTATTATTATTATTATTATTATTATTATTATTATTATTATCATTATTATTATTATTATTATTATTATTATTATTATTATTATTATTATTATTATTATTATTATTATTATTATTATTGATTAACGAGCCTTATCAGGTGGACGACGAGGAACAGAACAGCGCCAAACAGGCGATGAAGGCCATCAAGGAGTCGGCCTTCTCACGGGGAGCGGTATAGAATATTTAATAATAATAATAATAATAATAATAATAATAATAATAATAATAATAATAATAAGAGGAATTATGCAAATTAGACTGTGAAAAGCAACACACCCTGCATATAATATACCAATCTGTTGGTATAAAATATATATACCAATGATCCCCCCTCCTGCCATCTCATTTCCTCTTTTCCTCACCAGGTCGTCGTGTCCTTCTACCATCCACCGGAAGGCTCGTTGAGTAGTTCCGATTCCAGTACGGAGAAGGGCGTGAGCGATAGCGCGTCTAAGGTAGGAAAATGTTTGATGGGGGAGGGATTACTTATTCCTGTTGAAGAGTATCTATGTGAGGCCCCCGACCTAACTATTTACTTCAAAACCCCCCTCTTTGAATTATTCAAAAGTGAGCATTTGAAGTTTGGCTGGAACTTTCTCTCGAAGAGGAACGGAGCCGCGCAGCCCATACCGCCGGATGCTCTGCAGATACTCAAGGTAACTTGGCTTTTCCATTTTTATGCATTTACCTTTGCAAAGGAGGATCAATCATGCCCGTTGAATATGATGCCCGTCCGAGAAACGAAAAGAGAAAGAACCAATTGAAAATCGGGCTCTTGTTTAGAGTTCGGTAGGTGACTCATGACCAAGTCATGAAAGTGAATTCTCTGTCTGCGTCTCTTCATTCTTCTCTGCCGTCTCGGTCCATTCTTGCCCTTTCATGACCAAATCATTGGTCGTTTGCCGAACTCTACTCCTCCTGTTTATATCTCATTTTCAATGTGCTACCCTTCCACACCGTTTCCTTTATCGACAATGATTGTCTGGACGATACTACCTGTACACTCAGTCTTTTGATCAAAGTAGCCTTTAGAGAATAGACCATTCCATTCGGGTCGTTCTGACCACAGCATTCCAAGCGTTCTAATAGCGAATAGCGGTTTCCGCGCCTAGGATCCGATCCTGTAAGCGAACCAGTGAACGAAAAATTACGAATTTAAAAAAGTTAAGTTCGTCCCTATGAATTCTAACATCTCCGAAAATTTGGTGTAGATCGGTTTAGCCACTCTTGAGAAAATTCAAAAATGGTGGTCAATTCGTTATTAGAGACATTCTTCACCGGGCGGAATGCTGTGTGACCAATATGTTTCGCTGCTTTTGGTGACGAGACGCGTCGCGGTTATAAATGGAGTATGAAACATATACATCGAAAAGACCCGAATGGAATGCTCTATTGGAGAAGCAGAAGAACTTCTACCTCGTCCCTCCCCGATTCCCGCCAGCTCTCGTGAAGATGAACGAACAGAAGGAGAACCGAGAGTGTCAGTCAAGTTTTTTTTATATAGAATATATATTTTTAATTTAGTAAAATATATGAAAATTCAAATAAGCGATCACCGTGGGACTACGTGCTTCGAATATTCAATCAGCTAAAAAGCAATATTACAGGAGTATAAAATAAAATAAAAAAAACACTGTTTAGTGTCGTTCGCAAAGGACCGGATCCAGAATATGATAGGCTGCGAGCACAAAGGTTCTTCATTTTTAAGCTTTCAATTATGATTTACCTCAAGCTTTTCCTTGTTATGGCTATCTAGATTACGAATTTTCATTTTCCCTGGGATTTCCTCAATTTTGTGTTTCAAGGCACGCTGCTACCGACGCCCAAGAGAACGGGTTCATGAGGGGGATGAAGGAGTTGGAGGGGAGGGGAGCGGGAGGGGAGTAGGAGGGGGAGAGGAAAAGAAGAGAAGAGAAGAGAAGAGACGGAATGGGCACGAAGACACTAGATACTCTCGATCGATAAACACACGTCGTCGTTCGCTTGCTGTATACACGGACCGTGGGCCCGAACTGGCGTTCGGCAAATTAACCATAATTGGGTCAGTATTGGGTGATGAAAGTCCAAGGTTTGGCCGAGATAGGAGAGAAGAATGAAGAGACGCAGCGAGTGAAAGCATTTTGCATTTTTTGGTATTGTAGATCCCCGCATTCAAATTTGCGTTCCGACGGTAAAGATTGCGTCTTCCGCTCGTTTTAACCAATTTAAATTGCACTTTTGGCTGTGCACTTTTTCTAAATAACGCAAGGTCAATCAAGAATGCGCGGAACGAAAATTTAAATACGAGGACCGACAATGTTGGGTCATCTGCCCACAGTGTTCTAAATGTTAAGCGAACGAGCCAAAATGCTTAGGGTACGGTGTTTTCCGTGCGAGAGTTCCTACCGAAATCAGGGTTATTTTTCAGCATCTTGTTCGCTTAACATTTTTACTATTGTCAGAACACTGTGTGCCGAAAGGCGGCGCCATACCTGCTGCCGCACCACTATTTATTTAGAGCATTTTTTAAGTATACGTTTCATACATCATTCATAGCCGCGACGTGTCCCGTCGCCAAGCGTAGCGAAACGTACTGGCCAAAAAGACCCGAATGGACATGCGCTATATTTAATCTGGCTGATCTACTCCTCTATTCGTCTCTTGAAAAGATGCCTTCCCGAAAGCCGGAAGAAAGTCAGGAGAAAATTTCAAACAGAAACGTGTCCATATGCATAACTGCGTTACGCTTCGTATGCTTCTTATTCATTATGCAATATCGTTCGGTCCGCTCTCTCGGAGTTCGGGCGATTTCTATCCGTCGCGGGTCCTCCTTCCTTCTCTCCAGTAGAAGAGGCTCACGAAGATCGGCACGAAGATGTACGCCCCCGTTGAGGCCTTAACAATGCACAGTGTTCTGACAACAGTCAAAATGTTAAGCGAATGAGATGCCGAAAAATAACCCTGATTTCGGTAGGAACTCTCGCACGGAAAACACCGTATCCTAAGTATTTTGGCTCGTTCGCTTAGCATTTAGAACACTGTGGGGTAGCCTAAGAATTCCCCTAATTGATTACCGTGAAACAACTAGGGAAATATACTACAAGTAACTCCCGCATCTCACCTCGAGAGAGGGCGGCAGTCCGTGAGGATGACAGGGCCAACACTGAGGGAGAGAGAGGCGGGGCCACCTGGACCCGGTCACTCTCCCTAGAGCAGAGCCTTGCCCGATGCTCACGCTGTGACCGAGCGAGAGAGTATGCAGGTACCTGCAATATTAAAATACAATATTTATATTTATTCCCTCTGCGACAAGACAATCAAACGGTATGAAGTGTTTAGCCAAGGTAGAAATAAGTTGATTTGTTTTGATGGAACTTCTCCACCACTAATACATTCTTGCAACAACTTAATTTTATCGAATATACTATATATATAGTATGGTTGACCATAGTTTCATTTGTTACGAACGAACCACAGAGTGCAGTGCAGGTACAACCAATTAATGTGCGGTTAATTGATTGTTAGATACAAGAGAGGAATGAATAAACGCAGGAAACGAGAGCAATGTTTGCACAGCTTTTTCCAATCAACGACGAATTTTCATAATCTGAACTCAGGACACTGAGAGCTACTATTCAGTGATATCAAAAATGCATATGGTTGAAATTGGTCGGAAGGGGGTCTTTGTAGAAGTTAAGACTTTTAAGATTCAAGCTCGCATGGTCAAATAGATGAGTCGCATGCATACGCAATGAAGCAATAAATTTCCGTTTGGTGGACGATATCCATTCAAAAAGGCAAATCTTCCATGAAGGAAGAAAATCAGCGAGCAACAAAACACCCACGCATTGATTTCTTTGCTAAAAAATTTCCATTGATTGTCTCATGTTTCATTTTTTTTCTTTTATTTATCATCAGTTTGAATGATGATGAACACAAATCGTGCGAAAGCTGATCGACCGTAAAAGTACCAAATAGTGAAAACGAATGGGAAGTGGCCACTCGAGTGGTCACGACCGTTCATTTGCAGGAATCGCAGACAATGGCACGGCATTCAGTTCGCGATAGCTAACATATTAATTGTCAAAAAATTAAAGATTTTTGTATTTTCTGAGAGTGTTCCACCATCTCCGAATGTTGCTAGTTTCTAAATAAAAAAATGTATATTGAAATATTCACGACTTAAAGTGCATTTATAGCGGTATACGGTAGAGATACCGTAGTTTCAGAGTGGGCCGTTTCACGGCAAGTCGAACAAGCCATTTTTGACGGGTTCATTTGGCTTAGAGACGGCACGGGAGGTAGCAAATTCTAGGGCGACGCTCGGAACAAAAAACATTTAATCGATGCAAGCCCAATTTTCCTATTATGTTTTCCGTACCTTTTCATACTTTTTTTCGTGGCACATGTGCTTTTCCAGATATGTATCATCGTACTTAGTGCACTGGACAGGTTATGGACTCCATACCTAAAATTTTGGAAAAAACAGTGGACTGAAATCACGTTAAGGACATACAATATGGTCTACTCTTTCGATATAAAAGCGAAAGGCAGCTAAAACAGGGAAAAAATTAGCTGATTATGATGAAAATACTAAGCAATAATTAATTTGACACAGTTGAACTGATAGCTATATATACTGTAGAAAGCTGACTACCACGAAAATCCCTGAAAACCCTGACGCATTCTTTAACTACGGTAAGTTCGCCGCGTGCCGTCTTAGACCCGTCTTAGCGTTTTGCCGTGCCGTTTTAGGTGTAGGTCATGAACCACGTGGTGGTGGTAAATAAACGGGTAGTCAAATTTGTTAACTATCTACAACATAGTGGAATAAAAAGATTCGTCGGAAAATCATTCCGAGTATAAGGCGAGAGAGTGTGCAAAAGTGAGAGAATTAGACTCATTTTGGAACGGAACATCGGGTTATTCCACTATTTCACTACACACCAAATCTGCATTCAGTTTACTCTATTTAGCGCGCAATACATAAGGCACTCTAAGCTATAATACATACTTGCCCTACAATAAGATTCTCTGTCTGACTCTTTCTGCACGATTATGCTTCCTGCCAGTGTCATCCATTGCAAGCATGCCTCTGTATTCAGAGACGCCTCAAACATAAAAGGTAGAAAGAGGCAGAAGATAATCCAACACCACGCCGACATTGAGTAAAATTTCACTGGAATGCTAGCAAAATATTCCTTCACAATATGAATCACAGTATTCTGACAACAGTGAAAATGTTAAGCGAACGAGATGCCGAAAAATAACCCTGATTTCGGTAGGAACTCTCGCACGGAAAACACCGTATCCTAAACATTTTGGCTCGTTCGCTTAGCATTTAGAACACTGTGGAATTTCGTGATGATTTAACCAGCCGTAAGGGCACGCACATTTGGTGTTTCCATAACATGGTATTTCCATAGCAAACTGTAGAAAGTCTAAGTGCATCTCGTCTGGTTATTTTGCTATTTGGCGAAACTAATATATACACAAGGAAAAAACTACCAGATAAACATTGGGATTAGTCCACATTGTGCACATCTTCAGAATGCCTGTTTGCGAAGTCAAAAGCGCTCAAAGTTTTTCTTCAAAATTATAAAGTATACTCAACGTTTGAAGGCTCCATTCGGAACCGTAGTCTATGCAAATTCCTGATGGATTCGATTGAATAGGTCTGATGATCTCAAAAACGGTTCGCTCTCAATCTATGCTAATCTGTAACTAAAGGGCATCGGATCGACGAGCGAAAAATCTGCTGAACTGCGCTACTTCCGTTTTCGATACTTCCTATTAATGACAGTGTGCGGATAATGTAATAATTTATTGTTTACTAATAAATCGGCAAACAGTAATGTTATCCGAATTCATGGCATGTTCTAATTCCAGCAAAATGTTTCCAATGCGACCAACAACTATCCATGGTCGAATATTGCCGCAGTTGCGTTTTCCCTTCTCCCTTCTGGTAGATTCGAGCTCAACGCAGTATTTCCAGTAATGTGTGTACTGCTATCTATTTTCATGCTAACGTCATACTTATCCTTTTCTGTTTTTCTCACAATTACTCGCTTCTATGTCCTTCTATCAAGGTACGAAAGCGGCTTCATTTTCGCTCACTTCACACAAATACCGTTCAATGCACATACCAGTTCACCTTCACCGGGTAAGGCTTATAATCAGATATTATTGACGAAAAAGTTCCGTCAAAAATCTCATTCTTTCTTTATCTGCGCTCTCTTCATACCGCCTCGCTCTCTCGTCAGAAATAGGAATGAGACGTCTGACGGAACATTGTCCTCAACCATACCTTAAAACGATGAATGCGTTTACTATTTGGTCCTTCTATAGAGCTTTACTGTCGTTTATCTTCTGAAATTTTCAGCATCATTTATTGCAACAAAAAAAGAGAAGCACTTAATCAAATCGGTGATTTCATTTCCTCTAATTGTATGCTAATCAAGGTTGATGAAATAACCGATTTTATGAAATGCTGGTATCCCAAAACACTTGTTTATAAGCAGACCTTCACGATCGCAACATCGTCTGTCTCCATTACCGTAAATCTCCTTCTGCTCTTCGTGTTGGCTCGGTCCCACAACGAATCCATCGGAGCCTACCGTATCCTACTCGCAGCCTTTGCCATTATCGACATTATCTTGTCGCTTTTCCATTTACTCATCATGCCGGCAAGCCATCAATGTTTTCGTGTTCTAACTTTTTTCAGGGAGTATACATAACGTCGCTCGGCTACATCGTATTCAGCTATAATCTTGCCTGGACGCCGGAGTGGCTTGTTTGGCAGGTTGGACTGTTATAGACTACATTAGCTAGATTAATGTAGGAAGGCAGAATGCCATATAATTGCCCTCGTCAATCACAATTCTACTGCTTGACGAGCCAAATAAAAAACACCGTTTCAGCAAATGGGTCGTTTCATCAACACTAATTGTCCGTGTATTATGGTTGATGAAATGACCGATTTGCTGAAGTAGTGGTTTGATTCCAAAATGAGGCTAATTCTCTCACCTTTGAAAACTGTCTGGCAAGATATTCGGAATGATAAACAGACGGATATTTTAATTTCACTATATAATATATATTCTCGAGTGCGGTCGGGCGTTCGTGGCACTCTTCTACGAGACGTTCTTCCTGCTCGCGTGCCACTTCGTCTACCGCGCGGTCGTCCTCGCTTCGTATGCATACATTTTTGACGAAGATTACGGCTCGTTGAAATTTTTTATTTGGTTTTTAAAGGGACATGGAAGTGATTTTCAAGTGAAGCTTATATGAAAGATTTTGTCGTAATTAGTATAAAACCAAAAGGAAAAATAATAAAAATTAATAGTATTCGAGAAATGATTTTTTGAAATTTCGTCCAACGACGACGTTACTGTGTTTAGCGAAAGGAATTAAGCCAAAAGCGACATTCTCCTTAACGACGGAAGCCCGGAACGAAAAAATAAAACATGCGATTTTCGAGTTTTTTCTTAAATTTTTTTATTGTCACTATGTTTTTTCTCACATTTTGAAACCTTAGAAGAATTTTCATTGAATTACAAACCTTTTGGTTAGAGGCTGCTTCCTCCCTTTAAAATATTTTTTATAAACAAACCACCCGTTGTAATTCACCGGATAAAAGCGGGCGTTCAAATATTCCAGAATAGACAAAAATATTGTGTTTTCGTGGCGGGAGCAGTTACAAACTATTTGAATGCCCTTGTTATCCGGTGAATTTCAACGTGCTCTTTGTTTATGAACCAACTTACAACGAATTTTAATTATTTTTTACTAGTAAGTCGCCCAGACCGTCGTGATCACTAATAGAAAGACTGTATGTGCAGAAAGATTACGAGAAAAATGTTTTTGCTAAATCCAGTATATGCAAGGCACTGTGCTGCAGCGCTGTTAGGCCTAAGGTTAGACCGGTTTTGTCTGTTATCCTTTTTGCTGGAAATGATAAACAGCATTGCACAGGGTGGGGGATTGATCTGATATCACGTAAGTGGGCCGTTGTCACGGAGATTGATGCTTAGATTACATCGAAATTGACAGGATATTTTATGCCTTCGGAAAAGTAGTAAGTCTCTTTAGTTCCTAATTATCTTTACAGCTCTTCCTTGCTTTCCCGTCCGATATGGACCATCATAACAGTTGCTGCCAATCTTACGTATACTGTTGTTATCCTCATCGTTTGTGGGGTAAGCAAGCTTCGTCTTAGCATTTAAGTCTGAACTTTCTGCATTATCTTTATAAATATGCATATCAGACGGATTACCATCCGACAGAGGCCAAGCGTGCCTACTTTTCTCCTTATCTCAAGGAGACTGCCGGAATCGACCTCACCGCGGACCCGCACACAGGATTCCTTGCCGTGCTCTATATGGTATTGCTACACGTTTAAAATTAACGCTTATTACAATGAATGGAATTGAAATTTTGCGACGTTTCGCATGGTTTCGCTTTTAAAATGCATTTTGGATCCTTTTGTCAGGACGAGCGGCGCAACTACCGCAGGCTCGCACTCGTTAACGTACTTGTTTCGTCTTTCCTGGTTGTCTTTACCCTACTTCTCATAATTTCCTCATGCATTTACATAGTGCGCAGGATTCGCTCTGTCAGGTTATCTCTATTTTGCGTTTTCAAAGTAGATGCTATGCACTTTTGTCAAGAATTGTCTGAGTGGACGTTCTCGCAGTTACGTCTGGGTTTCAGTATGGGAACACTACAGCGTAAAGTGGAAATGCGCATGTTCTTCGTTCTTCTCTTACAGGTACACATAAAGACGGCATGCATTTCATTGTTGTGAGTGGCTTGTTTTTCGTTGTTGCGTAAAAAGGCTTGCTAAAAATGAACAGCATTGATCGTCAGACGGGTTGTCCGGTGGTGTTTTCGTACGCTCCCATCTTCGTCATGTTCTTCTCGCCCTTCTTCAATTGGCACCTCGGCAGCTTTGCGGGTAAACCACGGTTGTCCTTTAGCTAGGCGTCATTTATAACTAGCTTCAACGACAAGAAAAACATTGTCCTTTTATGCATAGCTCTTTCCTGGCCTGCAAATTGTTTCGGCTGACGCACATAAGCATCTATTCAATACGTTATGTAGCCGAGTGAGATTACTTGGCTCAGGAGATGCTGTGATCATGTCTACCGCCGTGTTTCCCATGCTCGATCCCATACTGCTGCTCTACTTTATCAAAGAGTTAGTTGTAGTGCTGCTGAATCCCATTTATATTATTTGGAATAGCGGGACATTGGCGCGGTTATCTAATGCATGCAGCATCAGTTTTCCGGTATTAATACGTTCCTTGCCGCACTTTAGCTCTAGCACATCACTGTTCGCCATAAAACAGGCCATAAGTGAGAAAGTGTGGCAGTCGCAATTGAGGAATGATTCGGAACGATTTAGATACCGTACCACGGTAAGGCGCTTGGTTTTGTGTCAGCCAATGCACAATCCGCAACAATCGGTGCCTACTATCTCCACCAACACCCAACGACGAAGTGCGCGACGCAATTTGTAGGCACAAACCAATCGCCTAGCCGGACGCTACCCTCGAGAACATTATCAAGTACATGTCTGCTATGTGTTTTCGTGATCTTGAAAATCAAAACTAGAAGAGAATAAAATTTATACATACCTACATGAATGGCGAAACACAATGAACCGCAATCGGAAAGCATATGAATGTATCTAAAGACGAATCGAATGACTGAGCTTTGCTAAAAAAGCTATTCAATATTTTCTTTATAGCTCACAGCTAGCGATTAGCCTGATTGAAAGACACGAACGCGGATATCCTCCGACGGCACGTTCGGTACAACAAATAGAACTAAAAAAAAACTTTGACTTGAGCAGGGTTAGGCGCTCCAGAGTCACCATCCTGACTCTATCGAAGCCTAGTCTTCTCTCAATCACTCGGCCCTCACCCGTACCAGAACACCCCGCTCGCAACTCGGACACGACGACTGTCGTCGGTCATCCGCCGCGCACACCTCGTGCGCGTAGTTGCCGCACGCGTCCTCCGTACACCGCAGATAGCGAAGGGCCCGGAGGCCTGAATGGAGAGCGTTCTAGGCTTGATGAGCGCACAGTGAATGGCGACTATCATTTCTACTCGTTCTCAAATGTTCGTTCTTACAATGCAGATGGCTAGGACATTGGTAATGTAATGAGCACATATAATTCTCCGACTACAGGGGATAAATGCTACCGTACGGTTTTTCTTGCAGGGCCTACTAATCCTATCGTAGCTCAGTAGCGGTACCTTTAACGGGGCTCGTCGCGCTTCGGCAGAGCATACAGACGAAGGCGGGCAGACGCTTGGCGGAAGGGGGGCCGATTGGCCGGAACGACCCTGAGGGTATTCGAGGGAAGGGAGGAGCAGGGGACGGAACCAAGCAGACGTGCAGCAAGCTCGGGAGCTGGAGCCGCCTGGAGAGGAAAACTACCTTTGATGGATTGGCCGCATTAGTCTAGCTATATGCTACGCTTCAAAAGGTGAACAATGCATGGTATTACGATGGAGCTGCGGATGGTCCATAAAGCAATGACTGAACCGCACCTCCACCTCACTCCGCCGTGCCGGCACCCGTCGCAGGCCCCCCCCCCTCGGCGGCGGTGCCGCTGCAGCTGGCGGCTGTGTCTTCGGCCTCACGACCTTTGCCTCGGGACTCTTGATCAGGCCCGCCTTAAACCTCGCCTCTTACGCGTTCTTCAAATCTCGTAAGCGGAAAACTCTGGGAGTATCGAGGAAACGAATATTGCAGACTACTCCGTCACTGTGAGCGGGAACCACCAGGTATACAATAAATACTGTCCACGTTCTATAATTATCAGCAGCGACCCAACAACAACTACTCTGACTGAGGAAACAGCGAAAACCAAGGCAACAGAAACCACTCGCACGTATGTCAGTCCAGTAGGCCAGCCAGCAGCTTACCCTCGCGGGTTGCGTCCGGCGACGCGCATCATCCGGTCGGCCAGCGAGACCAATTCCCGGACCCGGCGCATGTCCGTGTCCGTACGCAGCACGGCCAGGAAGAGGGCGGGCGCGTGCCGCGTGAACTGCAAGGGGACAAGATACCAATATCCATCTGCACGTCTGTAATAGTTCAAACCAATTCTGGAATAAAAAAAGCTTTCTAAATAAATAAGATCATATTTTAGAGTCACTTTCACAACCGCGCTTCCAGCTTTCAGAACCCGCTTTCAGAAAAAAAAAGAAAAATGTTCTGGTTCCGTTGAACTCCGCCTCACGGTCCGCCCTGACAATGAGAATGTGCTTTTTTTTGAATCTCTCTTTTTATTTTCAGCATCTCTATGACTGATAATATCAAGCCTAGTCCCGCACATACAAGATCATTGCACTGTGCAAAGGGCAGCTGGCCGGGCTCCCTAATATATCAGGACCCATGAGAAGAGCAAACTTATTCATACGTGGGCACGGCCGTAAGTACGGGTGGTAGCCCCTATTTTGTGGCTAATAGGCCCGAAAAACTATTTTTGGGTATGATTATGGGAAAGCAGAAACTCGGTTTTAGATGACCGGTAGCCCCGTATTTTTGGGATGGTACCCCCATTTTTAAAAGTTTGTGGGGGTTACCTGCCCACGTATGAATGTATTTACCTGAACTTCTCGACCCGTTCCTTGTCGTATCCATGCGAGTTCTCCAGATGGCGGCACATATTCGAGATGTGCGGGGACAGGAAGAAGTTGCACTCCGGACACGGCTCACTACTGCAAATAGCCCGCTTTATTATTCATTCAGATGCCAAATCGTTGCAGTTTTCTCTTTTTCATTTGAAGCTTTGAAGTCTCTGATCGCTCGCTCCTTTTCCCATTTACAATTCAGATAACGAAATGTCGGAAAGAAATACTAGACTTGGTGATGTGCAGGATTCCACGAATCACCCGTAATCCGACCCCCAGCCCTTCCCCCCACGCGGCTGCAGGAGGTACGGTAGCTCGGAGAGGGGCGTGAACTTGGGAGTTGGGGGAGGGGGTGGAAGAGGTGGACGAGGGGCGCGAGGGGGGCGGGGCTTCCAGGGTGAAGGACCCGCATCGGGTAGATCTCTGGAATTATTTGAAGATTAGCATTGAAGATTGGAGGATTTGAAGAACATTTTCAATCCGCTTTTCTGCAAATATGAATGAGATAACTGACGGACTATTTTCCGCAATCATGCATCGTAAATCGCATTTACGACAGTTTTAGCGAGTGTTGTTCAGCGAGGTCCAAACAAAGAGTGAAAAATTATATAGGGGAAGGGAAAGCATACCCAATATCGAATCCTCCCGAGCGTACGAGTACCTGCCTTGAGGGGACAGGGGGAGGGGGATGAGTGGAGGAGGAAGAGGGACCGGGGAAGCGATCGGGCGATTGTGAGGGTGGAAGAGCCTTCTGCATCCACTACGTCCTGCTGCGTAGAATAGAGTAGTATGCAAATTAAGGGAGTGTAGACGAGAGAGCATGGAAATTAGAGAGACGCAGAGACATTCGGAATTTCGGAACACAGACTGGTAAAACGTTGTGGCATCTGAACCTATGAGCAGGTAGACAGCAGACCCTTTGAGCGACTCTGAATATGAATAGAATCATTCGTATCTTGTCATTCGTCGCGTATGGTCGGCTCTCGTCCTGCTCTGATCGCGATCGCCTATTAATCGCTGGGACATTCATCGCCGTAGGTTTGGTGCTAGCCTTTTGAAATAAAAAGCACCCTCACGAGGCATGTCTACCCCAACCAAGACAAAAGCTGCCGATGCCTCTCTCAGATCTCCGGGATCGTTGGCGAAGACAGTTGAGGCGTGCAGGGAACTGTCGAAGACGACGGCTGACGAGTTGGAGCGTGTGTGGAGGAAATTCGCGGAGTTGGACAGGGAGAAGATGTGGATGAAGGAGCGGATCGATGAGTTGAGTCGGGAGAACGAAGAGTTGAAGCAGAGAGTAGTCGAGTTGAAGAACAGTCAGAGGTCCCCACCCCCTCTTATCCCTTCCCTTCCTACCGTACCCCCCTTCCCTCCTAACAGTCCTGCGCGCAGCGACCCCTTCACTCCGCCTG
>LS943922.1:856155-913662 GCA_900490955.1 Micoletzkya japonica | reverse complement strand
GCCCCTTTTAGCATACGCGTAGCAGCCCTTTTAAGCATTATTGATCAACTTTACGCTCCTTTTGGACTATCGTACCTCTTAATTTTGAATTTTTTGCATGACTCCTGAGAAGATGATCTTTCAGTCTCGTTTTTATTACGATATTCAGTACAGTAAGACTTTGCCTATTTCTAACTGCTTGCTGTGCCAGGCTGTGATAAAAGAGTATCGTGCCATTATTCGGACTTTATTGAGAGAGTGATGGGTGTGTGAGTGTTGGCGATTCGCGTATTCACCCACCGTCATCCACCCTTACCACCCTCTCCCTACCCCGTGTTCGTCCCGTGGATAAATTATAATAGGAGAAGAGTAGGCAAACAAAAAAAACCGGCTTAAGAGACTTGCTGATTGTGGCATGCCGAATACATCTTTGACAGAAAGTGAACATTCTACCGTAATCTACCCAAGGGAAGGCCAAATGCATTTCATGTTTCCCGAATTCCAGCTGAACTTATACGGGCTTATAATCAATCTTTCCGAATACTAGAAAAGTAGTACAGTATGTGTAGCATACACATTCACTCTCATTGTCAGTACGAGACGGTCAACTACCGTACGACAAAGGATATTGCAGCAACTAATCGAATAACACCGAAGAATATTTATTTACTTCCATGAGGCATGCATATCGTTACCCAGTTGCACATACCAGTACACGTAATTATACACACTGGCGAAAATATTTGTTCCTAAAGGATCTGTATCACACACTCACACATACATATTCGAGCACGCAAGATGATACAATGCAAGATGATACCTATAATTGGATTAGAGTACGTCGAGCCAGAACCTTGAGAACCTTTCGCTTTTTCGTTAGAGCTAATTGTACCGTTGTTAATACCCAGGGTTCCGAGATGACATTAAAGCTGAGCTCAATCAATGGAGCTCATACGTGGGCAACCTTCCCCGCAATATTTTGAGAAATGGGCCAACCAGCGTACGAAATCAAGCCTACCAACTGAAATTTTGTAGGAAATATAGGCCTACCAAAATAAAATTCCGAACAAATATGGGCCTACCACCCATACTTCGGGTCGGTGCCCACGTATGATGGAGCTCTGTGTTCTGTGACGCATGCTATACTACAACACTAACCTAGCTCAAGTATCTCATTGTCAATTCGGCGCGCGATTACTGTAACACGATCAAAGTCAGTCCCTTCCCCTAGACACTCGACCCGACGGGCCGCTGCAGGAGGTCGTTGTCGAAGAGGAATCGGAAGGCGTCCTTGTAGCCCTGCTCGTAGAAGTGCTTCAGAGACTCCTTCTGGGGTGGGAACAGGGCCTGCGCACCCCGGACGATGTTGCGAAGGTTGACCTGAAAACACCGCTCCACAAGTCTGTTAAAAGATCTGTGCTAATTGGGGTTTAGACTGTTTTACTGTTTCACTCCCTGCGCTCTCCTCATTTTGCACGGTCTCTCGCTCGAAGAGTTGTTTTTATAAGCGCGATAGTGAGGCTCAAACGCAAGAGTGACCATCGTTAAAAAGTGGGTTGTGAGACCCTTTAAGATTGCGACTGTATCTGCATCTCTTCAAATACTCTCGTTTACCATCTATCTTATGTATTATAGCAGCATGACACTATTATGACAAGTCTAATAAGGACGACCAAATAAGTTTCACACCTTAAGTATCTGGTTGCCCAGGGTCATGTTCCAGTCGGCGCCGCTTCTACTCGGGTCCGCGGGTGAGATGTCGCACTTGGAGCAGAAGGGCGAGATCGTGATCGTGCGCATGTCCGCGTAGTCCGGCAGGTTGTTCGAGTACCCGCCGTCGATGTACGACTGACAAGGCATACTGTAGGTGTTCATACTGTACCGTGGACTACGGTAGTCATTGATGGGCTAACGTTATCAGGAAATGAAGACTCGAGATTTCCTGAGCCCGTATACCGCAATCCGGACTGATGCCACCACACCTGGCCAGCTTTCATTTTCATGGTCTTTTTTTTCGACAAACAGACCGACAGACCACCAATCTTGTCAATGGAAAATTGCTAGCCACCTTCAGGCTATCAAGGTAATCGTTCCAAAAGCATTCGAGCAGAAATATATATCTAGCTGCCAACAGCCCACCTCTCCGTCAATCTCGGGCGGCGGTGCCCGTAGTCCCATCGAGTACATGGGAATGTAACAGGAGGCGTTGAGGCACTTGATCAGATACTCGCGATCGGGAAAGGCCGAGACGAGGCGGTTCTGTCGCGTCTGCAGTAAACACAATATCGTACGTTGGCGGGGGGTTGCCTTTCAGTGTGGGGCTTCATAGCCGAGCAAGAAGGTTTCTTGTATGATGTCGATCAAACTATCGATCAAACAGCTTTTGCATAAGAAGCGCACGAGCTTTCAATTCGCACCGTAGTCATTCTTAAGAGGCCATATTCGCTTTTCCATTCTTCCCTGTTTGTCAATGTGTCATATATTTTCATCTCCATTTTTTCATTATTCTTATTCGCACTTCCTTGTGATATGCATAAACTATCTTATGCATGACGATGTGGCGCCTACCAAGTTGAAGTTCTGACAAAAAAAGAGGTGCCTATCATCCGAAGGTCGGGTCCATGCCCATGTACGATGCATAGTACTACCAGGAACGCAAACGATCATACGTGGGCACCGACCCGAAGTATGGGTGGTAGACCCAAATTTCTTAGGAATTTTACTTTGGCAGGCCTATATTTTCTATAAAATTTCAATTGGTTGATTTCGTACACTGGTAGGCCCGTTTTTAAAAATATTGCGGGGAAGGTTGCCCATGTATGCAAACGATCTGCATTTCAAAGCTTCGGCCAATCGAAGCTTTACCGTAACCCATGCGTAAATTCATCGTCACTATGCTAATCTGAATCCCACCTTGTGATTGGTAAGTGAGATGAAGAGCTTGTCGTTAGCTGGAGTGACGTCGTCGGGCAGAATAGAGTCGACTATCTGCAGCACGGAGAGGCATCATTTTTGATTACTAGCACGATATTATTATATGCACCGCCCGCATTCATAGCTTCTTCTGACAGCGCTTATGGCATTATTTACTCATGTTTTCGATGAGTTACTTCGCAGCGAATATAAATGCAGGACTTGTTCGTGAGAAGATAGGGCCGGCATCGTTAACCGCAACCTTGGCATTGTCGGTCCTCGTATTCAAATGTTCGTTCCACGCATTCTTGATTGGATTGGACGCGCAAGTGCACAGCCACAAGTAAGTGTAAATACACCAACGGATGACGGAATTATTACAGTCGGAAGGCACATTTGAATGCGAGGATCGACAATATCATCACAGCCACCCAAACCGGCGCTCACATTGACCAGCCTGTCTGCCAGGTAGAAGCCGGGCGAGAGGGCGCCGAATTTGAGCGCGTTCAGCTCGTCTGCCAGATCGTAGAAGGACTGCACGCCCCGGTCGATATCCTGCCAGAACCGGGGATTAGTCATACTTATTATTGAATAAAACTCCGTGAACGTTTCGACGACTATGCACTAAGCACCGTAAGTCGGCATTGTAGTTACGATCGGAACGGAATATTCTAGGCTTCGTTTTTGCCCATTTTCTTTTCTTTTTCTTGTTTTTCCGACTATTCCTTGCTGGTGTTGAGTAGTTCTATATCACAATATTTTTTCTAATGTACATTCAATCCCAGACATCTTCCAATTGAACGGAGATCGCAGTTTAGAATATTCCGTTCCGGCCGTAACCTGCGGTGCCGAAGTGTGCAGGGTTAGCGCATAGTCGTCAAAACGTAAGGACGTAGAGTTTTATTCAATAATACGAGAAGAGGGGCAATAACCATACATGGGCGTGGTTTGTCCAATCGGACGTTAGGATGAGTGACTGCACCAGAAAATTGTAATGAAAAGCGCTTGCTAGGATAGCTGCTTCTAATTTTCCACTAATCACGTTAGGGAGCCTGCATAGATATTCGGACAACACCAGCCCGTATACGGCAATAACCAAATACATAAAAAAAGAGATGTGCAATCGCCAAATGATTTTGTACTATAGCTAACAATAAAAGAGCGCGTCGCATTGGCTAGTCATACCCATAAGAAAGGCTCGCTTTGCCGCTTTTTTTTAATATTAATTTTACAAAAGAATTGACGCTGAAATTAGAGTTCGACAGATATCAGCGTGTCATCTAAGCGCGCTCCTAGCCTGCGTCTCTCCGCAATCCTTCCCCTGTCGCGGGTCATTCGTGCACTCTGGTGATACGCTCATCGTCGAGCTCTAGTTGCAATATCCCCTCACCCCTCCCCCCCCAGATAAATTATTATTATTATTATTATTATTATTATTATTATTATTATTATTATTATTAATATTCTACCTCATGGGCCAGCAGGAAGAGAGCTGCGACGAGCGATCCGGCTGAAGCTCCGCTAACTCGCCTCAGGCGAGAGAGTAGGGGCTGAAGGTATTGCGTAGCGACAAATTATGCTCACTTGTCAAAACAGGATTTATATTTTCCCATAACCACACCCAAAAAAATTTTCGGGCCTACCCGCTGGAAAGCCTGGGCTACCATCCATATTTCTGGGTCGTGCCCACGTATGAATTGGTGGGGTTGATAATATACCGTAGTCAGTCAAGCCTGCCCATGACTGAATTTGAGCCGAACTCGATTAGGATCAGCAAAGCAAAGCAAAGGCATTCGAGCCATCTACTACAAATTGAAACCTCATAATACCGTGCACACTCACCCCTCCGTTCCTCAAGAAGCATTTGACCACGCCGCAGTGGTACAGGCCAAGGAAGCCACATCCGGAGAAGGATAGACCCAAGTCGGCGCACTCTGAACGAGTCAATAGGCAACATACAGGGGCTGCTTTTCCCCTACAACATCTTGCAATTAGCGGGCTGAATAATTACAGCATGATAAATCTCTCAAGCAACATAGCACATAGTCCCAAATTTCGGCTGACAAACCCCAACATTTATAGAATCTTGTATTACTTACACTTTTGGACCCTACCAGAGGATAAATACTCATACTTTCAATTATTTGCGGTAGGGGTCATTTTCGAGATGCGGTAGGGTAGTCATGTAAATCGAGAATTTAGTACAGCGGTGGGCGTAATTTCGCACTGCGGTACGGGTAATTTCATAGTAAACAGTGGCCTGCGGGCGGGAGGGGTCCTACCCCGTAAATTACAATCAATTACTGTATTTTTCCCCTGGACCCTACCGTAGGATTGCTAATTTGGAAGTACTATTTCTCAAAATGTGGCCGTAATCCAACCTTTGAGTGGCTGGAGGCAGATCGAGGGACGGTGCTGCATCTTTTCCAGTAGCTCCTGCTTTCCGACCTCTTCCCGATCGGATAGCGTAGGTTCACTGCAAGATAAGACTTAGCCAGAGAACCGTTTAATTCTGGATAATTTCCAGTTCAACTTTTTCTTTCAAACCAGCTGGACAGCCAGCGCTATTCTTACGGCTTAAGTACTTTCTTACGGTAACTTAAGTCGGTAAGCGCTCAAAAACTTTCTTTCGGCAATAAAAACGGGGAACGTTTTAGTGTGGGGATTTCGAAAAAGGCAGGAGATTGATCACAAAAAGAATCCTGCTTTTTGTTGCTCACAGCAAAAACAACCATACAAAAACTAGTCAAGGCAAGCATAAAATACCTGTGCTGTGAAGATGGCTTATTGTTCTTGTTCTTGATGTACTTTTTCCACTTTCCCGTTACCTCTTTCCATTTATCGACAACCTGTAAAAAATGTATTTATTTCTTGGACTCATCAACAAAATAAAATAAAAGCTCAAGTTCGTAACAGTTTTGGCAAAACTTACAAAACGATGCGCTCCATGGGATGAATGAGCATGTAAATTAAGAAATTGGAGATGAGGCAGCATGGAAAGATGCAGAAACGGGCGATAATTGGGATAATTGGGACTGCAGCTTATCACTAGATCACTAACCTTCTCTCGCTTTCGTTTCTGGTTTTCCTTATCGTCCTCTCTGGCAGAGTCGTTATCACTGAAAACATCAGATAAGGTTGACAATTGCGAAAGTTCGTAGCACACAACGAGAAAGCCTGATGGATGAAAGAAACGCAATGATTGGATCATACATGGGCAACCGTCCCCACAATATTTTGAGAAACGGGCCTACCAGTGTACGAAATCAAGCCTACCAATTGAAATTTTGTAGGAAATATAGGCCTACCAAAGTAAAATTCCGAACAAATGTGGGCCTACCACCCATACTTCGGGTCGGTGCCCACGTATGGATTGGATAACCTCATCGCAGTGAAGAAGAGAGACAGCAGACAGACAGACGTTGAGAGGTAGACACGGGAAGACCAATCAGGGAGCCGATAGCCACATCTACCAGAATAGGCTAAAATCTCCAAGCTTATTGGAATGAAGCCACCGCTAAAACCGATGCACAGAGAAGAAATGTACCCGTCAGATGTTGGAATCCATTTTAATGATAGCCTAATGCAATTTGGACAAGAAATGTAAGGCGGCCGTGGTAGTTAGACTATGTGATCTGCTCACGAAACAAAAATAAGCTAGAAGCAAGGCATTAAAATAAATATTGAATTTCTTCCGAAAATAGGAGCAATTAGCTCTTAACCGCAACCGGGAAATAGAAGGGGCAGAAAGCTCTGATTTTCGCTGATACCCGGGTCGGATGTGCAACAATTTTTGACTTTGATTTTCATGTTTTCTACATTTCTTAAGTCTATAGGCACGATAATGTGACAATGTGATGCAAAAACCATATAAACAAAAACCATGTGGACGTATTATCTCGAAAGCTGTGTACATTGTAGTCAGGGTTACTGTAAGCGTAATAATCTCGGGCTTTCGGTGCGCTTCTGAATTTGAGCTTCCCCGATAGCTGGTGCGTCCAGGCTGATCTCTTCTTTTTCGGCATGATCCCCGTCTACGCGCGGCTAGCCTCGACCTCCAGTGGAGTGCTGCGCGTGCGACGACCTCTACATCGTGTCAGGTAACTATTAAGATTGTGCCAAATTCTTCCATTTGAATGCCATTCATGAGCCGGACTAACACATAGTTAACAAAAAAGCGAACTCATACGCTGCCATCACACCATTTACTTTCTCTCTAGTATTTGCACCACAATTTGAACTGACAGAAGGCGTCTTTTTGTTTGTTGTATCCATTTCTAAACCTAGCCGATGAAAGTAATTTCCGTTCTTATTCAGGAATGCAAGCTCGGTTCCGATGGCCATCCAGCCGATGTTCCAGTACGCGTCCGAGTGCAACATCACAGTGGGAGTACAGATGGCGATGGAGGGTAAGAATATTACAATTTTAGTTGCGCCCATTTCGATCGCCTTTGGCGGTTGGATAGGACTCGAAACGATCATTTATGTGATAAACAAAATAACTGGGAATATTCAACATAGTAACAATGCATCTCAAGAGTATTTCCGATTTCTTCTGATGCAATTCTTTCGCCGGTTCCAGAAACCGAAGAATGCTTCATTATTTCCGATAAAATCTGACGAGCTTATCTTAATGCAGTAAAAATCTATTCCAGTAGTTCTTTCAATACTTGTGAGATAGAAAAAGGGATGAAAAAGGCGATTTTAGCCATGCACACGGCGGGTCTGCCGTGGGCGGGTACGGTAGTCGCGTCGGCGGTCGCGTTGCGGCTGGCTACCGCGCCCCTGCACATCATGGCCGAGCGGCTGTTCGCCCGCCGCCTGCACGCTACGAACTTCTTCACGCAGAAGATTCTCGAGGTTTTCTTGGAGATGATAATGATTTTTTTCTCTAATTTTGAAAATATAACTTTTTTCTATGTTTGGGAAAGCTACGATTTAAACGAGTTGAATATAATTATGAATCAGACGGAGTTGGATATGATTATGGATCATGCTCATAAGTATCAATTAGATGGTTGAAAAGAGTTGAATATGCATGTCTCCAGACGATCGGCAAGAGGTACAACGTGAAAGTTGCGCCGAACGCCGCTGGCACAGCTCTTGAGCTGAAGACGACGGACAAGAGGCTGGCTGAACAGGCGAATAAGATGGTACGGCAGGATCCCCTAGCTTTCCCAGCCTTGAAATAATTGTTCATATTCTTATATATGGAAAACCGGTTGCTATGTTTTCGTAAATTGTATTGTATCGCTTTTCAGCTGGCTACAAACGTTACAGCAGCCCTGGTCGACCAGCGGTTACAGGTTTTCTTTTCTTCTTTATCTTCTCTTGTTTACTTTTTTCGAGTAAAGCTTTACAATGGCTAGAATCGGCGTTATACAAATTTACTTAGCGCTTTTGCGTACAGCGGTATTGTGCTAAAATTATTGAGAGGTTACGGGGTCGGTACGACAAAAAGAGCTGGCACTTTATTTGCGAGAATTACAGGCCTCGCGGATACAAAACCTGAAGATGTGCACCGTTCCCGTGTGGATCTTCTCTTCGTTTGCGTTGAGGAACATCATCAGTTGTGAGTGCATTATCCCCATGCTATTTTTAGTGATTAAGCTTCATCTCTAATACCTCAAATAGGTCGCATTGCGCTAAACTAAGCTGCCGATTTTTTTCTGTTGCTGGTCCCTAGTGCCTCCTTGTCCTCGTACGTTTCCGAATTCCATACCGTCACTATTTCTTCTGCAGTCTCACGGCATCAGTTTACCAACTACTAAAGTGGAAGTTGAGAGGTGTCATGTTTGGACAAAAGCTAGGAGTATGTGGTGCGCGGTTGTGCGACGTAGCATATATAAGCTGCCTAGACCACCCGTGAATTACATAGTTAGAGACTGAGATACCGTTTCACTGGCTACCGTGTTTACATCAGTTGAAGCAGAGATTCGGTCCCGGAGACGCATCTTGCGGAGTACTGTAAGAAGAGTACTACCTATTAGAGAGGTTCCGTTCCAGCCGACTTCCATCCCTCGATGGCTGGAGGCCTGTGGCTGTCCGACCTGCTCGTCCCCGACCCCTACTTCGTTCTGCCGGTTACGGTAGGCCTGCTCGGCTTCCTCAACCTCTGGGTGAGTACGGTAATCCCCCTTTGAAGGGGGTATTACGCTTCCTATACATGGCAACTAGTTTTCGGTGAAGAAGGCGATGCAAGTTGCTACAACTGCGTCAAATTTGACCTTTCGAAATGAGTTATCTCCGAAAAGTTTATATTTTTTTAATCACGAAAAAGATCCACTTTTAGGATACATGTTTTTTCCTTAGCAGAACTCAAACGTTTTCCATAGTATGCATTCTGGAAGTTATACCAACTAAAACTGGTCTCCGCACGTAAACTGAGTATACCTTTTGGCACGATACTGAGCTCTTCGTAATCTCATTGGCTTCCATGCAGAGCTCTTATCTCTTGATCACATTGTCTGAGCGTATTCTATACCGTTTCTTAGTAGTAGAACTTGATTAGAAGGCAAAACTACGGCGCAAGCCTACGCTGTGGTGGGCTTCAGTCGAAAGAACTTTGATTCATGCCCGAAGAATGCGTCCACATATGGGCTAGTGTTGTCCTTGCATTCTTGCAGGCACCCTTACATAATTAGGGAAAATCATGAGCAGCCATACTTACAAGCGTTTTACACTACGATTCTCTAGTGCAGGCACCCATCCTAACGTCCGAGCGGACAATCGCGCCCACGTATGTATGCGTTGCAGTCGCAGCGGAAGATCTACCCGGCGGTGGGCGGGCGGTCGCCGGTGGCCACCAAAGCCTACGACGCCCTCCTCGCCTTCTTCACCTGCTTCGCCGTACACATCATGACCCAGCTGCCAGCGGTTAGTCTTGGGGGGGGGCATTATTATCATAGTCATAGTCTTGGGGCCATGTATGGCTGGCGCAAACTGGCTCCTTTTTTGGGGACATTATCGCGATACTGCTTCGCGATAGAACGGTTTATTATGCCGCTCATTCCTCTGTACGTCGTGAAGCCTAGCCTAGAAAGGGGATCCGGCTCACCAAACCTAGTTGTCGTTCGTTCCCAGATGCGTGCCTTAAAGACTCTGCTATCTTGGCTGGTCGTGTGGTGTGGCAGCCTAGAGCTCGGCGCATGACCCAATTCCAAATCATGCGAATTGCGCTTCTTTTCACTCTGCTTCTCCGGTTTCGAACTCCATCCTCGCGCTTTGATGTCCCAATATTAGTGTAATTACGGTTCGCGTGCCGAACTCTAGTCCACCCTGGCATAGTAGTTGTTTGATGCTATGATGATCCATGAGATAACGGGGGAAGAATAAGATTCGTCCTGTTCGCAGTGCATTCCCCTGTACTGGCTGACTGTCTCGGCTACGGGCTTCGCCCAGGCTCAGCTTCTGCGGCATCCACGCGTCAAGAAGGTATATATTTAGTTGTCGCTTACACGGTACTGTGCGCGGCAGGATTTGGGGGGGGTGGTGGTTACGGTAAGAAAGCTGAGGGAAACTCGGAGTAGAAATAAAGAAGAATGGATATACGTCCACCCTTTCTGGTCTAGCCATTTTCTACACTTTTAGTTATCGTATATTCTTGGTTTTACTTCATTTTCACTTATTGTCATGATATTTATTTTCATGATATAGCATTCCATTCAGATGCTGGGCATTGACCGTCTGCCCACCGACTCCTCGACCCCGATACGAGACCTGTTCTTGCTGCGGCGAAAGACCGTTTAGGGTGGACCGGATTACGGTAGATGTGTAGATGTAATTATTGTCTGACTAGTCGATTTCTGTTGTCGTTGATCGCCGCTTCGGGAGAGCCGGGAAATGAACGATTTCCCGCCTTTCTCCGTCCCCCGCTCGTTGTTCGTTGTACGGTAGTCGGTGAGGATAAAGTGCGGAAATGGAGTTATCGCGAACTGACGAGAGGGGTACGGTATTGAGAGTGAAGGGACAGTGGATGCTCGAGATTCTTTGTTCCTTTCGAGGGGAGGGACGGGGATGGGGGGAAGATAAATGAGAGGGATGGAGGAAATGCAATTTAGTAGGAGAGGAATGATGAAGAACGGGGGGGGGGGGTATCTGGTTGAAATGGTTGGTTACCTTGTTAGGCGGTATGACGAAGGAGAGGAACAGGTATTTATTTAGACCCCGTGGTACAGCTACGTAGACGTGGAAAGAAAGTTGCGCGTTTGGCGAGATTGCCGGCTATTATTGGTTCCGTCGGTAAACGCATTCCTATTTCGCCTACATACTCCTCGTTTCGCTTGCGCTCTCCTCGTAAGTAGAAACTAGAACAACTGTCGGAACACCTTCTTCAGTCACAGTTCGTTGTTGGCTGATCTGCTATAGTCATGGGAGGAAGACTTCAGAGTGACCATAAAACCTCTCCTTCCCAGGAAAGGATTGATCTGCGTGGAGTAGGTAGTCCCGAGAACATATTACTAAATTTGTGTGAGGAGCTTCCTTGTGTGGATGTGAACTGATTCAGAACGAAATAGTTGATCTGATTCAGCTTTTCTGTTCATTAGTTTTTCTGAACTTTTCCGCCTATCCCCTCATTATGAGTCCGTTTCCTCTAACCCTTTACTTGCCCCCTTTTCCCTTCTCGAAATTCGTCATTCTCCCCAGTGATGGAGCCAGGTAACCAGCGCTATGCTTTATCTCGTTGAGGAGGGGAGTCAGACGGAGACAAGGGGGGGGGGTATACCACACGAATGAAGGGGGATGGGAGGAGGTAAAGTAGTGAATTAAGGGGGGGTGACTAGGTGGGGTGGCTGGGCGACCGGTAGGGGGGAAGCGAGTAGGGTGGGGGGACCGGGCAGGGGGGGGGGGTGGCAAGCTTAGCCAAAGCGGACGTAGCTGCTCTTCCTCTTGCCGAAGCGAACGAAGGACGACTTGCGCTTTTCGTCCTGAATTATCACATTGAAGACTAGGCTCCCAAACTTTTGTGACCCTGCGATGCTATGGAAATGCACACATCCCGGAAACACAGATTCCTGGCAGCATTTCGCACGTGAAACGGCACTGTCAGAGCCTTGTTCATTTTAGCTATATATCGAGTGAACTTTGCGGGTATGATAATCTTTCACGTATCCAGTATGATTCACAGTAAACAAAACTGACCACTTTGTCGCCGAGGAACTCGTCCGGAGCGGACTCGGACCGCTTGCCGAAGCGGACGTACGACGACTTGCGCTTCTGCTCCTGGAATTGAGCATTTAGCTTGCTGGAATTTCGCATGCTGCGAATAGCTGACATCGCGTAATGTCGTTATTCTTCGAAATCTTCAGGTCAAATGACAAATTGCTGTTCTTGGAAATATCGTCAAGTTCTAGCCAGAGCTTTTGATAGGCCTTCCGTAATGAATGCGTGCAATGGCAGCTTTGAAGCGCGCGCGTAGACGCGAGATAAAGCTGGCGTTCCTTTTATTTAGCTCACGAGGTGCTGCTCCTCGTCTATGTAAACGGGTCATTTTGGACTCGATTCCCCCCCAGTAAGCCATCTCGTCATACGAAGGATTAGGATCGCATTCATAAACATCGAGCGCTTTTTCGGTTCCTCATTTTTCTGCAAACGCCGTTTGCTGGATCTATTAGGCAAGCTCGTATTGCGAAGTGCAAAGAACTACTACATACAGCATGATGAACCAGTTGATCAATCAACCCATTTTTAGCTTGTTTTGTCAAAACTTGAATGAGTGCCAAATGCCAATTGCGAGCTGTCAGTCGGCTGTATCCTACCGTAACCCCGTCTACCGTACCACGATGGCGTCGTCGTCGAGGTCGGCGGCCGCTCGCTTTCCGAAGCGGACGAAGGACGACTTGCGCTTCTCCACCTCCCCCGCTCCGGTCGCGGAAGCGGACGCGTCACTTACATCAACGCGCGGTTCACCTGAATCCAGTTAGTATTATTATTATTGACGAAAAAGTTCCGTCAGTCAACGCATTCCAATTTTATCTGCGCCCTCTTCATACTATAGTATGAAGTACTACTTCACTCAAAGGAATGAGATTCAAGTGACGGTACATTTGACTCAATCACATTTAGATACCATTGTCAGTTCCGTCAGCTACCAGCATACCTATTTACAACGATAGACTAGAGCGGCGTGAAGGGAGTGCAGACAATTTAGGATGGACTAATAGTATTCCTATGTTGTGGATAAACATCTCTCTATCTGAATTCCGAGCTTTTTCGGACCAGCGTGATCACTCTGTTAGTTTGTTGTGTCACCGAAAGGACAATGGCAGTGTCAGTCACCGGGGACGCGGTCTTGTTCTGGGTTGGGGGATTGGGGGGGGGGGGGGGGAAGAAGTCACGGGCCCCCTCCCTATAGGGATAGGTGCGTCATGCTCACCATGGCAATGGCCCCCCTTTCACCCCCTATGGAAGCTGCTGATCTGTGTGTGTCTATTTTGTGCTTTGTGATAAACAAGAAAGAGCGATTTAGGCAGCGTCACCTTTTTCCTTTACGTGAGCTAAGTTTGCCCACACTCAGCGAAATTTCACCACCATGCCGCACCTAGCGAATCATTCACCAGACAATTTTCACCGGCCCGCTGGTGAATTGTGCATAATTCACCAGCGGGCTGATGAAATTTGCGTGGTGAATGATTCACTAGGTACGGTATCGTGGTGAAATTTCGCTGAGTGCAGTAAGCGAGTGAAGGGCTGCATCCAAGTAAGAATGGATAGAAGAACGACTAACGACCTCCTAGATATGTTCGGCGGTCAATGCTAAGTTCTTAGGGGGATAGCCTTCCGATTTGGAAAGATCGCGGGCTTGCTGATGACGAAAAAAATGGATTCCTGATGTCTTGTCAGAATTCATTTAGAAAAGGTGTGGAAGCTTTTCGCAGCCTATGATGAGCATAGTTTTCTTCCATGTCCAATCGTACACTTGATCGCGTACCAATGTGGCGCAGGAGTGTGCTTTGGAGGTTGGCCAGCTCGAAGAGCGATCCCTCGAGTGTGTCACGGAGGTGGCACAGGTACAGGTTGGGGAACGACGCACAGAATTCGTCCACCGTCGTGATCTGCAGCAAAAGAAAAAAACTCATTCTAGCTACCAGTGATTATGCCTTTCTAGCATTGATCTGTACAGACGCGGATTGTTCGAAGTTTACAACATCTTGGCCAAATTTCGCAACAATGCATGAAATTTGCACAGAATTCAGCAGAGGGCGGCGAAATTTTCCCAGTGGTACGCCATAGAGGAATAGGTTTATGAGAAAATGTTTCGGTGGATAAATATTCACCTTGTCCTCGACGGTCGGGGGCTGCTGCTCTTCTACGTTGGCCAGGGCAAGTGGCAGGAGAAACAGAACGGCAAGCATTCTATCGGAGTGGGACCCTGCAACAAATATATATCAGGCCGTTTCTACAACATTCCCGCAGAACATGTACATGAAGAGGAAAATTCCTTGCCAGAGTCCAGAAGATTTCCAGTAGGAGAAAAGATTCCAATAGTGACAGAGAATTTAGTCAGCGAATTTTCTAAGAATCTTGATCATTGTACGAAAATGAACTAAGTTACAATCTCGATAGGAAGAACGCTTGGAGAAGGATACATGCATACATACATACATACATTTTATCCACACTGAAAACATAGAGACGTGAATGGGCAGGAATGGTACAGATGAAGGCAACAGGGGTATAAGAGAGCTAATCGGGCAGATGAATGGTGTCGTCTAATAACTGAGATTCGAGACTTAAAAAACAGAAGATAAAGATTAAAATATGAATCGGGTATGCTCTTCCATGTGGACAGATTACGATATGAGAACGAGTTTTTAAAAAGGGAAGTACGAACGAAAGGAAAGGCAAGTTTAAATCTATGACCGCGTGTAATTCTGCTAGATCGAGAAGGGGGGAAGATTTGGTTAGGTGGAATATCGATAAGTGCATAGGTAGTGTAATTTGAACATAACAGCAAGATCAGAAACGCAACGTCTCTTAGATAATCTACTAAGGTCCATGAATCTAAGTCTATCGTCATAAACTAAAGTACGCATGTTTATCTTCGAGAAGAGGCTTGTGTGAAGACAGGAGGAGTCTGGGATGGATTCAATAATGAGATAGATTTTGAGGATATGAAAATGACGTAGTCATTAATCAAAGAGTTCGTGATAATTCTTTCGCTTGAATGGTCCTTTCTCGAAAGGGGATGGGAAGAGCAATGGAGCTTCTGACGCCCTAGTGCATTCTAAACAATCGGACGCTGGCGCACAAAAGGGCTTAGCAGATAGCGGTACAGGATCTATTCTTGCTATATACATGTCGAGCTCTCTATTGTGCGTAGTGATAGAAGGTCTTGGATGGAAGCAGAATACATGCAGTTATGAGAAAGATGTTATCAGACTGACAACGCGTGCCTTTTCAGGTATTGGGGTTTTTTGGCTTTCCTGGGGTATTGAACAATGAGATTGCTTTATTGTGAAGCATAACCATGTGAATGTACCAAAAGACCTTTGAGTATGCCAACTCTAACTATGCACAAAAAAGAATCTGTGTCTCCTCTCAGATCCTTTTGTCTACACTTTGAAAAATTTCTCATCTTGCGCAAGTAAAGATATAATGTAGTAAAAAATGTCAATGGCATCTTTCAGAAAAAAAAGATCCAGCTAGGTACTAACTGAAATTCCTAGCCCGAATCGAGGAATCTTCCCATATATTATGTAGATGACCATATATCTCGAGGATGGTCTACAATTTCTAGAAAAGGGCGGTAATAAATGGGCAGAGTCCTACGGTAGGGAACGCTGAGGGAGGGGAGCGGGTAGGTAGGGGACTGATTGAGTCTATGTATGGGAGGAGAAGGAGGGGTGGAGTCTGGCAGACTTCCTCCCTTTCTAAGGGTAGAGGAGGGGACCAGGTAAAGAAGGAAGAGGGGAGCCCCCTAACTACGGGTGACGTGTGGGGTGCGCGAATTGAGGGAAAGGGGGAACAATGGGAGAATCTTCTCGAAGATGACGACAGGGATACAATAGGGGGCAGTGAAGCTTATCTAGTTATCTACCACGAAGAGGGGCGTAGCTCAATTACTGCGAAATTTAGATTGGGGCCTAGAACAGGCCCGAAACGCAGTTAGCGAAACATCGTTCCGTTTGGAACGAGAGCCTACGCTTACGTAAACAAAACGAACATCCAAGCAGAATATACACACGCCTACGGTAGGCAAGAGTACGGTAGCTTCAGTTTGCGATAGAGCTATGAGTGTGGCTACAGTAGGATGGGCGACATTTGGTGACCGGCACCGCGCCATGCTGCACGCGCGTGGTGTGGAACGCTTCAAATTCAGAGTTTGAAGGAAGCTTGCGAGTTTCGTTACTTATTGGCCTTGTTATTGCGTTTTTCATGTTTACGTGGCTTAAAAATGTGTCGCACAATCGTAAAGCGCAATGAATATTTGTATTCTAAAGGTCCGTTCGATCTTACGATTCCGAAAGCAAGTAATGAACCAATTGCAGCGATGGCAGCCGACGGCGGGGCGCGCAACATGTTGTACAGCCTTGAGATGCAGGACTTCAAGTCGTATAGGGGCAAGCAGACGATCGGCCCCTTTTATCGGTTCACTGCTATCGTCGGACCGAACGGATCGGGTACGTTCGTTATCATAACATTCATCCTTGCACAAGTCATGGCATTTTCATTACAACGGCGGGGAACTGTTTGAATCTTTGAAAATAGGTTTAGAAGATACTTCATATAGACAATGTTTTAAGGCAAGTCCAACCTCATGGACGCCATCTGTTTCGTGCTGGGCGAGAAAGCGAACAATCTACGTGTGCGCAAGATGACGGTTCGTGTTGAATTCTTATTTTTAATTACTCTTCCCGTTTTCCTTTCATTGCAATTGATAGTGTTTTCAAGTTGGCTTAATACTGCGCCAAAATGACTAGGCGATTCTTCAATTTGCTCAGAATCAGGATTAGTCAGCCCTCAGTAATGATGTGCAGGATGTGATCCACGGCTTCCTGAATAGTATTAAGCCAACTTGAAAATACTATCAATTGCAATGAAAGGAAAAAGAGAAGAGTAATTAAAAATAGTAATGATGTGCAGGATCTGATCCACGGCGCTCCAATCGGCAAGCCGGTCGCCAACAAGTGCTTCGTGACCATGAACTTTATCAACGAGCACGGCCAGAAGATTGCCTATACGAGGCGCGTGACGGGTGGCTCGAGCGAGTACCTCATCGGTGGGCAGGTGGGTTATCTTTTTTATAATTATTTATATTTAATTACCCTAAATATTGTTATTTGTTCTCCATGTATTAATATACTTTAAATTATCAAATTTAAGGTGGTCACCACGCAGCAGTACAACCAGGCGATGGAGTCGCTCAAGGTTTTTATCAAAGCGAAGAACTTTCTCGTCTATCAGGGACAGGTATTTATTTTAGTTTATTCATTTTTGTTTTCAGTTTTTTAAACTTTATTTTATAAATGAGCGACGATGATGAGATGCAGAAGCGACCTTATGCTTATCATGCAGAAAAAAAGAAATATTATTACTACTACTACAATAAGACTGAGTCGCAACTAGTTGAAGAGTGAATGATTCCATTTGGGCTGATTTAAGCACTGTTGACTGTGCTTTGTAAGAGGCGAATCGAGTACTCTTATATTCGATGGTCATACTGTAGCATTTAAATGTGCCTGGGTCCTGAAGCGATCGTTTCTCATTCAGGTGGAGCAGATCGCGATGAAGAACCCGAAGGAGCGAACGGCGTTGTTCGAGGAGCTGTCTCGGTGGGTCATATAGTATTATACTAATAAAAGCCGTAGGGTATAGTAAAACTGGTAGAAGTGTCTAAGCTCGCACTAGAGCTTTCAAAATGTGTAAATAAAATGGCGGGAAATTTGAATTTGAATTTAGGTCCTCGGAGTTTGCGGGGGACTACGAGCGGCTCAAGAACGAGATGCAGAAGGCGGAGCAGGAGACGCAGACGAACATGAACAAGCGGAGGGGCATCGCGGCTGAGAAGAGGGAAGCGAGGCAGGAGAGGGAGGAGGCCGAGAGATACCAGCAACAGAGGGACGAATTGGTGGGTAGATGGGGTGGGAGGGGTAGGGTAGTACTGGAGGATGGTTGGAGGGTCCGATTCGTAAGAGGGTCTTTCTGAGAGAAGATGGAGGGGGTTATGGTTAGAGGGAGGGGATACGGTAGGATGCGGCTAGAGTAGAAGAAGAGTCTCTATCAGAGGAGTAGGACGATTTGTCAGGTGGACTACGGGGAACTGGTAAGAAATGGAAAGAAACACCCGAAATGTTCGGTGTCACGAGCAATAACTGCAGGGATAAGGGCAAAAGCTTTCCGGCAAAGGCTTACATAGTTGTCCTGACATCATGCGCAGATTGTGTAGTATCCCCCTAAACGTTGATTACGCCAGCGGCTAATCTTACAAGTGGCGCATTTTTCGTCTTGCCATTTTTCCATAATCTGCATTTTCGTCTCGCAACATTCTGGGAACCTTATACACTCTGTTTACTTAGAGTCTCGTACTGGACCCCAGTAGTTAATGAAAAAGATCGGAATCCCAAAACTACGGGGGGAAAAAAAACTAAGAGAATTTGTAATTGCAGCGCAAAAAGCAGGAGATTATGCACCTGATGGAGCTGTACGACGTCGAGGAATTGCAGCGAGCGACGGAGGAGGATCTGGCCGAGAAGAAGGTGCGTTGATTGGCTAGTTAGCTGATTGGTCGGGAATGGATAGAACGAGAAGATTGACTTGTTGCTATTACGAAACTCGATGAAATGCCCGCCGTTTTCATGCGTATGGTAGCTTTTTCTGTCGTCGTGCAATATCTATAGTTAGTTTGCGAAAGCTAGGCTTGCGCAAGGCTAATGACGACGGGTTGGGACAACTGGGAAAGGCGGGGACCATGGTGATGGGACAGTCTTGTGCATACATTCGTGGAACTATACTCTTTTCTGCCCCCCTCAAGAATGACTCACTAGTCAGCATTGTGCTGAATACAGTATAGCATGCGCAGGGTCATGAAGAGTCTGAATGGGGACCTAGATTTCTTGTTTTTTTAAATATAATAATAATAGTTGATGCGCAGGTTCGGCTGCGCGAGCTGCACGCTGAGAAGGAAGAGGCGGAGAATGCACTGAAGACGGTCCAGCACAATCAGAGGGGCAAGATGAAGGCTCTTCAACAGAAGGAGAAGAACAAGGAGAAGAAGGTAAGGGGGAGGATAATAATAATAATAATAATAACAATAACTCTATTGTTAGAATAGATGATGGGCATATCGGCTGAATACGCACTACTTGAGGTAGTAGGCGGAGAAGCTGCATATCGTAGATATGGTGCCTTATTGTTAAAGTTATCGGGTAGCCTACCGATTGTGCATTACACAAGGTAAATAGTAGGCGGGAGATATGGTGCCTTAAACTTTTATAAACTTTTAGGCAAAAGGCGGGAATCTTGTGCGGTTGCGTGGTGGTTTACTTCAATAGCGAGCTTCTATAGCAATCACACCAAGTTCTTGAGAGGATGAGTAGGCGCGATTGTTCTTCTGTCGAGTCTAATAAGACCCTTGCAAGGGTCCGTGCAACATAGAACCGGGGCGTGCTCACGCGCTCTAAAATTGTCTCGTTCTTCTCTTTCCCCCCCCCCCCCCTCGCCGACAAACCTAAAGGCTATGATGCAAACGGGAGCCGGATTTACGCACGGCCCCCCCCCTTAAGGAGCGAACGAAAGCTAGAGGAATGCGGGAGATTTAAGGGGCAAAGTTCGAATGAGAGGCTAGAGAATGGAGGGGATGGAGATGGAGATAGACGATTGAGAGAGAATAGAAGCCCCCCCCCCCCCCCCCCCTCGAAACCCCGTCGGACGCAAATGGGGGGAAGTGCGGCGAAGCGCGCGATAAGGTATATACGGGGAACCGAGATTGTTTCAGAGAGGCAACGTAATGTGGGGGGGGGGAGTGAAACAATGGGTGGAAAGGCCCCCCGCTTTACGGGACCTTTGTGGAATGCACATTGAGGAAATGGCTTGCGGAAGCGCTATTACTTTATCAAGGTACACATTCATTCATGGGGGGGGGAGTACGATGGGTGGTGAATAATTGAACAAGCAGCATTAAAGTCGACAGAGGGAATTGGGTGTGTGCGGTTGTGGGCACGCTTTTGGTCGCTGGGTCTATGGGGATCCGAGGATCGTAGGTAAACGTGATCAATGTAAAGGTAGCCGTCATCTTTGGAACCTAGCTACTTATTCATATTAAAACCCCTGCCCACGTATGTACCTACCTATTAGTGGTAGGCGGTCCTACGATCTTGAGTAGATGCGCAATAATTGCTAATTGTACGCAACGTGAGGCGAGAGCTCGCGAATACGGGATAGAGGAAGAACGAGGTATGGTGACGGGAGCTTTGCAATGGAATCGAGAGAGAGATGGAGGGATAGAGGAAAGCGCGAATGATGCACGGAGGCAGACTGATATACGTTTGGGCTTAGGTAGAGAGTAAAAAGAATTCCACAAACAGGAAATAAGGATCACTCGCGGAACGGAAAAAGATACAAGATATTAATAAGTACTTCTAGTCTTCACGCTGAAAGTAGCGCTCCTGGGACTGTTATGAAATTCGCAATTCGGGCGTTCATCGTTTGGTGCGCATCGTTGCACGATGCGCTGCGCAATTCATGCGCAGCATAATTGATTGATTGATAATGCACGACCTGTCGAATGGCGAAACTGTAGTTTTTGAAGGCAAAGACAGACAACGCGAACAACTAGAATAGAATAGTCCACGTATTGGTAGGTTCAAGCTGATTTCAGCACAACTATCATAGCAAAGCCTACTAGTCTTGGTATAAAATACGATGCGCAGAGCGGAGACCGACAAATGGATCATGGGTGTGAGACATATAGGCTATGGTGCATCAATAAAGAGGGTATGACAGGAAATAAAACGAAAAAAAAAACAGGAACGAGCGTTTACTGACGGAACTCTTGCCATCGGCATTATTCCAGGACAAGGACGTGGTGATGAAACGGCCCCAGGCCAACCAAGCACACCAGGAGGTGCTCCACTGCGAGAACAAGCTCCAGCAGGCGAAGAAGGTGGGAAGGTTTTTGAATTTTTACCTTTCGCGCCAAAACTAGGCTAATAAGTGGAAAAAATGTGTACGCGCCACGT
The DNA here is from genome assembly GCA_900490955.1 of Micoletzkya japonica. NCBI lineage: Eukaryota > Metazoa > Nematoda > Chromadorea > Rhabditida > Diplogasteridae > Micoletzkya > Micoletzkya japonica. The sequence goes on along the minus strand of LS943922.1, from coordinate 892,591 downwards.
GGAGCGCCTGCCAACATTGCTAGCGGCTAATGCGTGGTGATTGGAAGCGTGAGTGCAGAGACTACAGCAGGTGACGTTACTTTCCGCTTACTTGATGAAAGTTTAAAGATTGCGAGAGTACGATGAGGCGTACTATAATAATCTATCACTTATTGTTAGTAAGAAAGGATACAGTACAGTCTGGAACCATGTTATGATGTGATTAGTGGATCATACAAGCAAAGCTTTTTGGCTAGCACTAGGAATATAGTATGATATTGCCGTCGTGACCCATGATACTGATAAAACCTATCCTAATGAAGGATATCAGAGGGATTGCAGAGGTTTCTTGAAGAGTAGTGTCTGAATAGCGCAAAGCTGGTCACTATTTGGCTCGGACTAACAATAGGATAGGAGAGCACTAACTGAAAACAGTCAATTTGCATGCATTTGCGTAGTGGTGAGGGGGCGACAAGGAGAGTTTTGATGTGACTATTTTGAAGGTGGTTTATGATTTCTTCGTCTGGCCTCGTCTGTTAGCTCGAAGCTTTAGAAAGCGGCATAGCTCCGAATGGGAAGATAGGCGTTGTTTTAGTAATGCAATAGCTTGATAAGGCGATTTCTAGGCCCTCGCAGCTCTGGAGAAGCAAAAGAGCAAGAACGACGCGCAGCTGAAGGAACTGCAGAAGAAGGAGAGGTTTGTGGAATGAGACTTGATAAGGATGGGGATAATACGTACTAAGGTTTGAATTAATCAACACGAATGTTTTGCTTTATTTACAGTTGAAAAAGGAAACACTAGAGGCTAATAATAGGTTGTTAGTTGTTAGAGTTGTTATAAGTTGTTAGGAAACCATGAAGGCGTTTTTAGTGTATTTTGAGATAAGCTGAATGAATGACGAAACTTTATTTTTTGTTGGAACTTTATTTTTTTTGTTCAGGGAACTAAAGGAGCGCCGTGCGCAGACGGAAAAGGCCTTAGAAGCGGAATCTGAAGCGTCGAGTCTCAACCTGAGCCAGGATCAGGTGGGATTACGCATTTGATATATCAGGGCTGAATGTCGCGTTTTTTATGCTTTTCTAGTAAACCAAGCCACCAAGGCGGTAATTCTTGTACAGCGCTTTGAGTAAGTGGAAGAAGGTTACGTTGCAAACTATTTTACTTTATCTTTTTTCAGATTAAGATTTCATTACTAAAATAGGTTAGGATGTGTATTCGTTTTGAAAGTGTAAAAGTCGCTCTGGTCGGCTGTTATGTGGGCAATGAGAGACTGCGAACTGACAGGGTTGCTTGGGCGGTCTGAACGCCAGAGATCGTAGAATGGAATGCCGTTGTGTGTCCATCTTCTCAATTTCTCTTAGTACTAACTGTGAGAGAAAATGATAAAAAAAAATATTGTAAGTATCTTATAAGTGCTTTCGTTTCGCAGATCGACGAGTACATTCGGCTGAAGAAGGAGGCGGGCAAGTTGGCGGGCGACCATGACGTCAAGCTGACCCGGATCCTCAAGGTACGGCGAGCTCTTCGTTTGCCTTCTTTATTAGCTTAGACCATAGATGGACAGAGTTTCTAGATTACTTTCGTCCATCTATCCTCTGACAAGCTCATCATCCTGTCAAAACTTCCCGATTCTTATGGACGTATGGGAGGGCCTAAGCTACCGTACCAGCCAAACCCTGCCCATCTTAGTATGATTATTTGAGGACAACGAGGAGGACCGGTCGGCGATGGAATTCGAGCAGAGGAAAGTGGCGACGGCCAACCAGCAACTGAAGATGCGGCAGGAGGACAAGAGGAAGCGGGAGGAGAAGGTACGGTAATCTGAGAAAATTCGCGTCTCAACGTCTCTTCTTATATATGCTCTACTTTGGGACCTTTCAAGCGAAACTGTACAAAATATGCTCATAATGAGAAGGTAAAAAAGATGAGGGGGGGCGGGGAGAGTGCTTCAAATAATGATCAATTTTGTTCGCTTTCCAACCGTGATCCTTTGCAGGAGGCGCACCTCCAGGAGCAGATTGTGGCGACGGAGACGGCGATCAGGGAGGCCGAGACGGAGTACAAGGAGGCGACCAGTCGGGTGGTCGAGGGAAAGGAGGAAATTGAGAAGGTTGGGGGGGGGGAGAGCAGGGGGGGAACTATCCTAGCGATGGTTTGGTCCTTAGATAGCGAAAGAAGAAGAAGCTTGTTGCTTCACTTTGTCGAGGGCGAAAGGTTGTTAGCCAGCCCCGCTTGAGAGCATGTGGAAAGATTACGGTTTTTCTTTTATTATTTACATTTCTGTTGCCTAATATGCCAGACGAGACGACTGTACGTTTTGCAGCTGGAGTCGAAGCTGAAGGAGGTGACGGCCAAGCTGGCGGATGCCGCCGGCGACTCGTTTGAGAGCGAGAGGGACCGCAAGCGGAAGGAGTGCGTCGAGAACCTCCAGAGGGTCTTCCCGGATAAGGTGAGCTTGTGAGGGAGAGCTTAAGGTGGCATCGTTTTGGCGGTTTTTTTGTGCCAAAACCAAGCGCGCTTTGCGCATCGTATGCTGTCGTTTTCGTTCAACCCCTAGTATGGGTTGAACGAATCGAGTAGGGCTGGCTATTCGTTGGCAAAAAACGGTAGACGACTATGGTTCGAGCTCCGCATATACATAATATTTATGCTGAAAACTCGTTTGCGGTGGTTGATGAGGAAATTTAAAGGGGGAAAATGAAATCAATTCGTTGAGGTCTTCGGCCGTCTGATCGACGTGTGTCAGCCGTCCCACAAGCGCTTCCAACTGGCCGTCACGAAGCTGCTCCAGAAGCACATGGGAAGCATCGTCTGCGACACGGACCAGACCGCGAGGGAGGCCATTGCCTATCTGAAGGTGAGACCGTTGTCGACCGACTAGTTCTATTACTCCGCCATACATGGGGCAGTGTTGGGGCCCGGAACATTTTCGCAGGCTGCCTTACGCAATTGGGGAAACGCGTAAACAGCGCCACCATTACAAGCGTTTTACACTAGATGAACTGGTGCAGCCTCTGAGCAAAATAGCGATAGTGTACACTGTTTGTAAGTATGGCGGCGTTAGATTTTTAGATTTTTTTTCTGATTGCGTGAAGCAGAAGTCTGTACGAATTTTAGGGCAGCCCATGTAAGACCACTGTAGCCCTGTCCACGTGCGAATTGCAGGAACAGCGCTACTTTACGGAGACCTTCCTTCCGCTTTCCGTCCTGGATGTCCAGCCAATCAACGAACGCCTCAGGAACATCAAGAAGCCCGCGGGCGTCAAGCTGCTCTTTGACGTCATAACGGTAGGGAAAGGGGCACCTTTGACCCCCCCCCGTTTTATTGCTATTCTTTGCTTCGTAGGCTGATATGAATTTGGATATGTATTGTTGATGCAGCTCACTCGTGACCGTAAATTGCGTTTGTGCAGTGCCAAACCGCGGTCCGGAAGGCGGTGCAGTTCGCCTGTGGCAATGCACTGGTGGTCGAGAACCCCGAGGATGCTCGGTATCTGGCGTATGGTGAGAGTGGCGAGCGGTGAGTTGAGACATTTCACTTTTTTTAAACGTATTTTGGATCACGAAAGTTTTCTTCAATACACGTTGTAGCATGGCGGAATGGATAAAAACTATTCTTCTTGATTTTAAAAAAAATCAAGAATAATATATAATATCTAATGTTGCAGGCACAAGGCCGTCGCTCTCGATGGAACGCTCTTCAATCCCTCGGGTCTCATCTCGGGCGGTGGACAGGTGCGACTTCAGACGTTCCCTTATTTTTGATTACTGTTTCTGCAAACGTTCGCATCAGTGCTACGTGATTAAATCTATGAAAAGGATACATACATAGTTGGGCAATAGTTTTTTTTGAGAATATTTGAATATTTGAGTGAGCCTTTTTGTCTTTTTAGGACCTCAAGCGGACGGCGAAGCGATGGGATGATGCGGGCGTGAAGAAGCTGCAGGCGGAAAGGTTGGGGGGGGGGGCGGTTATTGGGTGGGCCGAGGGAGAGGAGGCGATGCTGACGACCTGCGCTTTATTTATGCATGGTATCATTTGTAACGATCTTGAGCACGTCTCGACGCGCTGTTTTGTGCGCGCAAATGCGGATAGACCGTGCAAGACAGATGCAGTAGTTTGGAGAGCGGTGAGGACGACAAATGCCGCGCTCCCGTTTGCAGGAAGGCCATCCACGAGCAGCTGGGCAGTATGCACCGAACGCGCACGAAGGAGATGGACATCGAGATGAAGCAGTAAGCACCATCTACTTTGCCTATTATTATTATACCTCCCCGGATATTTCACCGTATTTTCTCTGCGATTACCTTTCTTACACGCACAGTATCTCACATTCACTGTTCAACAGGGAAGGAGACGAGGAGCATTTTTCCATCAAAGAAAGGAAAACAAAACTATTTATTTTTTCAGTTCGAAGATGCAGTCGCTCAAGGCCAAGTGCATGTTCCTCAAGCAGGAACTGACCCGGGTGACGCATTCGATCGGCGAGATCGGAGTACAGATCGAGGTCCTCGAGGCGGAGATTGAGACGTCGGAGGTACGGTAGGGGAGGGGAGGAGTACGGTAGCGGGGGATTGAGGGGATTACGGTAGCACAAGAACTGCAAGGCTTCTGTAGAGTTGAACTATTTATCAGTATACGCTGCAGCGGCTCGATTTGGCTCATTTAATGATTCAATGTTCGATTTAGGATTTTGAGCATTTCAGCTGCGCATCAATGAGACCAAGGAGCGGATGGCCGGGCGCCAGGCGAAGATTGACGATCTGCAGGCGAAGGCCGCGACGCTCACGGACAGCGTGCGTTGCGTTTCCCGGCGGGCGGGAGATTCAAATTGAATTATGGGAGTTGAGAGATACCATTTAGGTGTTCGCCGATTTCTGCAAGCGCATCGGCGTCAAGGACATTCGGGAGTACGAGAATCGGGAGATGAAGTGAGTGGGTGGGGAGGGAATTTTAGTGTGATTTGTGTGAGCTGAGTAGTCTTGTTGTTTTTTTCTTTGCCGAACTGGTGGAACGGGGGGGGGGGTCATGCCCGAACACTTGGCCTCGCTGATCTTGATTTTAATTTAAAAAAAGAATGTAAAGTTTGAGCTTGAATCTAAATGATGCGCAGGTTTCACGAGGAGAAGAAGAGCAAGCTGCTGGAGATTGACAAGGAGCTGGACCTGGTCAGGAACGAGATCAACTACTTCCAGCAGGAGAACGGACAGGCCAAGGTCGGGGACGGAACCTTCTTTGTCCATTTTATAATGTCAGAAGAACTATCGATAAACGAGAAACTGCCTTAAAATGTAGCATTTTATTATTATTTACAATATACTATTATTATTTGACCGTGTTTTATAGCTGGACGCGGAGGCGGCGAAGGTGCGTCGGTTGGAGGCGGACCTGAAGACGAAGAAGAGTAACGAGGCTAAGCTGAGGAAGGAACTGGAGAAGCTGGAGGAGGACCTGGGCAATCTGGAAGTGGAGGTACGGACGGCTATCGTTCTTGTATTCATACATTATTATAGCATAGAGCATACAATCGTATTTATTGATTATTATAGCATAGAACATACAATCGTATTCATAGATTATTATAGCATAGAACATACAATCGTGCAAAACGGGAATCATTTGTATTTTCTCGAGGAAAGCAGCTGAAAACGATAGCAGTGCGTTGGAGATTGGCGGCCGTTTGTGATTCGGTCTCTCTGTGGGCGTACAGTCAGGTGTGCGTCTTTTGTAGGTGAAGGAGATGAGGGTGGGCATGGAGAAGGAAGAGGCGGAACTGGCCGAGGCCAAGAAGGCAGTCCAGACCGTGTCGCGGGAGGTGGCACAGGAGGAGAAGGTATTGGGGGGATAAATACTCGTATTTGAGACTGATTACCAGTTGTGGTAGGCTGTAACCCATGTAAATCGGGAGTCGAAAAATGTAATAAAATACGTTATTTCCCCCCCCCCCCTGAGAAGGTGTGTGTTGTCCTGAGGGGAAGAGGAAGGGTATACCGTAGGATTGATGTGAGTGTGAGTACGGTATGGGATCAGGGACAGGTCTCATCGAGTAATACTTGCAATTTTTGTTAGGTGTGACTTTAAATGGCCATAACCGACCACGCCCTCCCAGGCGTGAGGAAATAAAAATAAATAGATCAAGCGATAAGCCAACGTATTGGACAGGCGGTGAACGCACTGGAGAACAACATTCACCGGCGGAGGACGGAGAGGCATCGGCTGCTGAGGGACGCGAAGATCAACCAGATCGCCATCCCGCTAACCGCCGGAAGTCTGGCGGACGTGGATGCGGAGGATGAAGGGGACGAGGACGACGAGGGAGAGGGAACTAGTGGTGAGGAAGGGGGGGGGGGGAAGGGTAATCAAGCTGCTTGCGAGAGGATACGCTTTGCTTCTTTATCAGAGATGTAGAACGTTGTAGTGGGAAGGTGTGGGCGGGAAGAGCCTTTGTCAGCCGGACGAAGTTATATAAGTAGATTGAGCGCCTTTGCAGACGGCCGCAACGAGTCGCACGTGTCGCAGGATCAGCTCAATCGCGAACTGAAGATCAAGGTGGGCAGTTGACGGGGGGGGTCGAACGTGGTGGCGTACTGCAGATGCGACGGCACTCGAATTGAATTCTCATGTTTAAACAATCTAGATGCTTACTGCACTAGAAAACAGAATCATCGCATGATGGACTTCAAGATGAAAGATCTGCAAAGGCAGAGACAGAGTAGCTGTTCTATGGCAAAGTCTGGATTAGTATCGTGCAATTTCTGTCCCCTGAAACATATTCTAATCACGCCGCTTGTAGATCAAGTTCACTGCTCTTCCCGACGACTATAAGAAGATTGACGGGTCGCTCGAGAGGCGGAAGCGAATCGAGAAGATGGCCAAGGACATTGCGGAGATGCAGGAGCAGCTGAGCAGGGTCCAGGCACCGAATCTCAAGGCCTCGGAGAGGTGAGGGGGAGGGGGGGGGGGGGGAGGGGGGGGGGGCCCGGGCTTGAGGAATATTTCCACGGCTAGTGTTCCGGCGGGTGTGGAAGAAAATATTGAAATTCATGTAAACGTGTTTTCGACATCGTGGTGTGGCAGTTGTCGTTAATCGAAAAATTAGGCCATCTTTTATGTTCCAGGCTGGAGGCTGTGCGAGACAACGAAGACAAGGTGAATGAGCAGTTCGAGAGCGCGAGGAAGAAGGCGCGCAAGGTCCGGTCGCAGTTTGAGAAGGTCAAGACTGACAGGTACGGTAGGGGGAGGATACGGTAGCAGCGGAGTAATAGGGTTGATGAAGGATCTAGAGGGGAGTGCGGTAGATTCTGGCACGTAACTGCCCATTGGGTATGATTTACGGACACCGCGAGGTTGCGTAAGCTTGGTGATTGTGTAAATGAGCTGGATTGCAGGTATCGCCGTTTCCAAGCCTGCTTCGAGCCCGTTTCGCAGAAGATTGACGACATCTACAAGGTGCGTAATTGCTAATTGTAAGGCTTGAAATGATCAGATCTTGCATACGTGTTTCTGACAGGACAAAATATACATTGTAATTGTATGCAGAGTGCGAGCCGTATCTTTGCGCTGATGATCCTCTTTCCATCTTCCCATTTGCAGGCCCTCTCGCGCGATCAGTCGGCCCAGGCCTTCCTCGGACCGGATAATACGGAGGAGCCGTACCTGGAGGGCATCCAGTACAACTGCATCGCCCCGGGCAAGAGGTTCCGGCCGATGGACAACCTGTCGGGAGGAGAGAAGACGGTACGCGAGGCAATGGGCAGTAGAGGAAGCATATCACTTATATTGGAATTGAAATAAGACCTATGCAAATGTGCTCGGTGCTTCCCGAATAAGAGCGGATTTCTGAGATTTGGCTATTTCTATGCGAGCACTATACCGCATCTTAGTTGGTTAATTAGGGGGCTTCAAGGGGCTTTACTGATCACTAAGATCTTTCATTGCCAGGTCGCGGCTCTGGCCCTGCTCTTTGCCATGCACTCGATCAACCCGTCTCCGTTCTTCGTGCTGGACGAGGTCGACGCGGCCCTGGACAATACGAACATTGGAAAGGTTACTTTACCGTTGATCCCCTTTGTGTAACCTATCTGCTCAACGGGCCTTTGGCTTCTTGTACAATAGTTCGCCCATTGCTGTTACTCGGGCATTATGCAGGTCTTCTCGAAAACGCTAACTTTGCGGCGCATTTGCATGCTTCAGGTTGCCGGGTACATCATGGAGAAGGCGCGAAACGACATGCAGATTATCGTCATCTCGCTCAAGGAGGAGTTCTACAATAAGGTGGGCGGCAATCGTACATGTTTCGGACTGTTGAACAAACCATATAGACTGAAAAAAACGTGATTCATTTGGTCTCGTCCATTGCCGCATGAAACCGGTGTATACCTTCACTTGTTGGCTATTAAAATTTGGAGAAACGGCCCGTGATTTTTCGTCGAAAAAGTAAAAGTGTGCTGAACGCGCTCGTTATCCGCTGATTGATAACACGCGACATTCTTCTTCCCGTGTACCCCGCGAGCGATCCCGTTCACAACACCCCCCCCCCCCCCTTTCGTTCATCCTCCGCCCCTAAATGTAGGTCGAGTCGTCGTACGGCTGTTGCGAATTATGAGGTGGTGTGCTAGGCATCCTTGGTGTTTATTATTGGATTCAATGCCTTTGCTATCCCATACTGCTCGTAAAAATATGTTCTATTTTGGCATAACAGGGCGCGGAAAATGTTGATTTTTCTCGTGTTATTATGCCTACAAGCAGCCTTCAATTGCAGGCCGACGCTCTCGTGGGCATCTACCCGGTCCCCGCCAACTGCACCGTGTCGGGCGTGCTGACGATGGACCTCACGACCTTCCGGACTTCTGGAGGCCACGACGCGACGATGAGGGAGGGCGACAACTCGACGGTCGCCGGGTCCGAACGATGATGAGCAACGTTGTGGGAATAGGGAAGACCAGCGATAGAGCGGTTGCCATCATTTTTAGTCTGACTACTGTTTTTGGCTAACAGTAATGGCAAAGCTCTGTGGCTCCTATCCGTTAACTGTAAATTAGCCCTCACTTATGACTCCGCATTGCCGTCCAGATGGCTGCTGCTGTGATTGTAGTTTGCACTGCCAATGCGGAGGTTCGGTTTTCGCTTTCACTCACAATTTTTGCATTGCCTCAGTTGCTGTACCATGATTATGATCAGTATATCACTTCGCTTTTCCTCCCCTAATTATTGCCGCAATTGCCAAAGCGCACATGCCCGAGTCTTGTGCGAAGCGCTAACAATAATATTATGTAGGAGAGGAGGTTTATGCAATTTTGACCCGATGCCCGGTGCATTTTGTTAGCTAATGTATTTTGTGACATTTTGCCTACTTACCCTAACTTATTCCCCCCTGACTTATTATACTCCCCCCTGACTTATTATATATAGAGATGTCCGAAACTGCTGCACCGTGTTTAACGTAAGCACATTCTGCTTCATAAGCAAGTTTTTTTTTTGTCTGGAGCATAGCTATGAAATGGTGCGTTTTCGACACCTCTATACAATTAAAGTTGAATGCGATTCGCCCCCCCCCCCCCTCCTCACCAATACCTTGATCTGACTACCTTCCTGTTCTAGACTGGGGCATCTTCGATTATCTCATTATGCAATTTCAGAGATCTGTGAATGATATTACGATTTAGTCCACTGTTTTTCCATATTTTGGCCAACGTTTTCAGTATTACAGCCCCCCCCTCATTTTGGCATTGCGTTGTTATTCGCATCTGTTTAATCCCTCTCTATGCAATGTGCATGCGATATCCGTCCAGTTCTACCCATTTTCTACATCTCCCCTACGTCGTTGCTTTCCTGTTCGTTAGCTAATCCAGAGAAATAAAGCAGTCTTTGTACTCGACCGCTATCCATGAGGTTCGTTTGAAAGACGTTCGTAGCGTCGTGGTATCTTTCCGTAACAAAATATTCTTTCGAGCATTATAATGAAAATACAGGTTTTGACGTAGCCTTATCGTTCACTTTGAAGAGTCTTACGACACTCATAAGGGCCACACTGCCTCTAAAATCTCTGCACCCTTTATTGCCTTCTACCTGTTGTATACGAGGGTTGTGTGGTCTCAGGATGTCGTGGACGTGGCTGAGGAACTTTGTGGGCATGCGCCAGACGGACCTGGAGATGCTCAAGGTCCCGAATCCGGGAGCCGAGTTCTGCATTCACGTTACGCTGAGGAGCGTCCAGGTACACGGGGAAGGGGAAGGGGGAGGGGGACAGTCATCTGGTCCGTGGATGATCGACGAGAATACGTCGTGTCGATAGCCGCCATCCCTATTTGCGACGAGAATTGCAAAGTGATGAGGGGACTGGGAGTTGTACTGCGTTATGACAAAAAGGAATGCGCACGATGTTGTCATCGTCTGCTGTTTGGGTTTGTCTATGACTAGATAGATGGCCGGGCGCCTCCCGCGAAGTCAATCGTGTGCATGCATGTATCGGAGAACAGTGTTAGAATGCTAATAACGCGGATATCCCACACAGGTGCTTTTATACATGCGCAATCCGATTTAGATATCCGAAGAATACTCTTTGGAGCGGGCGTCCGTAGGGAATATTATGGTGAATTCCACGTGTTTCCGACGCAAAATATATCATTTTTGCTGTATTTAAATTCCAATTGGTTCAATTCTGGTTGAAAAGAACGGGTAGATAGGTATGGGTGCTTTGCAGACGGGCGCCCTCCTCGGCAGCGTGCTGGGCCCTCTCTCAGTCCTCGCCTTTGGAGACGGGAGCATCGAGCGCAAGAGCATGAGGGACGCCTTCGTCGAGGGCGGTCTGAACGGAGCCGCCATTGGTGCGTGGTCTTTGATCTTTGATCATTGATCTTTGGTCTTTGATCTTATTCAGCTGGGATGACATATTCAAACTTGAGAAGCCTATGGCTCTGTTATTCACGTTGCGTTGCGTTGCTGAAGCATTGCCGTCACGAAAGCCGATTCGGACATGCTCGATACTAATATATGCCCGATTACAGGCGCGCTAATCGGCCCGGCGCTAACCTACGCGGCCCTCCGCGACATGAGCAGTGCCCGGCTGTACGACAAGTGCTACAGACTACGGTAAGGATGGATTGGGGTAGATGGTGGCGGGTGGCAGAGATGCTGTGCCATCACCACACGCGTACGTGGTCAACCATCCCGGCGATATGTTGAGTAATAGCCCTACCAATGTAAATCATGAGGATTACCAAGTAAAATTTTCTAAAAAAAATATGAGCCTACCAATGAAATCCATGTCTAAACGAGACCACAATGCTTTTCGGAACAAAAAACCTGTGAGATACAAGCCCAGTCATCCATCTATCTAACGCCGATCACTGCGCATGCACTCCGTCTGCATTCTCCCCATCCTAAGTCTTACCAACCGTGTCCACGTTTGTTGTCAGCAGCTTCGCAAGCATAACGTCCACCGGGTTCTCTCTCGACGGTCCGGTCCTTGTAGATTCGACAAGCAGCAGCTTTGGCTGGACCGGTCGACGGTGCTGTCGGGCGCCGTGGGCTTCCTGTCGAATGGAGCGGCCGGCTTCGTCCTCGGCCTCGACCTCACCCAGCTCTTCTTCGCTGTAGGATCACTTACCTGGGGAAAGTGAACCCCCCCCCCCCCAAGAACAGGGCTGATCAACATCGGTTCATAAGCTATGATTTTTGAACTTTTGTGTGGTGAATCATGCAAGTTATGAATCGGTAGACCAACCTGTCGCATTATCATTGAACTGCAACGTTGAACGACATTTCTACAAATAGCTATAATCAGAATGTATATTATAGTTAGAGCATGTGCCTTGTTAAAAGCGGCTGCTAGCCAGAAACTTGGCTAGAGCCTTCTTCAGTATTGCCAACTTGTGTTATACGCCTACGGAACCATCGTATTCTTGATTCGCTGCCCCGACATTCGGAGATTCATTTCATTGTGTGCTTGCTTGCGGCATGTAGCGTCCAGCGTTATGCTAGTGCCTTTACAGGTTATTTTTTATTATGTATGCATAAGTTTCTCGCAACAAGTAAAAATTTTGGTGCTCAATAAAAAATATGTAATAATAAAACTTGTATATGAATATGCAGTGAAAATGTTGTATATTTTTATATTGATACAGAATATACCCCGAAAATTCAGCGCTTATCGCTGTCAGAAAAATTTACAATATTTTTTTTACGCTTTCGCTTTAGGGGAGTTATTTTTCATATTTTTTACGGTATGCTTTTAATCGTCTTTTTTCTGATGTAGCATAACAATGTACAAGTAAATTTACCTTGGTACCTTCTTCAATTTTTGTTCCTAGGGACGGAAGGTGATGATACACTTCTCCGAGGTCTCGAATCTCCTTTAGGGGAGTTATTTTTCATATTTTTTATGCTTTTAATCGTATTTTTCTGCTGTAGCATAACATTGTACAAGTAAATTTAACTAAAAACCAGCAATATTTCGTCGTGATCGAATGGAGCACATACATTGTAAAGCAAACAAAAAAATTAAGGTTATGTACAGGGGGTAACAGAGGACTTGATAAAGCTAATGAGTAAATGAGTAATGGGCAAAACTAAGTAGATCAGCAATCATCAGTCGACTTGCTGGATTGCGGGGGAATGACGTGCTGCCTGTGCTGGTTCTTCTTCTTCCTCTCTGGCAACGTTTCGGGTAAAGGTAAGCCCTTGGTCTCGGGCATGACGATGAGGAATGCGATACAGTCGACCATCGCGAGGACCGATAACATGAAGTACGGTACCCAGGGAGATCCCAGCTGAAATAATCCTCCTTCCATTTAATCCCAAGAATATCGGCCCGCGAATGGCACAATTCAAGGATTTCCTATAACATGTATCACTGGAACTTTTGGAGAACGTACTCCATACCATCATAAAGCGTGCATAATGCCTACCAAGAAGATCTGCGGCGCGATGATTCCTCCGACCCTCGAGAAGGTTGATTTGAGCGACATAGCAGAGTTGCGAACGACCGTTGGGAAGTACTCCATCGCCGCCATTGCTTTGGATATGAAGACCTCAATCTTGCGTGATAAACTCATATCCTTCTAACTCGATAGAGCGAGTTATGGGATCAGAGTTGTAGCTAAAAAGCGTGCATCTTGAAACTTGAAACTTGATGGGACCTGTGAGCAGAATGCCGCTGTGATCAGTGTGCCCGCTCGAATGATCTCTTCCCATTCCTCCGTTTTCTCTGTAACAGGCCTGCTCGACGATCTTTCTAGTATACTGTACCAAGGTACTGCGTCACCGCAATGAGGAAGAGGCACACAGCCACAATCGTTTCAGACACAGTATGGAATAGCTTGCGACCGGCCCAGGAAAAGTTGAAGTCCATCACCTGTAGTCGATAATCAATATTCTGCTCGTTCATTAATTTTTTTTAAATTTTTTTTATTCAAAAGCTTGGACTTACTCCAGATATGATGTTGATCGACCATCGGATAAGGCCCAGGTAGACGTTGTTGAGGAACAGCGAACCGGCCAACTTCTCGATGTTGAACATCAGAGCGTAGCTTACCATGTGCCCGAAGAATCTGCGAAATCAAGCGGTTTTTTTGAATATCTTGAAAATCACATACACGCCAAAGTTGAGAATCATCGTGGCGATTGCCATTTTCGTATTGCGGAAAAGATGTGTGAGATTGTACTTCTTTAGCTTGCGCTCCCTAGCCATATGCTTCTGAAAATGTCCTATATTGGATACAAAAAAAGCGAGACTTATTGCTTATCCCACTTACCTCGTGTTCTTCGTCCAGCATCCTCTTCATATCTTCCTTCTTGGCAATGCTTACGCCGTCTATTTCCTTTAAAAAACCTATCTCGCATTTCTTGAAAAAACCGAAACCTGCATTCGAACAAGTATCGTTCTAGCTTCGTCGATGCGTCCTTGCTGAATGAGCCATCGTGGAGATTCGTAGATGAAGCTGCGCATTTTTTTCCAAATTTTGTGGAGATGGATTAGCTTACAAGAACATGATGAATGCGGGACTTGAGACGAGGAAGATAACCCGTTGGAACGTGCGCCAGTCCCCGGAGATGTAGGCGAGACCGTTCATGAGAATGTAGTTGGGAGACCTTAATTTTGCATTATCATCTTTCATCACACTAAGGCCCAACCATGCAATAAGCGTAGAGATTAGGAAGCGGTATTTACGTGGAATGTGCTCCAACTTGTAGACGCCGTAGACGCTTCAATTTATATTTTTTTTGCATTTGAGAATTCTCCCCTTACACTAGACATCCGCCATTGAAGAAGGCCAGTATGAATCGAATAATCGTGAAAACAAGAAGGTTAGGAGCAAACGAGTTGATCAAGGATAGGACGGCTGTAGTTGAGAAGCTGATCATCATGGCCTGTTGTTATCTTATCTCGACCAAGATCTCCGGCCCCACCATCTTGCGACCTTTACTGTCGGATACGTGTCCCCAGAAGATGGAGCCCAGCAGAACTCCAACCATTTGCACGGATATGGCGCTTTTGACTAAGGCGGTCCCCTTGCAGAAGTGACCGAACTAAACGCGATGGGATAATATAGTAAAACATTTTGTACGAAGGTACATACTTACTTCAACGTTCAGAGACAGGAATTCGTATTTCGGGACTAATTTGCAGTCGGCGCTGCCGAGATCAAAGTCCTTCACATCACAAATGTTAGGGATCGTGTAGTTATCACCGATGCACGCTACTGAGTGCGGGGCAGCTCCTGAAAATGCAGCTTTTTTACTATTTCATTTTTTTTAAAAATTTTGAGCAATTTTGGGCAGTGCAGTTTTTTTCGCTTGAGAAGGGCTCGCACGATACTGTCTACTAGTGTTCATAGCGCTTTGGTAGCATTTACATTTGCATGATCCACTTTCGCCTGTGATGGTAGTAAAGCGCAGGAAGCACAACAATTTTGGCTAAGAGCAACCGATCTTTTTAGTTTTAATTTTTTTAAATATTATTATCTAATTCCCTACGAGTTACCTGCGTAGACCATGTAGATCATGTTGCCTGCTGATCCGAGGAGCATGAACTCTGCGATGAGCAGTACGCGGGCGCAGTACCAGGATAGGCGAAGGAACGAATCAATATTCTTCGGCGGGCCATTGTTCGTCTTGGCTTGTACTGGCTCCTGTAATCGTGCATCTTAGATTTGAGTGCAATGTCTTGGTTTAAAGTGCAATATCCTACGCGCCTTTCCTGTGTGTGTCAAATATGTTGCAAGGATGGAGCAATTTTACAACAAGTACTCTAAAAATTAGGTAATTCAAGCATGTTATAATGCAACTATTTCTATGATAAACGGTAGTCTCGTAGCACTAGCTTACCTTCTTCTCGATGAGGGGCTCGGCGGCTGCTGTAAGCGAGACAACGGTAGGCGTCGGCGTCTCCATGCGAGTGCAACGATCCCAACTGACGGCCCAATTTGCATTCCGAACAGTTGCCTCCTGCCTATGTACGGGTGGAAACGGGGAGGGAAAGGGGGAAGGCGATGGATTAGCACACTCGGAACCGCAGCGAACCCGATGCTGAACATTGCCGTCAGAGGCGGTGTCAAATCTCCTCTCTTCGCAGTCGGAATTGGTTCTCGTGATTAACTCGTGATGAAGATGTCCCAGCATCTGTGCTAGATACGATCACTTTCACAACAATATTTTATTTAATAGGCTTGAATTTTATATAGTTTTATCTGCTTCTAAGATTGTGGCGGGTATGTTCCCTCTCCATGTGACACCCTTGTGACATCTTTTGCGCTTCGGAAGTGTCTACGTCTTAGCAGTTCATAAGATTTTTATACAAATAATGTTCATAAGAATCGGAGTACGAGACAATTCCATCTGTTGTAAATTGCTCTTACATCACAGAAGTACGAAAAAAAAACTGAAGAGGATGTAAAGACAAAAAATGATGCAAAGATCGTCCGTATGAGTTGGCGTGAATGTCATGATAGGTACGGTAAGTATTGATTGCGATCACAGGTGCGTGTGTGAGGTTGGCTACCAACGTCGCCTTGATATCATAGGAGGAGTGAAGCGATCACAAACTTGCAAGTCCAGGAAGTAATGAGGAGTGGAGAGGCAGATGATCTTTAGAGAATAAGCTGTAGGGCGGAAAGAACCATCATGAATAGCGATGAAGTCGTTGAACAAGTTATCGGCAACACGTTTGG
This sequence comes from Micoletzkya japonica, assembly GCA_900490955.1. Lineage (NCBI taxonomy): Eukaryota > Metazoa > Nematoda > Chromadorea > Rhabditida > Diplogasteridae > Micoletzkya > Micoletzkya japonica. The sequence goes on along the minus strand of LS943922.1, from coordinate 876,441 downwards.
AGAAATGAAATGCGCCATGTTGAATAGAGCGTGGCCACAATTCGACAAATACGATGGAATGGAACGAGAAATGGCTTGTCTGAGGCATTCTACGCAGGACGCGTCTAGGCACCTTATGCAAGGAACGTTTCAAGAGTGGAGGAAATGAACAGATGGGAGTAATTATCATAAGAGGCGAGTATTTTTCTACTATATCTCAGTGTCGACTCTTCTCCTCGGTGTTTGTCGAGTCGCTCATCGAGGGGAGGATGTCCTTGGGCAGCTTCTTGACCTTCTCCGGCAGCGTCTCGGGAAGCGGAATGCCCTTGGTCTCGGGGATGACGGCGGCGAAGGCGACGCAGTCGACCAGAGCGAGGAGGGCCAGGAGGAAGTACGGCAGCCACTTGGACGGGATCTGAAGATGTTTGCTGAGCTATACTACGTGGGCACCGACCGGAAGTATGGGTGGTAGGCCAAAAATTCTTCAGAGTTTTACTTTGGTAGGCCTATATTTTCTATAAACGTTCAATTGGTACGCCTGATTTCGTACACTGGTAGGCCCGTTTTTTAAAAATATTGCGGGGAATGTTGCCCACGTATGTATTATATTTCAGATAAACTTGATAGAAATTGGAAGATTTTAGCATATTTTTAGTGATGTAGTAACTGTCTACATCCCTAGCGCTGTAGGTAGGCTGTAAGGGGTGACTCGGGCCAATGTTTACTCGGTTCTATGCATGCTGCAGATATACATACAAAGAAGATCTGCGGTGCGAGAATGCCGCCCATTCGTGAGAAGATGGACTTGAACGAGATGGCGGAGTTGCGGACTACGGTCGGGAAGTACTCCATGGCCGTCATGCCCTTCGAGATGAAGATCTGAAGAGGAAGATTTCATCATCCACTCGACCAGAATGAGGATTCTGATTTCTACACGATAGCAGGCAAAAGGACAGTTATCAGTTTGCCGTGAAGTATAGGTATTATTGGAGGAAAACGAAAGTTGGGAAATCTTTGCAGCGCACTCCGCTAAATACAGTGAAACTCTCTTGGCAAAATGCCAGCTTAGGCTGGAATTTTGCCAAGAGAAAAAAAACTTCAGCCGGAGCTAATCTCCGGCTCCGGCTGAAGTTTTACAGTGGTTAGCGGAAAGAATTGTGCAGCTCTCTCAACGTTCATTTTCCTTTAATAATATGAAAAATATCAAATTGTGAACTCTAGTAATCCCGTCGAAAGTCTGCCGCACCTGCGAGCAGAAGGCAGCCGTGAGTAATGTTCCGGCGCGTACGATCTCCGCCCAGTCTTCGGTTTTCTCTGCAAGTTTCTCATAGCGAGAAGTTCTAAGCGTGAATTTTGCACAAATGTACATCATGCAGATTGTCCCATGGGGGTGTTGAGTGGAATAATTGAATCGCATACCGAGGTACTGCGTCATGGCGATCATGAAGAGGCACAGGGCCACGACAGCCTCCGACGTCGTGTGGAACAACTTGCGTCCCGCCCACACAAAGTTGTAGTCCATCACCTGAAACGGCCGTGTTATTTGAATCTTCACTTCATTGAAGAATGTAGTGGATGCTTTCCGGTCTTCATCTATCATGGCGCACTCGATCGTCAATTCAGTGTAGTAGATGGGAAAGAGACTTACACCGGATATGATGTTGATCGACCATCGGATAAGACCCAGATACACGTTGTTGAGAAACAGTGAACCGGCCAACTTCTCGATGTTGAACATCAGAGCGTAGCTGATCATAGCGCAGAAGAACCTGCAGGCTTTTCAGATTCTTGCATTGTCTGGGGCTGAGTTTTTTTCTCATTTTTCGTTTTAGCGACTCGTTATAGTCGTTATAGTGGATTAAAAAGATCCGTCAGAAAATCATTCCGAATATAAGGCGAGAGAGTGTGCAAAAGTGAGAGAATTAGACTCATTTTGGAACGGAAGAAACTGATGGATCGATTTATTCCACTATACTTGGTTCTATGCGAGTCAATGTTGGCTATAACTCACACTCCCAGACTGAGTATCATCGTAGCGACAGCCATCTTCGTATGGCGGAAGAGGTGTGTGAGGTTGTACCGCTTCGTCTTCCTTTCCTTCGCCATGTAGCGCTGCAATAGATTTTTTAAATAAATACTTAGATCCGTTCGTTTCGTGTTATTCGAGTATTGTTCTTCACCAGTACATGTGATTTCCCTGACTCTTGGTCTCAAAAGAGGGCGTTAGACTTGAGCTTGCCAAGTCTTCTTGGGAATTAGTAGTGAATGGAGTAACGAGGGAAGTCTACGAGGAAATCGGAGGCACAACCCTTGCACTTTGCTCAGTCAGATGTATGCTACCGTGAGAGCGCTCGGAGCAACTGGGAATCCGCTCTTACATATGTGCGAGCTCTCACAAGCACCATTCCCGTTCGAAGTCTATAGTTTCGCAACTACAGATGTTTATGCCTATGTGAAACCATTTTTTATTACTTCAGCCGATTATCTAAATGTTCATCTGGTACCTCATGCTCCTCGTCAAGCATCTTCTTCATGTCCTCCTTCTTCTCCATACTGACCCCGTCGATCTTCTGAATTTTGATGTGAACTTTTCACACGATGCAACTTGGACGGGCTATTATTACCTGCATCCTGACGAGAATCGTCCGTGCCTCGGCAATGCGGCCTTGTTGTATGAGCCAGCGCGGAGACTCGTAGACTACGCTGCAACGCAGAGGTTGTGTCTACGACATTGAAAGCACTGCATCACTGTTTGACAAGAAAGTCCCCCCCTTTTATCGCTTTCTCTCCTTCTAATTATACGTCGTATATTTATTATGCTATAAATATTATTTTTAAATATGGTAAACGGTCGTACAAGAAGATGAGGAAGGCGGGACAGGAGACGAGGAAGATGACCTGCTGGAAGGTGCGCCAGTCACCCGACATGTAGGCGAGGCCGTTGATGACGATGAAGTTGGGCGACCTGTGAAAGAGGAGGATAGATCCTCAATCTAGGGAAATGTTTGCGCTACGGCGAAACAGCCTTCTGCGAATATCGAGAGACTATGTGTTCCACTGCATTTCATGGCAAGTAAAGAAGTAGTAAAAGCTACACGTGTTTACCAAGCGATGAGCGTCGATATGAGGAAGCGATGCTTGCGGGGCACGTGCTCCATCTTGTATACGCCGTAGACTCTGCAAGAAGCGGCTCGTTTTGTCTGCCAACGGGAATTTCGTAAGCAGAATCGCCGAAGGCACGTGTTGACGATCACATGTTTGGCGGAGCTTTCAAAGCAACGTCTAGTGTACGTGTCTCTTCCAGAGATTTCTGTGCATCGAATGCGTGTGATCTCCATAGGAAGCGTGGCTTTGATGAGTCTGCTTCGTGCTGGCCCTGCCACGCACATGAGGCATCCGCCGTTGAAGAAGGACAGGACGGCGCGGATGGCGGTGAAGGTGAGGAGGTCGGGCGCCAGCGAGTTGGCAAGGGAGAGGACGGCCGTAGCCGAAAAGCAGATGATCATGGCCTGAAGCATATCCATACTACTGCCATGCAGTTAGCCGACCATATTGACACTATGCCCAGATGACAGAGCAATATCCTGAGCAAATCCTTCAATTGGTTGAAAGGGAAATGACGACGACGTTTCCATTGTGGATAGCGGAGCTCTCGAAGGACCTGCTGCTTACCGTCTTTCGCCCGCGACTGTCGGAGATGTAGCCCCAGAAGACGGACCCGAGCAGGACGCCGATCATCTGCACGGAGATGGCGGACTTGACCAGGGCCGTACGCTTGCAGAAGTAGCCGAACTGAAGAGGGACTTATTAGAGAAGAGAAGTTACTCATCTATTCATGTACTGTGCTCACGGTCGTCAGCTGTGATTCAGCTCTTGTCGAGACCCATTTCGAGACGAACCATGGCAAGTCACAAGATCGAATGGTGACTAATTGTAAGAAGAAGGGAGAGCGTGATAGCCAGAGCAAGGGGGAATAAATCTGACTTCGACGTTGAGCGAGAGAAACTCGTAGTCGGGTTTGATGGTGCAGTTGGCGGCGGCCGCGTCAAAGTCCGGACCCTCCTTGCACACGTCGTGAACGGTAAAGTTGTCGCCGACGCACGCGACCGAGTGGGGCGCCGCGCCTGCGGGAGAAGATATTCTAATGTCTTGCACCTTATTCTTGTCTAATATCTTATGTTAGACATTAAGATGACGAAAAGCGTTAAGTCAGTTATCTCATTTCTACTTCTCTTCATAAAGCTTCGCTCTCCGGAAACGACGATAACTTTATCCTCTCGGCGATGACCGCCAGCGATCAGAGAATAAACAGACACACAGCAGATTTTTCGATTATGCACTTTGATCTTCTGTCACTTGTCCAACTGCAATTGCAAGATGCCCTTTAGTCTTTGCTAATCTTTTTCACGCATGAAGGGCAGTCTACCATGAAAGCGGTGGTTTTTGTTGCGCATATCATCTACCTAGTCAACCGTTCCTTTTCGTAGACGAGCTGGAAAGCATTCCTTGTGCAGAAAATGTGTTTTCTACCCTTTCTTCGAAGCGGATTATCCTTCTATAACGCGTGTTGCGATATGTTGTGATCGGGACCGTGTCTCCAAGCAGGGCCGCGGTGCGGGTACACAACGCACGTTTCTACGTAGTAAGCGGATTTTCGAGGCGCGAGTTCAGAAACAAATTTCAGCGCACCGGAAAAGGATATTTCCCTGTGCACGTAATTTGCAAATTTACATGAGCCTCCGGTACAAGAACGAAGCCTCAGCGGAACGGGAGTTTGACTCTGCAGTTATTCTCTTATGGTTAGTAGTTACGATTCTATGTAGAAAATTTTCACGTAATGATCCGCCGCAAATGATTTTCAGGGCCATTAAAAGGACATGGAAGCCAAAAAAGATTGGCTTTCATATGAAAAGTTATCGCCTTAATAATATAAAAAGCAAAACCAGAGTGCACAAAAATGTCTACTTCGCGAGGTATCCTAAAAATCGTTTCCCAGCCAAGGCGCAGTCTTACTGCGTTTAGCGCACAGTAACGAGGCAAATGGCATCGAGGTATTCCCGGAACAAATAATTATTTCTTGCTCCAGAAATTTTTTAAAAATATTTTTCAAATGCTATTATCTTTATTATCGTCTAATAAACATAATTTACAAGAAATACCATATTCGGTTTCAAAAAATTTGTCGCTTCCATATCCCTTTAAATGAGTTTTGCTGTATATCTACGCGTGGTGTGGAACCAATCGGCTTTGGTGACCGTTGAACGTTCTCTTTAGTGCGTATCTCGCGAGCGACTAGCTAGAGAGATTATCCCCCCTTATAACCCGGAGGGTTTTCACTCGCTCACCTGCGTACACCATGTAGACCATGTTTCCCGCAGCTCCGAGTAGCATGAATTCGGCGAGCAGGAGGACCCGGGCACAGTACCTTTAGTGGCATACAGCGATATTACATGTGGAATACGAGAGAATGCAACCATAGAAACTGACGATATTCTGCTGCAACTGTTCTTGTGATATTTCGTCTGTTATCCCAAATTTTAGTCGACTGTGCAGCGTTGAATATTTACAATTATATAATGATCAATCAAACTAAGTTAGGCTATTTACCACGATAAGCGCAGAAACGAGTCGACGGTCTTCGGACCGCTTTCTCCAGGCGCATCTTTCGAGGCAGCGTCCTTGGTATCCTGAGAATGACCATACAATTAAAATCCCAAGAACACTTATGTCAGCGTCTTTTCAATCTTGCTTCTTCTCTGGAGTCATTTTCACACTATGATGGCGTGGTCTTCGATCATTTCTAATAATTTATTCTCTAATATTTCTAAGAATAATAATTTATTTTCTAATTATTTACAAGAAGTCTTCTATCGATCTGTGGTTCATTAGTCTTGCAAGCTTTCGAACTTTTCGAGCCTTCCGGGTCTTGGGGCAGCTGTTCCAATCAGAAGACTAATTAGAGGCATGGCTTGCAAGAGAAAGTTCGGATAGGCTGTCTGTAGTTAGGAGAGGTTTGTCACAAGCCACTCAAACGATCCTTTTTCCTCCTGCGCGTCCCATTCTGTTGCCCCATGAAATGCTGTCATTAGCTATGTGTCGGAGGGACGTAGCGGACCACCCTATTCGCTATGCGCACATGGGCAAGGCACACACCTACGCTATATTACTACAGCATTCAATTATGGAGGGCAGGGGCAGGAGAGGGGAGGGGGAGTTAGCACAGCTTTTGGCCGTTTAGTAGGGGAACGGGAGAGTGTAGGCCATCTTCACGGGGGGGGGGGGTGTAGGGGATGGGTAGGTAGAGAAAGGAAGCATCGTTGTCACTTTGGCTGCGAAGACAGGATATGCTTGCTTTCTCAACCTGAAGGCCGCGCTCGGAAGGGGGCACGATATTAGAGCGTACGATTCGCGCCTTGTTTTTGCGTCTGCTTCGATTGCTTTCATAAAGGGGGAAGATGCGCAAATCGTAGGCGAGTATTTGTCCGAGCTTGGGGCAGCTGTTCCACTCGGAAGACTAATTAGAGGCATATCAGTTGTAAGAGAAGGTTCGGATAGGCTGTAGGGTCTACCTGATGGGGCTCGTCCAGTAGCGGTTGCGTTACGGCGGTTGTCGTCAACGTTGAGGAGGTCGAGAGGACGGGTGAGGAGGTAGTGGGAAGGGAGGCGTCGTCGGCAACCACCATCATCGCGTTCCGTGCGGTTGAATCCATCCGGGGGGTATGGTTAGGCGAGGGGTCGGGGGGATTAGACACACACGCACGCACGCACACCGGCCGCAGTACTACCTACTTACAGGTGCCATTTGCATAGAGCTCTTAGGGGAGGGCAGAGTGAATTGAGGGGGGCGGGGCCTGACGAGGTGTGTAGAGCGATCTGCAATGGAGTAGTGGGGAGAGGCCGGCGGATGAGATGAACTGAAACTAGAGAACGGAGATGAATGAATGCAGGAATCGCGGCATTGACGCCACAGCATTCCGCCCGGTGAAGAATGTGTCTAATAGCGAATTGACCACTATTTTTGATTTTTCTCAAGAATGAATGAACCAATTTACTCCAAATTTTTGGAGCTTGTTGAGTTCATAGAGGAGAACTTAAGTTTTTAAATTCATAAATATTCGATGATTGGTTCGCCTACAGGATCGGATCCTATGCGCGAAAACCGCCATTCGCTATTATGACGCTTGGAATGCTGTGACGCGTGCCGATGCGTAATAATGAGCACGAAATATCAGAGTAAGTCTTGTGGTGAAAGGGGAGAAGGGTCCAGAAGACCAAAAGCTGAGGCTGCGGAAGGCGTGACCGAGCTTCAGCTGTCTAGCAGACTTGGAAAGAGGGTTGGAGGAACCCATCTAGAGAACACTGCGCCGTAAATTCCTATACCAGAATTACCTGAAATCGTACACGGAGGAGCTATTATGATATTTCAAAAAATTTGCTAGGTTTGGCTTTGCCAAATCTAGCAAAGCTGGGCGGCAAGCTGGGCGGCAACGATGAACAAGGGAACGAACGGTTTTATGCGAGAACGATCGGAGACCGAGCAACGAACGATGTTTGCATGGCGGAACGAACGATGAGAAGCGATTGATATGGGCAGCCCGAATGGGATGAGACCCCGTAATACAATGGGCCGACCAGGCGTGGCAATGCGTAGAATGAGAATATGATGGGAAAATTACGGGAGACAACCGACACGCGATAATGTCTGATGCCTTACACGACGTAAAATTCGTCGCTAAATGTCTCCGGATGAGGTTGCCGCGGGGAAATATGTGTATAATAAGTGTGATCAGGTCAGTTATTACGAGGCGCAACACGCTCTATCTCTCCTCCGACTTCCGTTGCTATGGCGTTTCTGGCGCTCTCCGAATTTCGTATCAACGAAAGCTGATTTCGTGCACTTTCACGGGCTTCCACTGTGGACTACACGCTGATTGGGGTTACGCGTGTGAGCTTGGCTGTACGACTGGTAAAATACAGTGAATCGTATCCACAAAAAAAAGCAACTAGAAATCAGAAATCCCAATATCATTTACAACTTCAGTTTTAACGGACGTTCACTTTTAATTTTATTGAAATGCAAACTGAAGTCAGCAATGCAAAGAAAGTGACATGCCTACTGTCTCTCGATGGGGTGTGAAGCAGCAGGTAGAGAGAAAGATTGGCATCGCGGAACACATAAACAAGACAGAAACAAGCGAGATGCGATCGGCAGTTGCTACATCTAGACAGGTAGTAGAGTTGTGGTTGGGACTTGAGGGGGGAATTCGAAAGAGGAATTCGCGGAAATGTACTCCTCCAAAGCTAGAACATCGTAGAAGGACAGGTGAATGTTGTAGCCGATTTGTCACGGCTCTTTGGAAGTCGCTGCATCATAGTGCTACATATAAAAGGTGAATGGTGGTTCAACGATTCTTTTCTCGTATTTTTCTGTCTTCGTACTGATAAACAAAGAAGATGATGCATTTGATTTTTCGACCTTATCGTGCGTCCATAGTGCTATATGTCGAGACTCCGCGTCGGCAGTCCTAAGCATTGATGTTTAGACAAAGAGCTTGGCAAAGTCCACGCGGACCGAGTGCTCATAGATCATTCGAAATGTGGCTATTTCGAGGAATACGTTAGGGAGAAGCCGAAATGCGTACACAGCATTATATGCCAAGCCAAAAACATCAAAAAGCGAAACTGTAATTCGAATTTAATATTTGCGATTTTTCCCGCACGGAAAACGATTAATCTTAGTTGTAAGCTGTAGCGCTTCTCTACCATGCCCCCAGCAGCATCTAAGAACCATCACAACATCATGCACATTTTGTAAATCATACTTTGTTTTTTTCAGACTATAGTAATCGTTTTTTTTGATAAATTTTGATAAGAATGCTGTGCTTAGTATACGCTTGTGAAGATAATAAATCTATCAAGAAAGATAGAACAAGAACTGCAAGAGTTGAAAAGTTGAGTGACGTAATTTAAAGTGTTAGTATACGCTTGTGAGGATAATAAATCTATCAAGAAAGATAGAACAAGAACTGCAAGAGTTGCAAAGTTGAGTGACGTAATTTAAATGAAAAAGGATAAAATAGTAGGAGAAAAAAATTCGGCGGCCGATGATTCAGCAGCGAGAGAGATGAAAAAAAGTGCGCTCCTTAGAGAGGAGCACGAAGGGGAGAAGGAAAGGAAAGAGCAGCCAACAATGGAAGAGAACAACACCGGAACGGTTGACCGTTCTCGTATAGCCGAGGGGAGAGGCGAGGAGGGGATATACGCAGAGATTCGCTTGCATAGAAGACACGGTCACGTAGGATGGGGGGGGGGGGGGCGATGCTCAAGATCACGAGAGATCCACAACAGTTGAAAGATGGAGATTGAATTTAACGAACAGCGGGCCTTTATTATAGCTAAACGTGAGCATGTTAATGTATTATAGCAGAACTTAACTGCATATAAAAATTTAAATTAGCTTTGCAAATAAGCCAAAAAAAGTATTCGCTGCAATGCGAGCCTTCCATGTTCGCAGCGGTATTCCATTTGATAGAGCGAGAGGCTATGTATAGTGGCCGATAGGGGCGCTTCGGCGTCCCTCAATTAAATGTATAGGCTCTCTGTAACGTGGCAGTCATGACATGATGATATTGAGCCGGGCTGGCAGGCTTTGAGTATAAGGGTTTCCCAGAAGAGGGAACGCAAGGGGAAGAATGCTAATGCTATCTCAACGTCTAATTGAACCGGAGTGTGTAAAGAGGATAGCTAGAAATCGTAATTAGAGATGGGACTAGTCGTAATGAGGGTAAGTGAAATGTCTGAATTGGAAAAAAATCATCTACTGGTCATCTAATAGAAAATTCGAGACTCTGGCGAAAAACTCTTAATGCCTTCCTCAGATCTGAAGTTACTTATAAACGTTCTAGAAAATGTCGTATGTCCATGTCCTCGGGAAGCGCGTTGTCTTTGCGTTAGGCGAAGGAACACACACGATCTCAATCCGTGCTCTTCTATCTCCTGTTTGAACGTGGTCGGAGGCGCTTTGTTTTCCTTTCTCCCGGGGGGGGGGGGGGTTCCAGTGGGCCCAGGGGCTCGGCCTGTGATGATGATCATGATATGGACCGCTCCCCTCTACTCTGACTATCGAACCGGCTAAGATGGATGCTAAGAGGACGCGCGCACATCGACATCGGCATGTGTGTACGGGGGGAGGGGGGGGGGTGTATCGTTCTGACCGGACACGGACAGGGAAGCTGTTTACGACCGGACACGGGCACACTGATAGCGGGGAATGATAGGACACTTCGCAACGGGAGCACGGTTATTCAGGTTGTCCAAGATGGCAAAAGTTTTGTTCTGTGATGGTGAACGAGAGTACCAGCGGAATCCCCGAATATAAAGGAGATATAGACGACTTTTACAACTGTGACATGAACAAGAGTCTCGTGAAAATGGAGAAAAGGGGGTGAGTACGGTTTTCATATGAAGTAACGTTCTGTATTATGCAATATCAAGCGCAACAGAAACGGTGGAGGCTAAATAAGCTCTTTAGCCATACTTGTTCACAAATTCAACTTTTTACGATCAAAATAGCTGAGAGAGTAGTGGCTGGCACGGAAGAATGATAGCAATTGTGTCGTCGGGCTACTGGTTTGTGGATAAATGTAAATAAAAAAATAGATGATGAAAGATGTAAATAAAAGAATGGCGAAGACGCTAACCCACCACTCGTTCTCATAGCAACTCTGAGAGAATGCGTCCCCTTCGTGAGAGCTGCTTACATTGGCAAGTGGACACTGTGGACCGACGGGGGGCTTGTTTTCAGGGCACCTGTACTAGTCACGCGAAGACAAAGAGGTGGCGAGTGAAAGGTATCTACACCAAATAAGGGGCGTATGAGAGAGTAGTGGCTGGCACAGAAGAATGATAACAATTGTTTGTCGGGCTACAGGTTCGTGGCTAAATAAATGTACAGGTAAACTTAGTATACGGCTTTTATTCACGGAAATCAAGCTCTGTTTAAGAGTAGGTAGCGCGACAGCGTAAACGGATATATCCTCGCCTACCATGAGTGTTAGACTAGTGAGAGATGGCGTGGCAAATGTCTGCCGGGATGAATCATCCCTTCGTGGTGTTGGTAGGGAGGCATGCAGCCATGACTGCCGCTATAGTGGTTGAATGGGGCAGAATTTACCTAACGTTAGCTGGTTCATCAGTGCAGGAGAGGATAAAGCAGTAAGAAAGCAGTAAGACTCTATAAACTCTCCTCACGCAAGGAGGTCTAGCTCATTATTGGTGTCACTATTATAGCGGAATAAACCGATCTGTCAGTTTCTGTCGTTCCAAAATGAGCTTAGTCGTTCAAAATAGTCGTTCCAAAATGAGTGACAAAATGAATCTCACTTTTGCACACTCTCTCGCCTTATATTCGGAATGATTTTCCGACGGGGATCTTTTTAATCCACTATCCCAACACGACTATGGGCACGCAGACACAAGAGGCGGCTCTCCCATGTGCGAGACTCGCAGGGAGAGAGATGGGGAAGAGAAATACGAGAGGGCGACTCTCCCTCCTCTTCCCGTCCTCCTCATCCCCCATCTCCCTCCCCTTTTGTACTATGCCATGCTACCAAACAAGCAGAAGTGAGAAAGGCGGAGAGGGAGAGAGATGAGAATAAGGGAGAATGTATAGAGGCTATAAGGAAGGAACGGGAGGCGCTGTGCTATAGCATTACACTGAGCGAAATTTCACCACCAAACAGCACCTAGTGAATAATTCGCCACACAAATTTCACCAGCCCGCTGGTGAATGGCGCACAATTCACCAGCGGGCTGGCGAAATTTATGTGGTGAATGATTCACTAGATGCTGTTTGGTGGTGAAATTTCGCTGAGTGTACCAGAGCTTTGAGGGGTTTGATATGCGGAGCGAAAGCTTTTCATAGCATTAATGTATTTAGCTGAGAATATCAATGCAGGGAATGTGATCTGCCAAGTTCCGTTAAATTTTGCTCGTTTTGGTATGTTTTGTCGCAAAATATGAACAAGAACAGGAAATCTGAATTGCATGTCTGAAGTATAAGCGATATATGGTAGGTAGCTATGCCATTTGGTACAGGCTGCCAAGAGGCTGTGCACATGATGAATCATGATCGATGTTTGGCGCGGTGTGGACAGTTTTCCGATTTAGATAAACAACGTTTTTCGAGCTCGAAATACAGCGATAATTCTAGCTCATGATAATAGGTGGTAAGTGCTATTGTAACTTTCCGACTTTCCGACGGTGATAGGTGGGAAGATAGAGAAGGCAAAGAAAGAGGGAAAGCTTGGGCTAGATACTTACTCTACCAGGCGCGATAGTCCTCGTATTTCACGGATCTCTTATCCCGTCAGACGGGTATGAAATTTGGTCTTGAGATTTTGGCTCCTGGTCCTCGCATTCAAGCTTTTGGTCCGTATAATGAGCTTGCTCACCAAGCATTGCCCACCAACGGGATGATATAGTCTAGAAAATCGGAACGTATAAATCGCGATTCCGCCGCTGCTGTCTTTAGCGAACTTTTCGCGCTTTGAAACGATGCCATTTCATTCCAAGATAAAATATCAGGGACATGGATAGAGTGCCTCCTAAAGTTTTACATAGTACAGTTTAGAAGTTGATTTGATCACTTTAAAAGGCACCGGAATCGGCGATACAATCGGAACGATTATATCTTTCCTTTTTCTCTACTATATCTTTCCTGGCTCCCGTGTACCATGTGAAACACCGTGAGTATGTGCATTACCACGCGATTACAAGATAGCAAGGTAATGGTATCCATTATTACAATACTTTGGATGGGGCAGAAAAGTTCGGCTACGATCGGGTGACGACGCTGCTCAATGGCAGAGACGACGGTCGCTCCCCCAGTACAGCCCCCAATCAATGGTGACCCGGGGAGACGGCGTGGAGGAGTGGTGCTCTCTGTGTCTCCGTCTCCCACCTCGCTAACCCCACCCTGACCATAGCGTCATCCTTTCATCCAGCTACCCCATCTCACTCTCTCGCTCTTCCCTCTGTTTCTCGCTCTCTAGTGACTCCTCCTATCGTTCCCCCCTCGTAACTACTTTCTCGCTACGGCCACACACAGAAGGAACTAGGTAGTATCGCAATGCTTTAGTGTTTAGTGCAAGCTGATCCATAGTTTCAATTATATTTCAAATACTTTGCACAATCTCGAGCCCCTGTATAGGAGGGCACACGTGTGCTGTTTATTTTTTTCTACTTCAGAGTACATAGTGCGGGGGGACTATTGAGTAGCGGAGAGCTGTGCACTTTTGTGTAGCACCTCCAACGGGCAAAGATTAGGAAACTCAATGTTTAGAATTTCTTGCCTGCATATTACAAGGTGCACAATTTCTGAGACACAACAATTTGATATACGATCGGAACGATAGCATCTGGCTCCTATCCCCCGAGCCTGGACACGCTTTGGTCAGCATGATTTATTGCGGGGCGCAAGATGAGCAATCTCAATGGCAAGTAGCCTTAGAAACGTAGAGGAGGGGACTAATTAGTGGCAAAGGGAGACGGCAACGTACGCAGCTCTATAAGAAACAAACAACGATGAGGACGAGAGTAAAAAGAAAGTTATTACACTTGAAAAATGCCATTGAAGTGAACTAATAAGAAGCATTTGGACACAATCAAGAAGCAATGAAAATAAAGCTACACAGCCAAACAACCGGCATCGAACAAGTAAGCTCAAGAATCCAGCCAAAATCGTCAACAAACAATCGTCTAATTGCTTAATATAGGGAAAGGGGTACGACTTCGCGGGATCCACCCGACATTAGCATCGTAGTCTAGTCGGCCAGAGGCTCCGCCTCCACATCCGCCTCCTTGCCCTTCATTCCCTTCGTTACCTTCACCTCCTCCGGCATACTCTCTGTCATCGGCGCACCCTTCAATGCACGCATTGTAGACATGGATAGAACGAAGTTGAGCGAGACTCCGACAATTAGTGTAATCATAACGAAAATTGTGTCTTCTGTGATTGACAAACAAATATGCTATCATGAGGCTTGGAATACATATATTAGGAGGGGGCCGAAGAGCGAAAGGCGACCTTGGTCTCGGGGACGATAGCGTAGAAGCCGATGACGTCCATCGCTGTGAGGACGGCCAGAATGAGGTACGGCAACCACTTGGTGGGCAGCTGCAAGTACATACGTAACATGTATGCAGTGACTTGCAGTCTCGAACGTATTTAAAGGAGGATTATGCTAGCGCGTAGATCTTCTCGCTACATCTCGCTCAATAAAGTAAGCCGTATCGTGCGTTGCCAAGAGAACGGCTCTTATGACCATTCGGGTCTTTTTTACAAGTATTGTTCGCTGCCTTTGGCGGCGAGACGCGTCGCGGTTATGAATGATGTGTGAAACATAGGCATCGAAAAGACCCGAATTGAATGCTCGACTTATGACTCACGAAGAAGATCTGCGGCGAGGCGACGGTGCCGATGCGCAGGAACATCGTGGTGAAGGAGACCGCCGAGTTGCGGATGACCGTGGGGAAGAACTCGACGGCCGCCATCGACTTCGTGATGAAGATCTGCAAGGCGTATAGGCTGACCAAGCTGTAGGTCATCATCAACTACAACAACAACGCTGCACTTAAATATGATAAGCATATCCTCCGCATGTTGCTTTTAATGGCAACGCCTGGGCCGTCTTCATGAAGGTATGCACACCCCGCATCGGTCTCTCCTTGAAAGTTGAGACGGAAGGGTTTTTTGCTAATGTAACCCTCAGCTGTTTAGTAGAGATGTGCATGCGAGTTGCTTTTGGTGACGAGACGCGTCGCGGTTATGAATGATGTACGAAACATAAGCATCAAAAGAACTCCCATGCGCAACTCTACTGTTCATCGCCCGTACCGTCGAGCATATGGCGGCGGTGGCGATGACGGCGACCCGTATGAGCGGGCCCCACTCGGCCGCCTTGCCCGTGTACTGCGCGACGAAGACGAGCAGCAGGCAGGCGATGTTGACGCCCTCGAAGACCGAGTTGAAGGCGATGCGGCCGCAGCGCGGGAAGCGCAGGTCCACCACCTCAACGTATAAATAATAATAATAATAATAATAATAATAATAATAATAATAATAATAATAATAATAATAATAATAATAATAATAATAATAATAATAATAATAATAATAATAATAATAATATATTTATTGTACAAGAAATAATATAGGAAGAAATCACCAACATATGTAAAGGTCTCGAAATCAGCCTAATCATTGTGAGAAAAAATAATGGAATGCTTCCCCACATGTCAGTCGGCATGAAAAAAGCCTAAGAAAGACTTACACCGGCCACGATGTTGATGGCCCATCGGGCGACGCCGAGGTAGAAGTTGTTCATGAACAACGAGCCGGACAGCTTCTCCAGGTTGTACAGCAGGGCGTAGGCGATGATCGAGGTGATAAACCTGAAAGTTTTTACGGTGAAAGTATGCGTTTCCTATACTAGTGGAAGGCTGTATTCAAGGAGGTTGAGGAGCTCAAGGGAGAACTACGAGTTGTTATCGCGAGATGGTGGTAGCTCCTCCGAATCGTAAGAGGGGTCTTACATGCCGAAGCTGAGCATGCAGGCGGCCTTTGCGAGGTGCGCGTGGCGGAAGAGGTGCGTGATGTTGTACCGACGGGCCTTCTGCTCCTTGGCTAGCTGCTTCTGAAAATCGCATACTTGCCGATTTGCCAAACCCGTAACTTCTTGCAAATGTACAAGGAGTTTTTTTAAATGTTGCTTATCGTCTTTGTAGCTCTTCCTACTGGAAAAGGCTACGGAAAAATAAATGTGAGTAAGAGAGATAACATTCGTTATATGACAGCCTTCGCGAGAGAATCGAGTAAATTTGGGGGCTGGCGGAAGTAGAAAATTCATGTTCTCCGATTTCTATGAAAATATAGTTGTAAGTACTTTGAGATATGGGCTACAAAACTGTCAAATTGGAATTTCTATATCTCAACTCATATTTGCACCGCGAGCCTCCAAAGTGGAGGCGTTTCGCGAAAGTGTCAAAAACGGCTTCACTTCAAAAGATCATAACTCCCTCAAAAATAAAGCTTTTGGGACATATTTTTTCAGTTCTGATCCTCATGAAGAGATCAATACAA
The DNA here is from genome assembly GCA_900490955.1 of Micoletzkya japonica. Taxonomy (NCBI): domain Eukaryota; kingdom Metazoa; phylum Nematoda; class Chromadorea; order Rhabditida; family Diplogasteridae; genus Micoletzkya; species Micoletzkya japonica. The sequence goes on along the minus strand of LS943922.1, from coordinate 860,321 downwards.
TGGTTTTAATTTCGAAAAATTATTTATGAAAATTTTCTGTTATATGGGACAGTAGGACGTTTAGAGCTAAAAAGTTCGAAAAAGTGAAAATATAAGAAAACGACCTTATATGCATCAAAGAAGACGTTTTTGGCAATAAAATGGCGTTTTCAGATTTTTACCAGAGTTCTAAAATTTTGAGAAAATCGAATTTTCAATTTTTAGCTATGCTAATTTCGAAAGCAGTACACATATTATGCACATCATTAGAGAGTCATTAGACCTGGCACTTTTGCCGCTTTTCGATTCTTTGAGCATAACTTTGCTAGTTCGTAACTTTTCACATGCACTCTATATATAGCAAAGTTATGCTCAAAAAATCGAAAAGTGGCAAAAGGGCCAGGTTCGACCCCCGCCTGATGCATTATTTTTGCAACTTTTTTGAAGTCAATAAAGTTGCAAACTGCATTAAGATCACTCCTAGGCTCCATTTTGATCATTTCATCTTAATAAGACAATTTTGAAAAGTTGCAAAAATAATGCTTCAGGCGGGGGTCGAACCCGGCACTTTTGCCACTTTTCGATTTTTGAGCATAACTTTGCTAGATCGTAACTTTTCACATGAACTCTATATACCATTCGATTCCCCTCGTGGAGATCTTTCTAATGATGTGCATAATATGTGTACTGCTTTCGAAATTAGCATAGCTAAAAATTGAAAATTCGATTTTCTCAAAATTTCAGAACTCTTGTAGAAATCTGAAAACGCCATTTTATTGCCAAAAACGTCTTCTTTGATGCCTATAAGGTCGTTTTCTTATATTTTCACTTTGCGAACTTTTTAGCTCTAAACGTCCTTTGTAGGCTCGCGGTGCAAATATGAGTTGAGATATGGAAATTCCAATTTGCCAGTTTTGTAGCCCATATCTCAAAGTACTTATAACTATATTTTCATAGAAATCGGAGAACATGAATTTTCTACTTCCGCTAGGCTCTCGACTCTCTCGCGAAGGCTGTCATATGTTGGTTAGAGGGCATGCTGACCTCATGCTCCTCATCAATAATCGCCATCATATTGTCCATCTTCGATGTACTCACGCCGTCGATTTCCTGCAAGAAGGTCCCTTCGTATCCTCACCTTCACTTCTCCTCGAAATAATAATGCTGTGGAGGGAATGGTATACCGTCAACTTAGTGTATATCGGGAAAGATTCGGTATATCTTATACGAGGCCATAACTCCGTTCAAAAAGGGTCTAGAAACTTCTGGTTGAGTTCATTCGATTCATCTCATCAAGATCTACCTGTGTACTAAGCTCAATTGGTCCACGCAGAAAATAGTTATGACGAAAAACATTAAAATCGCATTGGGTAGGTGTCTATTTGGACTGCAAGGCAAATGAGCTGTTTTCAGGCGTTAGAAGTTGCTCAATCGTATTCAAATTTGGTATGCGGGTAGACAGGAGCCTAAGGATTCCAAAAGTTCCAACCAGAACTTTCTACGACCATTTCTAATCGAGTTACGGCCTTATTTTGAATATACCGAATATACCGAATTTGTCCCGGTATGAACTAAGTTGAAGGTAGCTGTAGAGTTGATGGTTCAAGTACTGCGTTGCATACCTGAATGCGAATGAATATGCGCCGGGCCTCCTCCATTCGTCCTCGTTGGATGAGCCACCGTGGCGATTCGTAGACAAAGCTAAACGTATTTATGCGATCAGTAATCTCAAACCTTAATCAGTCTACAGTTATTATAAGCGGGATGTTTCGCGTTATTCGAAGGATAGATACACTACGTTTTAATTTTACTTGATCGCCGACTCACAAGAACAGGGGGAAGGCCGGAATGCAGCAGAGGCCGAGGTAGAACTGGAAGGTGCGCCAGTCCTGCGCGTAGTAGGCGATGAAGTTGGTCAGAATGATGTTCGGAGACCTCAACGGGCACCATTCTATCTCTACGATAAATAGTCGTTGAATGCTCAACATGTGCTCCTTTCTCCTGCTGGCATTACAGTACACTATCGTAATGATAGCATGGCTATGCGAATGTTTCTACCATCATTTACCATGTAATGATGCAGGACACCAGCAAGCTGTGCCGGCGGGGCACGTGCTCCATGAGGTAAACAGCGTAGACTCTGAAACGATGAGTTCCGTTAGTCTTCTTCTTTTCGCGTTACTTACTATTAGGCATTTCACGTAGCGCAATTCCAGCTCATTTTGAAATACGCATGGGAACGCAATTTTTGACTAGTGACAATCGCGGACTTTAGAGGAGAACAAGTCAGGTCTCTCGAATCTTGTAATATCAAACATGAAAAGAACGAACACCAATCCGCCTCCATTGAAGAAGGAGAGTACCGTCCGAAGGGCCGTGAAGGTCCACAAGCTTGCGGAGAACGTGGTGATCAGGCACATGGCCAGAAGACCCGTCGTACACATGATCAGCGTCTGCAGAGCATGATAGTTCGCTATTTGTGTGTGTTTAAATAAGGAAAAGATTAAGGTATAAAGTGGATTTTGAAATAAAGTATAGTATATTGTTGAAGGAAAGCGAACGTTGAGAGAGCTGCGCAGTTCTTTCCGCTAACCACCGTGAAACTTCAGCCGGAGCCGGCCTTTAGCATAAGCTGGCACTTTGCCAAGAGAGTTTTTTTGCGGAGTGCGCTGCAAAGATTTCTCAACGTTCCTTTTCCTCCAATAATATCTACCTAGAGAAAGGTATGACCGTTTCGCCTCCTACCCTATATTCCTGTCCGGTCCGGTTCCATTATTCTGGAATTTAAAATCCGGCTGTGTAGAGCCTTCTTGCTTCTATGCTTCGTGCATTTTCTTTCGGATCTACAGTTCTCGAAAGTCATGGGGGTCGGCAATCTCCTCTCCTTTCGGGTTCAGTGCGCAAATCACGGTCGAGGGTATAGAATACTAGGTCATGAGAAGAGAAGAGCGAGAGAGACGCAGCCATATGAGACGCATTAGCGAGCGAGGGCGCGCGATGAGATGATACGAGAGTTGGAGAGGAGGAAGTGGTGTTCGCAACTTTTTATGAAGCAACCAGGCGGCCGTAGTATAGGAGCATCTAACATCGTGTACAAAGATGATCACTAGTAAAACATTGTATGAGCGTAAGCTGTAAATCTGTCTACAGGGATGCATCCCCAAAGGGCGTTTCCTGAGCACAGTGAATCCCCCAGGGTAAATGAGTCGTATCATGAACGTCGAAAAGGCGATATGGTTCCGTAAGTCGTCTCATTTCCGACGAGAGAGCGAAGTAGTATGAAGGGAGTGCAGACAAAGTAGGAATAACGCTTACTGATGGAACTTTTTCGTCAGTATACTTTTTTTATAATACCTGACCTTTCTGCGTCCGATCGAGTCGGATACCATGCCCCAGACGACGCAGCCCACCAGAACGCCCATCATCTGCACCGAGATGGAGCTCTTGACCAGCGTGGACGCCTTGCATAAGTAGCCGAACTGAAAGACGGTCAAGATTACTCCTGCTCGTTCCCAAGCAAGCTTGTCGAAATGCATTCGAAGCATGAGGTTTCAGTATCCGTATCTTCGTTCTGAGAGCTACAGCACGTGAATGCGATGTACGACGAGTTTTTCGAGCAGATAGTCACAACCCTGGGCTATGAACAACAACCTGACCTCGACGTTGAGGGAGAGGAAGTCGTAGTCGGGACGGAGCGAGCAGGCCGACTGGTCGTAGTGGTCCACCTGACAGACGTCGTCGATGGTCAGATTCAGCCCAACGCAGGCGACCGACTTGGGCGCCGCGCCTGCAAGGCTTCGTTGAGATAAGGGGGGGGGGTACACGGGGATTCCTGATTAGAGGATACGAATCGTGCATCGAGTACTCATTCTGGACGCGCGTTCTTTGTGGTCAACGGTCGTCTCCCCCCGTTCCTTCCTGTCCACGAATGAACGAAGGGTGGAAAGCCTGTACACGCATTGCATGCGTGTCCACGCTTCCTCAAGCGTTAAAGGCACTGTGCACCTCGAAAAATACCCAAAATAGAAAATAATTCTTGAATGCGCGCGAAATGTTCCCGACGCGAATGTTGCCCACCGTAATCCACGGCTCTGGAATATCGACAAATTTTCTTCGGTTTTGGCACCTTACCCGTGATCGGTGTCGTATGCTTATTTGTGGTTCTATTTTATTGTTTTATGTTTTAT
>LS943922.1:773804-845740 GCA_900490955.1 Micoletzkya japonica | reverse complement strand
GGGGGGGTTGAGACGAGCGCAATCCGATTGTGGTCTTCATCACAAGTCGCGGGTTTTGCCGCTCTAATAGGACATCAGTGATCCGCCAGCAAGTTGTGTCATTCTTCGTGGCAATGAATTGAAATACAAAATTGGCCCCAATCAGAGACGGCACGATTCAAGCAATTGGAATAAATAGCTTGGCGAAGGGAAGCAGAGTTGAACATGGTACCGGGGTAATGAATGAAATGATGTTCCAGGGAGAAAAAGGTGAGAAGAGAGTAAGCGAAAACGTATGGGGTTGGGCCGATCGGTGTGGGGCTTATTGTTAGCGCAGTTTGGTAGGCGAGTACATTCTGCTCAACGGGAGAGAGAGCGAGAGTAACTGTTCGCCCCCCTCCTCTCGAAAGAAAAAAAAAGATTACAGCAAGATTTATCGAGTTCGTCACAGGTGCGCCACATATGTAGCCTGAACACACTCCAAGCATTTGGTTATTGAACATTGGGTCTGTCATATCTGGCCTGGGCTACATCAATGTACAGAAGCTTTCTACGAGTGAAATGGGAAGTATGATCAAATTCCTAGACTTTGAGTAATCTTCCGCATAAAGGCCTTCAATATCCTGCGATGCGCGCTGGCTCTTCAACTCCGGTCGTTCCCTTGGATACCCAGGGGAGCTACTACGTATGTACAGCAGGATACTTGAACTTACCTATACTTCGCAAAGGAGATCCAGTTTTCTAAAATCTTCTTCGGCTGCAATGACAGACATGCCAATATTATAACTAAGATCACACCACGTTTCTTTTGTGAAATCACAAAACAAATCTTACATATTATTAAAAATGACTGCTTTGTATTAGCTACAAACACTCGCACAGCCTTCAAAAAATTATCGTTTGTTTGTACATATGCGATAATTTTACTAATTCTTTATTAGTTTCGCTGTGACGAACTCACACAGAATGCTTATTCCATAGAGAAGCATAATGAGCATATTTCCCTAGTCAATCAAGCCCTTCCACTTCCTTGTTTGGTCGCTGTTTATCGTGTTTATCACTGTGCGTCTTATCTATCGGCCGGCCACTAGCGCCTATCTACCTAGGCGAGCATGCTGGTCGCCTGTTTTCTGTACGCACTCTTAGCAGTCTGTCGTGCGGCGGCCTACCGTACCCTCCGGACGGATTACGGTAGCCTTCGCGGGGTCGAATACGTCACCCAGCTGGGAGTGCGGGTCGAGCTGTACAAGGTGAAGCACGATAGGCTTATCTTATCATTCTGGTGATTTTTGCCGGTTCTTATTTTACGCATCTATGCGTAAATACCGTTAAGCTAGTAATTTGTGATCCGTGTTTGAAACACTTGAAACAATGCCATATCTCGGCTGGGAAAGTTCGTACAGGGTTCTGGTTGGAATTTTAGGAATCCTCAGAACGAGATATATTTGTGTATCAAGCTTGGTAACGATTCCTCAACTTTGAAGACCTTTAAAACGTAAAAAGGTGGCATTGGAGAGGTTCGAACAGGGATAGCGAGAATTTCTAAGATAAAAGCCGTTTTAACCGGTTTAAAGTTGTCTAATCATCACCAAACTTGATGCAGATCTCATTGTAGATCTCGTCCTGAGAATTCCAAAAATTCCAACCAGAACTCTGTACGACCTTTCCCAGCCGAGATATGGCATTGTTTCAAGTGTTTCAAACACGGCCCACAATTTACTACACACAGAAAAAGTATGCATAATATGGAATACATTGAAAGCGCTAAAAGAGACCCTTACAACATTGATGTATACCACAGAATATGTACAATGAATGTATTGGGATGAGTCCAATGTATGCGTGCGTATACATTTGTGTATTCCGAGCTATACATTACCCCCCAATACATTCAATCCTTTATACATATTTTTCAGTGTGTAGTTTGACGGTACCAGCAGCAAAATTTGACAGTAATTCCCTAATCGACCATTTTTAAGCGCCATTTCCTAACCGCTGGAATGCTTTCATTTATCTAGCGAATTCCGTACGCCCTTCCACCCGTGGGCGGCCGTCGCTTCCGCAAGCCTATTCCGATCGAGACCTGGAACGGGACCATCGACGCAACCACGTACGGGGGAGGGGGGTTGGAAAACCCAAACCTTTTTAAAATTTAAATCGCTAATTCGATTAAAATCGAATTAGCAGATACAGAGTGATGGAAAGTATGGAAGAATGAAGAGAGGCAGATAGTAAATACGTAAATTTCGTTTGGTTTTGAAAGCCTAGTATGCGCTTTTGGCATTTAGCCTTCATTTGCAGAAAACACCGAGCCAACCTTATTGTATTTTTAGTAAAATTATGATATTGACAGAACTGCCAAAAATAATACACTAGTTAATTTAAATCTTGAAAAAATAGTTGCTCTTCCAGTTTCGGACCTTCGTGTGCCCAGCGAACTCCCCGGCACCCAAGTCCTTCATCCGGAACCAGCGAGGACTGCCTCCACCTCAACATCTACACAACGGCAGAATGTCGGAGGGTAATTTTCATTTTACGTATTGTATATGTTCCTTTGTGTCGGGCATTTACTTAGAGATTAGTAAATTTGATAAAAAATACAAGCTCACAAAAATAATGTGCTTCTCAGTCGTTGTGCCCGGTGGTCTTCTACGTTCACGGGGGACTCGTCGCTTTCGATACTGCGGTCGGCTTCTCCGACGAGACCCTGTCCCGCAACTTTCCCTCGAGAGGTCGCTGCCAATCCAAGGCGTTCTGAACAGCCCGCGTGTTTCTGCCCGCGATTCCGCCCTGACAATTTTCCGCCTCTTAAAATCTCTGATTATTAACAATCGGTTCCGTTTGACCTAACTAAGCTCTGTCCACCGAAAATATAGAAAAGATATAGTAGAGAAAAAGGCAAGACATAATTGTTCCGAGCGTAACTCAGATTCCGGAGCCTCTAGCATAATTCTATCCAACCCTAATGTGTACTATGTGAAAGTCTTGGAAGTGGTAATCTCAAAAAAGCATTCACTCTCTTTGATATCTTGATTTAGAGCGGAACGCACAGCATTCCTAGCGTTCGATTAGCGAATGGCGGTTTCCGCTGTGATCTATCGTTACTGCGTCCACAAAGATTAGTCAAAATTCGCCAATTTAAAAACTTAAGCTGCTCCTCATCAGTCCAAAGAGCTGCCAAAATTTGGTGAAAATTCATCCAGCCGTTGTGGAGTAAATTCAAAATTAGTAACCAATTCGCTATTAGACACTTCCCCTTTCGGTCATAATACTGTGAACGGCGCTCTTTCAAAGTGCGAAAATCTGCTAAACAGCGTAACTACTAAAATTGAATTATGCGCTCTGTTTTCCTCGACTGTACATATCATACGAAATTTCTATAAAGAAAATTATGTTTTGCTAATAACAAGATCAGAACGCAGAGTCGATCTAGGAGATATGCAATTTATGTGCTCATTTTTGAAGTTTTTACTGGGAGAAGTTTACACATTTCTAGTATTCTCTGATCTAGCCATCGTGCTTGTCACGGTCGAATACCGCCTCAACGCCTTCGGAGCGCTGTACGTGGGAGACGAGAATGTGATGCCGGCCAACCTGGCGCTACACGGTATTGATTGATTTATCCACACTTAAATAGCAAGGCAATGTTAATAAATATCAGGAAATGACACAGTATAGTTCATAAGTAGGCATAAGAGAGCTTTCTAAAAGCTCAATAGTTATGTACAGAGGTAAGAAAGGAGGCAATGAAGTTTCTAAATGAAAGTGGAGAAAGATAATGAAGAGCTAAAAGTAGAATGAAGAGCTAAAAGTATTATGCACTCAACCTTTTCACATGCTTCTTCGACCTTGATGCCTTTACACAAGTAAGTTCCGCAACGCCAGCGTGGCATTGATTATCGGGCAGTTTTCAAATACAACTATTCAGACATAGTATCCGGGTTGCGGTGTGCGCGATCTCTCCTTCATTCCTTTGGAGGAGATAAGGACCAGGTTTGCTCGACTTTGTTCTATGATAAAAATAAAAATAATTATCCATACAACGTTTGACTCCTATAGCATATTCTCATGAGCATTGAAATAGAACGGATTACGAGCAGCAAAACTAACTGACTGCTCGTTCTTTGAAACACACACTGCTTGTGATAATGTAACGCTTGCAGCTGACCATCATGGGCCATTCGGCAGGCGCGACCATTTGCATGGTGCTTGCCTTATCTCCGGTCATTTCGCCGCCTGGAGGTGCCGTATAAAAAGTTTTAAAAAGCTCCTACCACGTATTTTTTCTTCAAAAAAAAAAGCAAAAAGGGGCGATATTTGTGCATGTCAGGCATATAACATTGATGTGAACAAGAATAGGATACCATAGCCAGGAATCCGAGTCACTATCGGAGTCCTATTCCAGAGCCCCGGCTCTTCTCGAGTGTCGCACTGCTCAGCACGGGCGTCGACACGGTGGAGGTGCTTATTCATTCATTCATTCATTCATTTATCTTTATCATCTCGACAAAACATTGATGTGAACAAGAGTAACAATAACAGGCGATGAAATGCCCGTCGCGGGGTTGTTTAATGGTATGATGTTTAAAGAAATCATTATAAAATTCTCCCCCCCCCCTTCCTACTGCACACCTCACGGTGTATTTTGATATAAAAACTATACGGTAGGTGCCCGCGAAGGGCTTGACGAGGTCTCGTCTGCTAGCCACGACCGTAGGATGTGCGGGGTCGGCCGGGGAGATGGTGGACTGTCTGCGGGGCAAGACTACCGAGTAAGCACTGCAGCTACAGTCTACAATCACAATATTTCGACTTCTTATTGAGTTTTGTCCGCTGTTTGGGGAAACCGAATGTTTGAGAATGTATTGGGCTATATTATGTGGCATATGGGGCAAGCTTGGCCTTGCGGGGCGGATGGGGATTAGGTCTTGTTCATGGCTGTCTTTGGCAGGGTTTTGCTCGATGCACGCACCGAATGCGTCCAACCTTTAAAGTCTTCAAAGTACCTGTATTCGGAGCCGTAATCTATCCAAATTCCTGACGGCATCCTAACGGATTCGCTTAGTATCTCTTCTATGCCCTTGCCTCTCCCGCGGTGCAAATTAGTCGCCATCAACAGTGGCTACGGTACCGACTGGTCCTCCTTCAGGGAGCTACTGGCGGCGGTGGGGTCGATCGCGGGCCAGGAGGGGGGCGCGCTGGGCGAACAGAACGTCCGCGACTTGACGGCGGCGGGAGAGCTGCTGCCCGGCACGAATCTGGCTGAGCTGATCCAGGCGGCCCCCGTGAGTATAGTGGAAGCAAAATACGTCTAATCCGCTCACTTTCGCACACTCTCTCGCCTTATATTCGGAATGACTTTCCGACAGATGTTTTTAATCCACTATACAGAACGAGTAGTCCATGCGGGCGTCTTCTTGATGGCTGCGCGATAACAAGCTTTTCACTATGAACTGAACGCCGAATGCAATGAGACACCTGCGAATGGCTGAGTTGGTCAGGAGAGTTATTCTTTTACTGGATATTTTACATGCTCAAGGAACGCGCATGCACCCCTCAGCAAAGCGGAACAATCCTTTCGGGGGTATCTTTTCGGTGGTTGAATAAACTGTACTAGCCGATTTTCTACCAAGACGACATTATCTAGCACAGCATTCCAAGCGTAATGATAGCGAATGGCGGTTTTCGCGCATAGGATCCGATCCTGTAGGCGACTAATGATCGAATATTTATGAATTTAAAATCTTTAGCTCACCTCTATGAACTCAACAAAATTTGGTGTACCTACATTGGTTCATTCATTCTTGAGAAAATTCAAAAATGGTGGTCGTTTCGCTATTAAACACATTCTTCACCGGGCGGAACGCTGTGCTAGGCAAGCGTATCGCACAGGCGTAGGTAGATCTTTTCGGAAAAAGTGCTACATAGTGCCGTAGGGATCTATGAGTAAACGAACGGTTTATGCAGCATTTTGTCCGAACTGGTTTACACGCACGATACTGTCCGGGTGTGTGAAGCGTGCCCCTTCCGCGGTAGGGTTTGAATAGCAAACCTTTTATAATAGTCGCATTGTGGGACCGAGATAGTGATGAATACAATGGAAGAATGGAGAGAGATGATAAATAAGATAATCGCGCTTGGTTTTCAAACCCTTTTCCGTAGCCCCTCCGGCTGCTGATGGGGACTACCGTAATGGAGCTGGACTTCGACGGCGAGAACGACGAGGAGGAGGGCAGGAACGAGGCCCTCTACCTGCTGGGCGTGGCTAACGGGGAGGAGTGCTACGACAAGTACGCGACCGATCGACGGAGCGGCAAATTTGGTGAGCGTGAAGGATGGAAAAAGCAGCCAGAGATCCGCGCCTTGCCTTGTTTAGCAATTATTATAGCTTCATGAGTGCGGACCAAAAAGGATAGGTGAGATCGGAGCACCAAAGCGCAGTTGTTGACTTCGTCTCTCTTCACATTCCTTACCTCTCTCGAATCTAAATTGTTGGGACAGCTCCACAGAGGACGGATTTGTCACGAGGGGGACTGGGCACAGTGTTCTAAATGCTAAGCTAGCGAGATAAAATGCTTAGGATATGGTGCTTTCCGTGCGACAATTCCCACCGAAATCAGGGTTATTTTTCGGCATCTCGTTCGCTTAACATTTTGACTGTTGTCAGAACACTGTGGATCATTCCGACTCGCATTTATGTATGTACAGACGATAGTCTCATCCAATGAGATGCCACCTCTGCCGACCTCAGGACTGTGTGTGTGTGTGTGTGTGTGTGTGTGTGTGTGTGGAAATTGGGAACAGCGCACATTGATCTCTCGAATCTAAATTTTTTTATTTATGAGTAGTTCCCTGGTTCAGCCCCGCACAGGACGGACGAGTCCCAGGGCATCTACCTGCTCAGCTATCTGTTGAGCAAGGCCGTCGCTCGGGCGGGCGGAGAGGTAGATTTTGAAAGGGAACCTTTATCTGGCATTAGGGGAAAGAAAGCGCGGAAACACGCGATTCATCGCGACTCTGAGCCTCTGCATTCGATTTCCCCCACCCCCTCTCGATCTTGCTTGCAGGTGTACCTATACGAGTACGGCTATCCGAAGCACCAGATGCACACGGATGACTTGTCCCTCATCATGGGCATTCATACGTTTAAGAAGGTACGAATGCCCAACTGATTTCGCCCCCCCCCCTCATTTAAATAAATCGTAGACTGATTTAATGACTAGTTCTGCAGTAAATTGGTTTACATAAAATGTGAATGTGTTCGAGTATAGAAACGATTACGCGCCGTGTTGAAGGATGTGAACGAAGACTGGCTGTCCCGGGTCTACCCCATCTACTTTACCAACTTTGCGAATGGATCGCAGCCCGCGCCAGGTACATATCATATCAGCATCTATCAAAGTTATTTAGCGGGATTATATGCGCCCAACATCCCACGCCTTGAGATTGGAATACATTGAATTGAATTGAGCATGTCTCCACGGTTCTAGCACGTGTACATAAGAAGATGAAATGGAAGATATTTATTATTCCATTAGGAATGTTTCCTGTTCAGATTGGAAGGTTCTTGATGACCGCTTGATGAACTACTATTCAATAAACAAGAGTTATGCGGACGACGTTTATCCGCAAATGACAGCCGGTAAGAAAATTAGATAACTTAAAAAACGCCCATTTTCCCGTTTAACGTAATTTAAAGATTATCACAAATACATCGCGGACTACTACTTGAAAGAGATGATACCGTACGACGCACTTATTTCGCAGTGGAAACGAAATGTAAGAAGCGTTTCTATGCTTTTGAACGAAGTACTTTGCAGAAAACAGTCAATATCGAATACCACAGCATCGCTTTTGGCATACCCACCACTTCTGTGCTTTCGACGAGCCTTATAGTTCTTCTAATGCTTTCCGTGATTTATTCTATTGCGCTAGTAACTAAATTTTCAACACGAATGGAAGAGAGGTTGCCTCTTCTGAAAACCAGTACTGTGTGAATGCGTAATTTTCTATATCAATTAATTATATTGTATATTTGAACAATGACTAACATAAGAAAATATTAATAACAATTCCACTGTCCCTTGAGCCAGCAGAATCGATATGACGCAGACGAAGTAAATGTCGCACGACGTTATTTGTCATCCTCCGACACGCAATTATCGGATTGCAGCCACGAATCTGAACCCCTCCGTGGGCTTCCCACTCTCATTCCCGACCGGGCCTCCAACCAAAATGTTCTAAATGTTAAGCGAACGAGCCAAAATGTTCGGGATAATTGCTTTCCGTGCGAAAGTTCCTACCGAAATCAGGATTAATTTTCGGAATCTCGTTCGCTTAACATTTACACTGCTGTCAGAACATTCTCCAACGCCTTCTTCCTGTACTGCTTCCAGCAGACCGGGTTGATTGCTGAGCAATATGCACATTAAAAAAATAATAATTTCAATATTAATCATAATAGAGGGCGGGGTGAAGCGTATTCGAACGCACGACTCCGTGCCCGCACGCTTTATGCTACTTGTTACCTAGAACCCGTTTATGTATTTCTGTATAAACAGCCCGCCATCGTTTGAATTACAGATAGTAGAGCACGCTTATCATATAAATCTACATTTTGTCAATTCATATTTTTTAAATATCGCTTATTTCTCATTTCATCTCGTGTTTTTATTTCATGCTTATCGTTCATCTTTACTCGGTAATCGAATCGCCAATTTCGACACAACCAGTTCACACAGAATAGCTAAGCCGCTAACTCCATAGAGAAGTAAAATGAGCAGAATGACGAGTTCGAGACCCTCGAGGGGGGCCGGGTTGTAGGTCTGCAGGGGTTCCCTGAGGCCAGAGGGAAAGACCCTCAGGGAGGCGGGTAGGACCGCACGAAGCATCCAGAAGCGCATCTCCTAAAGTTCTCTTTTTGAGCTGGAATTAATTTTAATTCACTTCGATTAGTAAACAGAATCGTTGATAACGAGATGCACAAATAGGTATATAGGTACCATTTCGGGCCGGAAGATGGTTGTGCTCAGAAAGTTCATCCGCTCGCGAATGCGAGGACTCAACTTCTTGGATAGGGCAAAGAAGTAGAAGGAGGGACGAAAAAATCGGGAGACGAGAGAAACGGATTCGGACTCGGCGTTGTCGGGCTTGAGGGAAATACTGAAAGCGAAAGTATGATGGAACCATTTATAAGCTTGATATTTTCCAATATAAAGCTATGTCGCTGCTATTTTTAGGAATCATTGTCCAACATCTTTACGTGACAGCCCTCCGGTAGTTTGCTTAATGTCATCTCGATGATTTCAGAGCGGTAGAGTGCCGCGAAATCTTTTCCGTGAGACGCGCAAATGATGCGTTGAATAGCACCGAGATCCGGATCGACACGATAGCTTTCCTGTAACAAGTGATTGAACATTATCTTGAAAAAGAAAATTTATTGCAATTTTTCTATCCACAGTATAATGTGATTCGTACCGGGAAGCCGATAAAGTTTCCTCCGTGAAAGTACGCTGTTCTACGACCAGTCGTAAACTCACGTAACAGCTTTGTAAAGTTTCTGAAAATCATGCAATCATGCTGATTTCCACTATATTTGAATATGCTAAGGGAAAGATAAGGGAAAGATAACGATATAGAGTAGAATTAGAAAAAGAGTTGTAAAAATGTTGTATAATTTTGACAAATGTACGAGGAGGTCATGTATTTAATCTGCTTGGTATGCTCTTATATAACTATTGCCTAACTTTCTAAATGTAAGAAATTCATATCGATACATGTAACAATATCATATCGATAGCTCACTGGCTCTTCAAGTCTTGATTATTGATCGCCACTCCGCGAAAGGATGCACCGTATAGCACCATGAACGAAGCGAAGGTAATCGTGACAGTGAAAGAACTGAAATGCGACCATCGCATCTTCTTGAAATGAATTTATACCGCCTATGAGCGGCTCTTGCCATTATGAAAAATGCGACATATTGATTTCTAGTCGCTGGACTGAACGAAATCAAACCGCTATACGGCATCTGACAGTTTACCCCAATTAGCCAGAAAAAAATCGTGAAAAATTTATTATACACTAAGGTTGGAAATGAACTAATTAACGAATGTGAACGTTCGCTTTTTGTAGACGTCTTCGCCCGCTCGGTCGAAAACGTCTACAGTAAAATGAACGTTCATATTCCAGAACAGTTAACATTCCCGACCCTATTATACACTAGTTGGCTGGGGGTAAAATCTTACCCCGGGGGCAGTATGGCGCTCAGTGTACAGACCTCATATTGCGTGTGCTCCATGCTCGAGATCGACAGCAGAGGATATCCATGGAACAGACGATGAAGAGAGCAAGAATGAAGGCCCCGAGGACGGTTGGGGGAAGGGCGAGGAATACGGAAAGGGACGACCACTCCATGGAGAAACCGGACGAGACGAAGGACAGCTGGAAAGCTTGGAATTTCAATCGTATATTCGCGTTTCTTTGAAACTGCAATAAATAATAGTTCTGAAAGATTTCGTATTCGTTTTCTGGTCACAACTTTCCGATCAAAATATACCTTGCGTATTTTCGCTCATTGCTGCTGGCTGTGGAGTAATAGCTTCAATGCCAAAAAGATTTGCTTACAGATTTACGTGTTTTGCTGGGATGCAGACATATCCGCACAAAATGACTTCCGCACAATCTTACTGGAGACGTTTGGTCATCAACTCATGGCTCATATTTTGCAAAAGCTTTCTAATACGTTCGGATTACACGTATAAACCGTGTTTATTGGTTATCGTTGAGCAGGAGACACACCGTACGCGGAAATGTCTTTGTGCGGAAGTGTCGGCATCCCGTTTTGTTTCATAAGAGCTAAATAGGCGCACATTCTCCTCCTCGATGGGCAGGGAGGGGCTGATGAACTGGAGCCACTCGCTGGTGATCTTGTCTCCCGCCAGGTCGGTCAGCATCCGGCCGGCCATGATGGCTGCGATAGAAGTCGCGGCGAACGACGGATCGGACGCGTTCGCATCTTCAACGGAAACGGAAGTGCCACAGCTACTGCAGCTTCAGTTTCTGCATCAGGCAATTCCCGCACGGATATTCGGCAACTCAGCTGGCACTTTGCCAAGTTTACATGCATTATTGACGTTTTGTCGAATTGCATTTTCGAACGACGCATTGCCTACGGCCGAGGAAAACGTTCCGGTTGTGTGCGCTTATAGAATACTAATAAATAAAATTCAACTAATCAACAAATGCCAGCTTCAGAGATAAAAAAGTTCTGAAATCTGAAACGATTGCACGTACACATTGCCTCGAAGTGCAGAAATTGTAGGCCCGAGCAGTTGAGCATCGTGGACAGCGTTGAGAAGTAGAACATGCGCGTTCCTGATTAGACTACATTCACGGAATTGGCGATGCGAACATTTGCGCACACTCCTAATTGAGACATTCGGTAATGCTCATTGTCTGATGGTTCACACTTTGCTGAAGCTCATTATTTAACATATATACCACTTCTACCGCGCGGTTCTGAATAGCAGAATACGCTATGTGCGGAATTTTTTTTTGTGCGGAAATGTCTGCATCCCAGAATTGGTTGCACGTCCGTCCCACAGCAGTTACAGCAGTCAGCTTATAATTATTTACTCGGTCATCAAAATTAGCAACAATTTGTGATGAATAAATTGAAAAAAAATCTGAACCGAACCATGAGTTTAGATATTTTTACTAGGGCTACAAAAAGTAGAGTCGACCTTTGTACTTGAGCGTATAGGGATTGCGGTAGATGAGCGGGTAGAAATCGAGATTAGTACCAAGTGGAAGAGCTGTGTGGTTATCGCAGAAAGTCATTAGTTACTTTCTGGAAAAAAGTATAAAGATAAATAAGAAAATGTGAGAATCAAGAAGATGCACTCAGCGAAATTTACAAACAGCACATTGTGAATCATTCACCAAGCCACTTAAATTCACCAAAGGAGCATAATTCACTAGCAGTCTGGTGAAATTTGCGCGGTGAATATTTCACAAGGTGATGTTTGGTGGTAAAATTTCGCTCAGTGTGTTGCGAGTCGCTTAACGAACATTTTTTCCTAACGCAGACATGCCCGTGCTTCTCACGACACATGCACAAACACAGGGCTAAGGGAGGACAAAGACAGAATGTGATATGTGCGAGAGTCAGGTGGATCGTGACGATTGCGTTGAACGGGAATATTATTGCCATGATTATTTACTATTTTCACTCTATCACTCTATTTTTCAATGATTGAAAAAGTTCTATCATGCAATAAATCAAAGCTATTCAGCAAGATTGTTAACATAATGAGGATGCATGGAAATAAGAACAACGGCTAAAAGGAAGAAGAAAAAAAATCAAAATAAAAGATAACTACTGTAGAAAACTTTCCGGTCCCGTGTTTTAGCACTTAGCGTACTGTATTTCGCATTGTGTCAAACTTATTACTTTCTACCGGTTACGCGCGCTGCGCAGAAGCTTCTGCTGATTTTTGCGTTGATCTACCTTTGGGGAATCCATGGAGCAAAGCACAAAGATCTAATAATGCTTTACTATTTCGTTCTACATGTTGTTATTTTGTTGCCTCTCCGCGTAATCTTGTTTGATTTTTTTAAAATTTAAAGCTGTTTAAGGTTCTCAGAATGCGGGACCGCTCCGGGTCTGGGCTATCGCGGGCCGTACTCTTCCTCCTGCTCGTTGCGAAAAATACGTACGGCGCCTGCCCGGAGGATCTGCATGTCCATTGCAAGTGCAATGTAAGTGTTTTGTTGCTTCCCGCGAAATTGTCATCTTTACCGTAACGCAATCGAATGGCAGGGAAAACGTAGGGAAGCGAGATTCACAGTATTATAAGAGACATTGCCAGCTAGCCGGAGGTTTGCTTTTGCGTCACTGGTAGATTGGCTACAGCTCACGTTGTTTTGCATTAACGATTTTAAGACCTGCACATGTTTAATATCTAGTAGACCCTCTCCAATTGCAGTCGTCGACCAACTCAGTCGCTTGCGACGACGTTCCCTTCGCCTCAGCCCTCGCCACGATGAAGGGTTCTTCGCTGGACCGCCTCAAGCTAACCCGCTGTGCTGCAACGCCCGCTCTGACCGCGCCCCTGACACTGGTATGACTTACTATTAGTGGTTTTGGGGCACGATTCTGCTCGATAAGACAGATTCGCATGCAAATTAAGAGAGTATAGGCGAGAGAGAGTATGGAAATTGGAGAGACGCAGTGGCAGTCGCAATTGGAGACATTCGGACTGATGGACGTAGTGTTGGGGTATTGGTATATCAGTTTAGCATCTCAGTCACAAGATAAAATCACAGTTGATCCATGTCGTATTGAGTTAATTCTGCAATCGATTCATAATGGAGCGTTGTGCTGGAGAAACGATGTCCGGAAACTAATCGTATTTCAGGCATCTCTCCGCATACTAGAAATCCACGATAGCGACGTCAAGACGGTAGATAATAAGGTGAATCGCTTCCGCAAGTTCAATTAATTACGATCTTTTTATGCATTTTTAATATAGATTTTAATAATAAAAAATTTAATAAATAATTGAGAAACGAGTCGAATAATATGTATATCTTTAAAGGTGTTCGCACCGGTGGCCGCATCCCTGGAGCAGGTTAACCTGTCCCACAACAACCTCACCGCTTTCCCTTCATTTGTCGACCTCCAGAAGCTGGCGGCTATCAACGTCAACGACAATCAGGCACGCCATTTTATTTACTTTAATTCCACCCCCCCCCCCAATATGATAAAGTGCCAATAAATTTCCTTTAGGCACTTTGCGACTTTGTTCACCTTCCTAATAAAATGCGAGAATAGGTGGGCAAAATAGTGGGGATAATTAATAGCGTATGTCTGCTAAAACCGCCTATCTTTCCAGATTACCGACATTCCCCCGGGCGCCCTGTCCGGAACGAGCCTACGCGTGCTGCGCGCTGAGAACAACCGCATAGCAGCGATGAAGAGGTGGTTTCCCGCGCTTTTTGCATTCAAAAATGGCCGAATTTCAAGCTATTCGAGAGGGTTTTAAAGCCGATTCCGGGGTTAATAACTAGACGATATTTGAATTAGGAAAAATGACGGGAAGCTTGCAGTCCGGCGCTAGCCGAGGTGCTGGGTTCGCTGGAGCTGATTGACCTGAGCAACAACCGGATTACGGTCGTTCCCTCGGCCCTGAGCAATGCGGCCAAACTTACCTATGTGGACCTGTCTCGGAACCAGATCAAGCAGGTTACATCCTTTGAATTGGATTTTGCTTTACATTTAGCCATGGCTTAGTCTGATTATCTGATAATCTGGAAGTGGTGGTACTTTTTAGGTGTTTTTGATAAATATTCTAAATGTTAGCCTGAAATCCGGTGGTCGCAGATGCCCCCACTGTCGCTGATGAACGTGCCACGAATGGTCGAACTGCGGCTGGGAGGGAACGGACTGGAGTCGATGCAGCCCATGGCGCTGGTCAATACGCCCAAGCTGGCTACCCTTCTCTTGGCGGATAACCTGCTCAAGGAGGTGAGAAGCTGGATATTAGAAGTAAACCTGCGAGCGAAATGTCTAGATGTTCATAACTGAGATTTTGTCTTCCGGATAGCCTAATTCACAGTGAACGTAGAGGGTAGTGAAAGTCTTCTTGGATACAGGGGCATTTTTAGCCGTATAGGCTAAATTTTAGATTTTTGGAGTTTTAAATTTGAGGCTTGTGACTTGCAGATGGACTGCACGCGACTGGCGGGCATGGACGGATTAGAGAGGCTGGATCTATCGAGGAATCGACTGCAGCAGGTAAATGGGCTGATTTGAAGAAAAAAATGTGGCTTGATTAATGCCATATCTGCTGCTGGATGGTTATCGTATAGTTAGTTTGTGCCAGTGGACCGTAGGCAAGGTGCGGTTGTGGAAACTGCGAGTCTCCATTCATGTTTGCGATGAGCGAGCGAAGCGGTATGAAGAGAGTCCAAACGAAGTAGGAAGTAGTTTACTGACGAAACTTTTTCCTCGATAATAGCGTTGCCCACGTATGTAGCGTATTCACCCATACCTCCGTATTCCATGCGATTAACCTACCGTACTCATACGTGGGCCACCTTCGCCGCAATATTTTGAGAAATGAGGCTACCAGTGTACGAAATCAAGTCTACCAATTAAAACTTTGTAGAAAACATAGGCCTATCAAAGTAAAATTCTGAAGAAATTTGGGACTACCACCCATACTTCGGGTCGGTGCCCACGTATGTAGCGTATTCAGTTAGGGTAAAAATCCGGGGATTACCTCCAGGTCAAATGGCTGGGCGACTGCGTGGACGCCCTGAAGCAGCTGCAGCTCGACGGCAACCGCATCCGGGAAGTCCCGACAGCGTCTAAATCCCGGCCCGCCCTGCAGGTTGGCTATCGCTTCCGGAATCCGGATACTGTAGTTTAGTGGGGGGAGAGAGTGCCCTAACAATAAGCATTGGCCACGGCAGGTTTTCTTGTGGAGGATTCTTAGGAAAATATTATTGACAATGTTTGCGAGAAGGCAACATTGAAGTGCATTTTGCCTCAGGTTCTGTCGATGGCCAACAACTCTCTTACTCGGCTTCCGACTAAAGCTTTCTTCTCGTTGCCCGCTCTGGCATCACTTAACCTGGATGGCAACAGTATTCGCGAGATGGGTGGGTGGTCAATAGACGAGGGTCAGAAATTGTAGAACAGCTGTTTGTATTACAAATAATAACAAATCATATTCTGGCATCACTTCACCTGGAGGGCATGTTAAAGGGGGTCATTTTCCTCCAATTCTGGGAGAAGGCTATTTAAAGGAGGACCATTCGGTACCGTAGTCGTGTTAATAGAGGCTAATTTGCATAGCGAGAGAGCGGAGGGTATAGAAGAGAGACTAATCGAATCCGCCAGGATGCCGTCAGGAATTTTGAATAGATTACGGTTCCGAATGGAGGTCCTTTAAATACGACAATGAGGTAGCTAAATAGCTATTTTTTTCAGACGACGGCTGCTTCACGGGTCTCGGTCGGTTGGAGGATCTCCGTTTGCGATCGAACGCCCTGACTACGGTAGGAAAGGGTACGGTAGGCCCGCTGGCCAAGCTCGCCCTGCTCGACCTGTCGGACAACCGGATTGCCGACGTGGATGCGGTAGGCTTTGGTGACCATTATGTTATTATGTAGGAATGATAGGCTATTTTTACAATTCTCCGTAAATTAGTAGTTGCTTACATTGTCTTTAGCTTTAGGAAAACTTAAAGAAAGGTTTGTTTGATTATTATTATCTTTCCGTTGTTGTTGACAGACGGCCTTCGACCAGCTGCCCCGCCTTCGCTTTCTCGACCTTTCCGGCAACCAACTGCACACGCTGAAGAAGGGCACCATTGGAAGGATTAAGATTACGAAGCTCTACCTGAACGGTGAGAATTGCCGGGGGGAATTCGGATAATAAATAAGCAAAAAAAACTTTATCGCTATCTCACTGCATAGTTAAAACAGGAGAAAGGAGAATAGTGGTAACTTATTATTATTAAGAAGCATAAATATGATAAAAAATATGACACAGGTGTTCGGCAGTAAAGGAACAGTGCAGAAGTTATTGCGCGTTTTACAGTACAGGTAAATAAGGGCAAGAAAAGAAGGAAGGAATCGTGACTGTAGCGTGTATTTGCAGACAACCCGTGGCGCTGCGACGACGCGCTCCTGTGGCTGGTCGAGTGGATGGTCGCCGGCCGCGTCGACTCGTCCGCCTCTCCGTCCGCGTCGTCCGCGTCGTCCGCGACCTCGCGGCCGCGCGGCGTCGTGTGCGCGGCGCCGCCCGAGTGGGCGGGCAAGCGGCTCGATGAGATGGTGATGGGCAAGACGGACCAGCTACTGAGGAACGCCTTTGGCCTGGGCAAGGGAACGGTTGGGAGGTGAGTGTGGAGTTTGGCATTAAGGGGGGGCATTAAATTTGACAATTTTACATTAAAATTTACACATTTAAAAAAAGCTTAACAAAAAAGAAAAGCTAAAAAAAGAAAACAAAAAAAAAGCTTGGCATTGTTTTCGTGATTTTTTGACGATTACGGGGCATTTTGCAGTGTCTCGTCGACGTCGGACGCAGCCTCGGCTGGCATGCCCTTCCTATCTCAGCTGGCCCGGTCCCTGCCAGCGCTTAGGTGAGTCGAAGAAGAGCTCATGACCGATCATGTCGATGTGAAGACAGTGAAAAAAATTGAAAAGAGTAAAAAAAGGTATACCATGTTATCAGTTAGTAAGTAGCCTTCTATTGAGCTAGCATTTTTGGTACTTTTTTTTTTGGTTTCGAACTAGAAAGTTGAGGTGTTCCGTAGTTTGTCTTACAGGAAATGATATTGTGTGATTTATTATAATTTTCAACATGCCGTGTAGATCGATGACGGAGGGAGTGACGCAGTCGAAGGCAGAAGGCGGGTCAGCCGTCGAGCAGTTCACGGCACCCCTCGTGCGGTTTGCCACCGGAGGAGAACCGCAGGTTGGAAGTGGACTTTCACACTATGTGAATGACACATAGATATAGTGGACTATACCGTTCCGTCCGTTGCCTTGATTCCAAAATGCGTCTGACTCTCTCACTTTTGCACGCTCTCTCGTTCATTTCCTAAGAAAGGTCAAAGAAGATCAAAATTTAAGGCCGCCGACATCGAGCAGATGATCGAAGCGCTTCCCAAGTTTGTGCAGTCCACGCCGTCGTCGTCGACTTCAGAAGGCGGTGGGTCGTCGGCAACGATGAATGGTGGAGACCCGCTGGGCGACCTGGACCTGATGAAGCTCCCGCCGACGATCCTCTCGCACGTCCTCAACGGGGGAGAGGTGCGCTTGTGGGCTATGGGCTGTAGGTGGCGATTACCGTCTCTACCTACGTATGCCAGAATCTATGAAAATTGTTGGTTTTTAAAGTAGTTTTTTTTGCGTGTGTGCTTATATTGCTTATATTCCCCTCTTTGCAGATTCCGGGAATTCCTCGAGAGACGGTGGACGTGCTGATGAAGGCGCAGATGGAGAAGATGGCCTCGCTGGCCCAGTCTGTACTGAAAGGAGAGAACGTCAGCCAAGTTAGGCCTAACCGTTAGTCTCAACAATCAATCAAATGATGTGCGGTAGCTCTGTCTAACGGGACAGAGTCAATCAATCCTAGAGGCTGATTGCCCCCCTGCTTGCTGGGGTCCCTCAATGCACCCCTCCCCCCCCCCCTCTGGCGGGGTCAACGGGCTCGAAATGTATTACAAGTTCCACGAAAGTTGACAAAAGTACGCATACGATTGCGAACTGTCTATGCAAATACGCGCGCTGATCTACCTCTCCGGCTCCAATTTTCTTGCAATTCTATTCATTTCTGCCATAGTAACACGTCTGGAGTCAATTGGACTGCGTAGTCAGCGGGAAAGTTTGCTATTTCAATCAAAAGTATTGAATCGTTCCGTTTTTGAGGACAACTCCCGTGGAACCTGTAATAGGCACCCGTGCACTGCGTTTATTTATAATATAGCAGGATCTTCATTATTAACCTCGGATCTTGATTTTTTGTTTGCCTATAACGCACGTGTAACACCACACAGGCGGATCTCGACAAGTACCTCCCACCGCTGGCCAAGCTGCCCACGGAGGTGATCATGTCCTCGCTACAGGGCAAGCAACTGCCGGGCCTCGATGCGAGTGGGGTGGCCGCGCTGAAGGACTACTACATGAAGCAGGTGGGAGGCATTTTTGTTTAGTTGTATCAGTATTGCAGGTTGCTGCTTTATGGTAGCCTATGTGGGTACGTCATCTTTCCAGTTGTTAGGTAAAACAATGCGTAAAAGTGAGAGGTTAACGCTTGCGAGAAACCGAGGTAACCGAAGGACGGTATCATACATGGGCAACCTTCCCCGCAGTATTTTGAGAAACGGGGCCTACCAGTATACGAAATCAAGCCTACCAATTGAAATGTTGTAGAAAATATAGACCTACCAAAGTAAAACTCCGAACAAATTTGGGCCTACCACGCATACTGCGGGTCGGTGCCCACGTACGGGAGGAAGGTATCGTGTCGTCTAACTGTCGTATGTGCGTACTTGCAGCTTCCTCTGGGCGTCCCGGAGGGCTCGGGTAGTGACGGTAGCGTTAACGGAACCCTGGACAGCATGCTCCCGCCCTCGCTCGCCCCCCTAGGCGACCTGCTCAAACTGCTCCCCCAGGGCTACGATGTGGCCAAGATACCCAATGAGGTGAGGCGATGGGCTCGGCTTTATGACTTATTGTTATAGTTTCCTTTACTAGGTTGTGGGGACTCCGTCATTGGAGAAATTATTGTTTGCAGGAGAAACTGGCATTTTGAAACCGTATTGAAAGCGCTTTCCTTGGTTTACCGCAGACTTTTGTGCGAAAGTTAAGAAGTATAAAAACAAACTAAGAATAAAGAAATTGTGCCCTTACAGATCTTTGATTCGCTGTCGCGCGGCGAGATTCCCGACGTAACGAAGCTGCCGCAGGACCTGCAGGACCACCTCAAGGCCAAGTCGGACCAGGCTTACGCCATGTTCCGGGCGGTAAGTGGGCGGGGGGGGGGCTAAATTGGATATATGCACTCTGGCCATCTGGCAAAACCGTGTAGGATCATTTTTAGGCGGCTGATTTGTTTGTTTTTTTTGCTTTCATAAGCAGCTTTTTCTTTGCGCGTGATCAACAGCCAATTTTGGAGGTCAACTCGTCCGTGACGGAGATCGCGAAGAAGCTGTCGAATGGGACGAAGAAGCCGGAGATTACGCACCGGGCAACCTACGACATTGGCAGTATCACGCACGAGGTCAAGGAGGAGAGGGTGGGTAGGGGGGGCACACCGGGAATGCAATGTGCAGCATACTGCATCGCTGTATACATGAGCACGGTTGTCCGATCGACCGTTTCGTTTCGGTTTGGCTACAAGAAGGCTCGCACGACACCAGATGATGCATGCCACGGAACAGACTGTCATACTCGAGATTTTGAAGCCGCGCATTCGTCAGCGTGCGTTGCAGGAGGAGGAGGCGAAGGCGTCGGCGCGTCGCCAGTACACGTGGATCGCCGTCGGCGGAGTCCTCGCCTTCTGGACCCTCATAGGAATCCTCGTGCTCGGCTGTTGGTGGAAGAGACGGTCGGGCGAGATGCGGGTGAGAAAGGGGATGGGCTGAGAGGCACTAGTTAGGGAGGCGACATCTTTACGGCGATTTTGGGCATACGATTCGAAAAAAACGAAAAAAGCGTATCATTCGTCATGGAAAATTAAGCGATCGATATGATCGTATACTCTCTATGACGATATACTCTGGGAAATTTTGAAGAGGGTGGTGTAAATAATAAACAAATAATAAACAAGATTCGGCGCGTAACGGCCGTCTGCAGGCGTAGTTTAGTGTTGATAAGCATACCAATATTTTGATTTATAATATGTTTCTTAATTTTAACAATGTTAATAATACTAACCAGGAGAGGGTCTAAACTCAAAATGAAATTAGATTGGGAGACATATTGGTTCTAGTACTATTCGACATGCTGATTCCGAATCAGTTTAGAAAAGTTCCCATCTTCGCGAGATTTTCGAGAAAATCGAGTTTGAAGTTACTTTGATGTGCCTGTTCGCGTAACCCATAGAACACTCCCATGACAGATTTATGTGCCTCAGTGATCCAGTGATGAAAACCTTATACATTTTCATCTCCTGGATCTATAAAGCGTATTTTGTTGTTTAAGCAGTGATAATGTAGTCGAAACAGCGCGTTATAGGTGAAAAGAACCGCCATATAAGTGCCTACCGGGCAACTTTCAATGTTGATTTTCTCGAAAATCTCGCGAAGATGGGAACTTTTCTCAACGGATTCGAAATCAGCACATTGAATAGTACTAGAACCAGTATACCTCCCATTCTTATTTCATTTTATACATAAAACCTCTCTTTGTAAACTATGCCTGTGCAGATGGTCGAGCTGCGGCTGGGTACGCCGATGATGACGTCATCGCCGATCGCGGTCGCGGTCGTGCCGACGCGCGACGCGTCCGTCGCCTCGGCCGACCTCGACTCGGTGTCGCTGACGACGCCGCCGCGCGGCGACCGCGACGTCGCGGACGCGGACGCCGCGTCTCCGTCACGCTCCTCAGGAGCGACGAGTCCGCGCCGGCGGACCGTCCGGCGAGCGGACTGAACCCGCAGCTTGATTCGTGCTCATTTGCCCCGAATCCTGCTTGTGTTTTCCCAACCGTCGATACATTTCTGCTATTGTAAAGTTGTTGCAAGTTTTCGGGTATCTTTAAGCTATGCGTATTCCAGCTTGTTATTGTTTTATTAGTTTCATACTTTACGGATGACTTGCATGTGTCAGCCTTCTTGAAATAATTCCTAATTGCTAATTGTGTTAATTTGATACCGTTATGAATCTGTGATATACTGATTGTGCTAAAGATGAATATATCTCTCCTCTCATATCCGCGTCTGATTTTTTATTGCGAATATCGCATATACAATGTGTGTGGTACAATTCATAGTGATTTTACGGTTGAGAACATTTACGATAAGCGAGATAGAATCCTTTTAGCGGAGTAGTTAGGCGAGCTATACATACATTACAATTTGCATGGTGAAAGAACGTTGATGACACAATATGCACCTTCAAATGCTTTCTTATAATTAGAGTTGGTTACTTATAAGGGATGGGCGATAGTATCACCGGGCCTTCAAATCGTCGACGATCTGGTGAATCTCACGTCCTTTCGTTTCGGGCAGCCATCGATAGAGGTAGAAGAGGCAGAAGGCCGAGGGGATCGTGTACAGAATGAGGAAGGAATAGGCACCGATAAGGTCGTAGAAGGGCAGCATGGCGAAGGATGAGATGACCACGGATATCTGGAAGAGATGCGATGTTAACGGATACTTTGGCTGTTAAAAGTACCCGTACGAGAGCAGCTATCATTGTAAATGATAAGCATTTTATGGCAGCTATTCGTGTGAAATACTGTTCAAATAGAACAGCTGCTCGGTTTCTTACAGTATTGATGCTGTAGCAGGCGGACTGGACGAGGGACCGGTACTTCATCGGGGACAGCTCGGCTGCGAGAAACCACGAGATTGCACCGACGCCGATTCCGTAGGAAACAGCGTACAACTGGAGGATGGCGATGGCCACGTACTTGATCCAGTCCATCTGGAGAAGGCTGTTGTGACGAGGATTCTTTTACTGCTTCCTTTTCACTTTTCAACCTGATCTTCGCGAAACGTGGAAAGATCTCATTAGCAAGAACTTATGCGGAAAGACCGAGTAAGCCATGCCCGATGCTGACCACTGGATGGAGCAGGCTGCATGCGCCGAACAGGACAATGGAGACGATGTTGATGGCGGTGCACGGAAGAAGCATCTTGCGCCGGCCGACCCTTCAACAATTTGCAAACGTAGAAACTGAAACTAAAATCGAAAAACCTAAATAGCTCCCAGCTGTGCCGAGGTACCGGCACGCTGGGAGTTTCTCGAAAGTCATGAAGTCTAGCTTGGCTCATTGCTCAGGAACTGACAATGAGTCTACCTGTCTATCAAGAAGCCGCCAATGAAAGTGCCAACGAAGTAGACAGTGCACATGAGCGTAGAAGCCCACTTGGAGAAGTCACTAGAAGAACGGCATATTACGGCATCATTAGCATCTTCTACCTGTCAACATTCATATCGAGCAGAAAGCGCGTTGAGTTGTAGATAAAGGTCCATAGTGGAACGCAGTTCTGCACATGATTCTAGAAAAGTATTGGGAATCAAA
Source organism: Micoletzkya japonica (assembly GCA_900490955.1). NCBI lineage: Eukaryota > Metazoa > Nematoda > Chromadorea > Rhabditida > Diplogasteridae > Micoletzkya > Micoletzkya japonica. The sequence goes on along the minus strand of LS943922.1, from coordinate 822,988 downwards.
CTGTACTTGTAGAGCCGCTGCGCTCAGTAGGAGGCCACTACGAAGATGCGGTTCCTTCAACAACGTGGGAATATCTCGGAGCGAACTGGCTTGGTCCTGTTCATCGCACGCCTCCTGGAATGGTTTGATGATAAATGTCATCAATGTTTCGCGATATAGGTGGATTATATAATAGTATTGATAATCCGCACGATTTCCATTTCCTTGAGGGCATGCGACACTTCAGCGTCTCGGCCTTGGAAGAAGCGTATGGAGCGGGCCGCGGCATCTCTGTAGTAGCTACTTTACGCGACAATTGTTTGGGTTACTTACCGATCGTTTCTCGAAACGAGCAGGAATTTGGGCGTTTCCGGGATGAAGACGACGACCACGACGGCGAAGATACCTGCAGAATTCGATGAGCGCATGTTTAGGTCTAGCTCGATTTGTCTTACACGGTGGGATGTTGACTGCCAACAGGGCGGGCAGGTTGTTGCCGAGTAGCTGGTCCGTGCCGAGCATCATGCCTACGATGCACAGACCCGCGAAGACTATCTCCGACATGTAGGAAACCGTTCCGCGTAGGTACGTGGGCGAGCATTCCTGACACGCGCATATCGAATGACTATCTATGTGTGACGCTTACAATCTTCATCGTTTTCTGCATTGAGGCAGATTTATGCGGTCGTTATCTTATCTTTGATTCCGTACTATTTTTTGCTTTTAGGCAGGCCAGATGCTGGCATTTTGGAGGCGAGGCTTATCATGGCGCCTATGTACGGTTTGAAGGAACGAGACAAAGAATACAGTTCAAAGCCACCTGAAGGTAGAGAACGACTGCTTGAAAGGAAACTGCAGTAGAGATCGACGCTATCGCGCGACCTGATGATTTGATGGACGGATTTTAGTTTTACATATCGTATGCTTGGTGCGTCCTCTTTCCTTTGTATATGTTTCTCCATTTAGGTCATCGGATTATAGTCTTATCTATGTAGGGCTGTTGTATGTCAACAATCTGGTCGCAAACAAAGAACATCACCTCGCCCACTACGCTTTCCGTTTGGGTTTATGCTGTAGTCAATACCGTAGGCGCAGCACATTGCTGCATATGAGGTTACGGACCTACGATAAGAATTGCCGGTTGATATATGAGCACTCCGACGAACTGGAGAATGGCCGAAATGAGATTGAACACGTTGGCGGTTAGCAGTCCAGCTACAATGTTGTTAGATTGCTTGGGGATATCTACGATAGTTGTTGGACTTCAATCTTTGTTCATGCCTTCGTCATTCGACCTTTTCGTGGTCTGACCAGGCCACCGCGATTGGTTGGAATGGTCAGATTAGAGGGGTGGACTACGCTGTGCAAATCCTGCATACTTTATTTTTTCCGATTTCTTTAACCAAGTTCCTATGAAGAACACTATTTATAGGTTCAGCTGTTTAACGTGATCGTTTTTTCGAAATAACATATATGTTAACCCTTTTGAGTGTAAAACATATAATAGATAAAGTGCAGGCTTACGCTTCCGTCCCTGTCGGTCGTTGAGCAGTGGACTGAGCCAGATGCCGAGGAAGAAACCGACGAACCAGATGTTCTGGATCACGTCCCACATCCACGTGTACGTCGACTCGGACATCGTCCCACCCGACCGGATGATCGACTCGTTGATGTAGACCTAGCAAGAATCGCTACTTTTCGGCGTATTTTCAGTGACTAGACTACTGGCTCTACAATCTACTGTTCTGCATGTGAAACGTTACTCAAGCACAGTCGGATGAAAACAATAAAACAATTCCGTACCAGACAATAATCGGAGAGGTCCGATTATTGTCTGGTACGGAAAACAAATTTGCTGGATACTGTAGCATTTTTGGCTTATTTTTACCCTAAACTTAAAATTTGGCAAATTGCCAAGTCGAAAGTTCATTCCAAGCGACCGGTAGGGTCATCCGGCTGTGTGAGGAGTCTACCTTGAACTGTTCTACGGGCGTGTTTAGGTAAGTGTTTGAGAAGGCGAACTGCCAATTGGATGAGATGGCGATCAGCGTAGAAAGGAACATGAGACGACCGAAGTCGACCTGCATTGAGATGACTTGCTAGGAGTTTTATTATATGACACTATGAACATATAAATTACAAAAAACAGTCATTCACACGCTGTATCTAGAAAGCCTAAGAAATAAAAATAGCTATGACAGTGAGGAACACTTATAAATCGTACCTGGTTCACCGGTGTGTCCTGCATCGATGTCTCCAAGGCTTGAGAGGGAGAAACAATGAACTGCCACGGGAGAGATAGCTATTATGCGCAGCGTAGCTGATAAGCGTTAGGGCGGGAGAGTCACGCTTTTCCTTTTGAAGATTGCGTGCCAGTGAATGCAAAGAACGAAAAGGTCATCAAAGGTCTCAACCTTCGCTGACTCTTGCCGAGGGAAGACCCTTTCTTATCACAATTTTGGTGAAAAGACGAACCTGGCCGAGATATGGATTCAAATGAGCGATAAACATGTCAGCTCGGCTTCGCATGTCAATCTAGGGAAATTTGAAATGTTCATACGTACCAGTTAGAAAGTTATGATCGCTTTCGAAGTGTCCTTGCAATTGTCATTTATTAAGCGATGAATTTGTTCATATATTTATTCCTTTGGAAGGCTAGAAAGCTGCGTTGCGGACGCTCATCTTGTGATTGTTGTTGTTCGTAGAGGGTTGTGAGTGCGAGTGGCGAAATTCGTGGACCTGCTGAATATAAACATCAAAGTCATTGCATTTATAGAAATCGAATAATATTGCGCACCGAAAGGTAAGCTTGCAAGAAGTTCGCATACCGTCGAAAATACGTTCACGTACCGTTGTTTTGGACATGTTGATGGCAACGATTTGTACCAGTAATCGACGGTAATCGGGGATCGAATAGACAGTAACGATGGACGTCAATAATGCGCCGGATGCGAAAAACCAAATTGAAAAGGAGAGAAGTTCTGAATACGCAACTAATTTTTAAATCCGGGCAAAACATAGCATGATATGGGGATCGCCGTTATAGCTACTCACGGTCGTCAATGATGTCGAACAGTATGACGCCTAACAATTTTGCTCCGCACGGGAAGCTATAGGTTGCGAATACCACGGCAACCTAAAGAAGCGTACTGACATATTATTACGTTATACTATCTATGGTCGTTCATGGCGTATACCTTTCGCATATCGTTTTTAAGTTGCTTTCGAATTCCTATTTCGCGAAAAGGCATGCACGAACAACAAAAGTAATTGGTCATAGTAAATATGCGGAAAAATATTCGTATTATAATTTGATAATGGAAATTTAGCGACGAATGTCTGCTTTACACGGAGCCAAAAGGCATGGCCAATAAATATAAAGTTTGCTTGAAATACAAATGTTGCAATGAACATTGTAGGTATTCTACTGAAACCAGTTTGTGAGCTTTCTTATCTGCGCTATTGGTAGTTTTATGTAATGCGCTCTTGAGGACAATGCTGGGCGGAAACCTGGTAGACCAGTGAGCGAATCGCAGTTCGCTGTACGGAAACTGTTGTGGGAGAGAGGAAGCGGAAATTGGCTCGGAGCGTTCGGTACATGTGAACGAAGGTGAAGATGATAAGACCCGTGGATATCGTGATGACGATGGTGACGTGAATTATCAACCACTGATACGGCTTAAGCTTAACCAGGCTACCGAGCAACTTCCTACCAGCGTGAGCAATATGCTACGACGGGTTAGGAAAAATATGTCGTACTGAAGGGCCCACTCGAGGCCGGGAATCTCCTGAAGAATGGCATCGTGTCTTCTCTTTGATTCCTGCGTACCTCTGACAAATGGTCGAGTGAGCCAAAGTTGAAGTAAATGGGCAGGAGTACGCTGGCCGTGCCAATGTCGTACGAGGCCAACGTCTGCACCCACTGGGCCCGTGTGTGCAACTGCAGTCACAGTGTTCTAAATGTTAAGCGAACGAGTCAAAATGCTTAGGATACGGTGTTTTCCGTGCGAGAGTTCCTACCGAAATCAGGATTATTTTTCGGCATCTCGTTCGCTTAACATTTTGACTGTTGTCAGAACACTGTGCAGTAACCAAGACTTGCTTCATTTTCTCTGGTCGCTTACGTTCGGGCTACGTTAGGAATGCCAGACCTTGAACGGGCTCCTGGCGGGAAGCACAGCTTGATGCCGGTACATGATACAGAGGTAGGCCATGCTCATAGACTGCAGCATCAACCACATTGCGACAAGCTGAACCAAACAGAGTGAGATATGTATGCTCGTCCGCAGTTCGTGATTTGTATTAGAAAACCGGGCGTTTGCCCTCATTCGCATAACGAGGTTTTGAGATCGTAGTGGCGACTCGATTACACTTTTGCCCAGCCAATTGCGTCTACGGTTATTGATGCATGAGTGGACTTACGAATAGAACCGTCGCAGAGACCCCTACGATGCGCCCGATTCCGTAAGTAATGCAGACGTCCACATGGAACAGATAAAGCGGCGTGTGGATGAAGCAGACATACGAATCGGCCACCAGGCATACGGCCTAAAAGGTTTCATTTGTCTCATAGGTCAAGCGTTTGTTGTGCTTCTAATTCATTAATCGCGTGGCTTTCTAGTATCATTTTAGTATCGTTGGGGCAACTCGCCAAGTGCGCCGCGGATATGTACTTATATCGACGGCCTTGCCGAGAGGAGGTTCGCAAGACGACCAGAGCTAGCACGATGCAGGAGGCAGTCACGTTCACGAATCCTATTTAAAAAAAGATTATCTATTTTCTTATTCTTTGAGTGAAAATTTTTTTGGAGTGAACGTGTTCTGATCACACTGGTTATTTCGCTAATTTCCTGTTCAGGTATTAGCTTCATTCATACATCAGGTCTACGAATTTTCTATACGAATGTGAAGAAAGTAATAGATACATAAACGCGATTTCTTTTACAAACTGCTTATCGTTGTTAGGATTGAGCAGGTGAATTTCTCTAGCTGTTTCTCCAAGCTATTAAATGTCAATGATCCGTAGAACAAATATATTTTATAATATAGTGCCCCAATAGGGTTCAGTCTCACCTATGACGTGGAATCCACTAATAAGCAATTGGACCTTGTAAGGATCAAGCGAATGCGTAGCATTGGTCATCCTAGAATTTCGATTCTTCTGATATAGCAACAGAGAAAAGTTAAAGGGCCCCTCTGACCATCTCATTCATTTATAGGTACAACCAATTAACGTGCGGTTGATTGATTGTGAGAGACAAGAGAGGAATGAAGATACGCATACAACGAGAGAAATCTTTGCACAGCTTTTTGTAAGCAACGACGAAGTTTCATGTTTTCCACACTTTGGACTCAAGACACTGAGAGCTATCCAGTGATGTCGAAAAAGCATATGGCCAAAAAGTGGTCGAAGGGGACCTTTAGCATAAGAAGTACAGTGCACCGAAACTCATTAGGCCGTATTCAGAGTGCTATAATATAAGCTCGCGTCTTGGCATAATCAACGTTGAATTACAGTGCAAAGGAAATGAACGAGTAAGATGCCCCATTTCAAAATACGGATGCAAGTTTCAAACTATCAAGCAAGTAGTTGGAAGATTTCCTTGAGCGTAATACGTGAGTTCATTCAATGAAATTGTGGTAGTTAATAGCTAACTGGGGAGGAAGGGAGCCGTGGGGCAATAGCATTACGCTGTTGGCTAATTTGAGCTCTGGTAACAATCTGCTGTTACCAAGTCTATGGGAAAAAGAACCGCACTGTTTTCATCTTCTCTCAATAACGTGCTGCAAGAGATGCCTGAAAAATGTTTCTAACTGAACATCAAAACGCGAAGATTTCGGTTGTTTTAATGAAAAGATCATTTCGTCAGCAATTAAGAGCAAGGTAACAGTAAACTACAACGAGAAATTAAGTTTTCCATCTGTCTTTTCAATCGCCATGATAAAGTGAAACGTGAGCGTTGATAGAATAAACTCAAAACAAATTAGTTTGCTGATATGTTAGCCCGAAAACAATTTTAAGGACAAATAGCCGAGAATTCTTAAACAAATTGTTTTCCTTATTACAAGGATGTCTGTTTTACTTTACTTCCGAAAAACTACAGATTTTAAAACCCTGTAAATTAATTAAATTAAGTAAAGATGAATCGCTACTTCTTACGAGATAGACTTTAGTCAAAATGTATAATCGAAAATTTAGTTACTGCAGAAACTTGAATTAGTATAAATACAAAAGGAAAAATGATAAAAATTAATAGTATTCGAGAAATGAGTTTTTTTCAAATTTCGCAGTATGACGACGCTACTGTGTTTAGCAGACAGGGGCCCAGCCAAACGGAGTAATTATACTGAACGCTCGACCCGCAGAACGAAAAAATAAATTTCACACCAATAATTATATTTATGTTTCTAATTATTATTATTAGTTGTTTGGTGTTTATTTCTTAGTTTCTTATTTCATGTTTCTTACTGTTTATTTCTAAAGGTAAAATAAGAAATTTCACTATAATTTGGTCGATTTTAATTATCGCTTCTCACTCTCTTTAAAGGGATCCCGAGGACCATCTCATTAATTTTAAGGGAAGTTCTCCGTAAGGCGTGAGCATCTCTGTGAGGGGGGGTGGACACGGGTGCAAAGGTGTTTTTTCACGTAAAAATTCTCCCTAGCCCAGCTTTTCACGTAGAATCGGAAATTCGATATTAGAATATTCAAAACAATTTGCATAAAGAGTTATGATTATTAAGCATTATAACTTTGAAGGCTCATAACTATCGACATTTCCGAGATATTCAAAAGATCAAAACACAATTTTGAAGGTCTTTTTCATGCGTACAACATAGCGGTCGTAGAAGTAGTGGTCATTTCGCTATTAGGCCCATCCGTCACCGGGCGGAACGATGTGGTTAGTAAGCTCATTCCTACCTTGTCTACCCCTCTCCCTCTCCAAGCCGTCAGGAGAGCATCTCTCTCGATTTCTCCCGAGTTTCTATCGATCATTCTTCTCTTGTCTGTCATTCTTAATTTATCTTTCAACCTTCGTTCTACTCTCGAAATTTGCGTTTCCGAAAGTCGGGAGAAAGATGGGGGGGGGAATCCGCGGCTCTTTCCCGACTTCATTTTCATTCATTCTTCGGGACTATCCGCTGGAGAGTATTGTCTCCCGACATCATTAGATATAAGAGCAACTCGTCAGGTCAACCCTACACGAGCCTATAGCCCGTAGCAGACCTACTGCCTGCCGTGGTAATGTTGCGCATCTAAGCAGGCCTACTGCCTACTTCAGGCCTACTGCCTGACGAAGAAGGCTACAAGTCCACGGAAGAAAGTCCACGAAATGGTAAATAAAAACACATGAGGATAAAGGGCGTCCAGTGCGTTTCCAATTCCAAACGTATTTCAAATAAACTATAAAAACAAATAGGAAAAATAACGCACTGGAAAAACCCAAAATGATTACGAGGAAAAAGCCATGCAAAATACGAAAACCGGCTGTATGTTATTATTTATGATTATTATGAATTAAACAAAGCCGTTATTTTCTATCGCGCCGGACTCTGGCATCGATCACACACAAACGGTGCTTGGCCTTCATAAATATTTACTATAAGAAAAAGTGCTTAGAATAGTCATAAAAATTCAAAGAACAAAAATATGTAGGACAAGCCCAGTTTGTGGATTAGTATGCACAAGCATTAATAGTAAGGGACAGACCAGATCCGTCCGTCCTTCTGCCATCTCCCGCACGATCGTCCGTCCTTTTCAGTTCGAATAAAGCAGCTCTGAAAAAAACATTAAATTGAACGCACCAATAACCAAACACCAATAAGGGCTTCAAATGAGGCATCATAAATCGCCCAAAAGTAAAGACTTCACCTCCCCCCCCCTTTTCAACCTTTCGGCACGGAATCAAACGTACCTTTAGCTGCTCGCCACGCGTAGCGTCGCACCGTCATCTTTACCATGAGCATGGAGCTGCAATTGAAGATATGTAAAAAGGTAAGCGAGAAACGCGTAATAAAAAGAACTGCATGAAACGAAAACACTTCTTTGAAAATTCAAAATCGAAAATTTGGCAAAATGCCAAAATTCGAAATGTAGAATTTCTCGAAACGATAGTTGAGTTACTGTAGCTTTCTGACCGTATTTGTCATCTTTTTTCAGAATCAGTTTTAATAGTTCGTTCGATTGAATTTACAACGGTTGGTCACGATCGTCCTCCGAATATTCACTTCTGCACTACACTCCTCTCTCCTTCTCGGATATCAGAGAAGTTTTTGTTATTATCTTGAAGCTATGTTGGGATCCTTTTTTTACTCATAGAATAACTTATAGAATATGGTACTTTGTGCACACTTCAGGTTTCACGCATCCAAAGATGTCGGGTTGCTCTTATCTCTCGTTAATTGATGCGTCTTCAGCACTTCTTCATATTGTGTTTGGATCTGCACAGGGAGAGCTCTTCTCTTCCCATCGGTTAGTCATAATTTGGTTGGTTAATCAACATCTTATTACAAAATGGCTGGACTGGTAATTTTAAGTTTAGCATTACAAGCCTAGTTCGACTAAAGCAATGGCTGTGCGAGTTTAGCTGCAGCTTTTTTAGTTTGATAGGTTTTTGCGGGAATAATCGTTTTTTTCTCTCTCTCAAAAACTAGCCCGTTATGATAACTTGTGAAATTGAATTTTTCGGCGCTAATGCATAATTGATTCTTGTTCCTGGCCACTTTTGACGAATTAACGAGAAACGAGTCAATGCGCAAAAGGTATTTTTCTGAATGCACTGCTGTAATTAAAGCAATGCATTTAGAACTTCAGCATACAGTAATTACTGTGAATGGTTGTGCCACAGCGTGTTCAAACAACTTTTCCCCGCCTGTCGTTCATGAAAGCTATGCAAAATATTTGTTCTTACGTAAATAAAAAATTGGTGTGCTAATGAAGCAGTCTCTTTTCTTATAGACACTTTGCATAACAATTAGACTAATCAGCTGTACTTTGCAAAGAGGATTTGGCAAGATACCATGAGACCAATCAGGCAGGTGGACACGCTATGTGTGCTCGATAGGACTGACAATTCTGGATAAGTCGGAGAACTCATGTGCTGTGGGATTGAGATTATTAACGAGATGAGATTATACAAGGATTCTGCTCTACAATATGGTCTTATGATTAGCAAGGCTAAACAGTCGCAGTTGTTGAGCTGCCCAACAATTTGAAAGTACAGTTGAGATGGGAACTGATCAGTGTCAAGCAAATAACCAGCTAATATTCGAAAGCAACTTTCAGGACTTTCAGGGTATTTTTTCAGATGAATTTGAAATTCAAATTAATTGACCTATTTACGTAAAAATGTGGCATTGGAGAGGTTCGAACTGGGATAGCGAGAATTTATCGAGATTTCTAAAATAAAAGCCGTTTTAACCGGTTTAAAGTTGTCTAATCATCACCAAACTTGATGCACAAGTAGATCACGTCCTGAGAATTCCAAAAATTCCAACCAGAACTCTGTACGCCCTTTCCCAGCCGAGATATGGCCTTGTTTAAAGTGTTTCAAACACGGCCCACAATTTACTAGCTTGACGGTAGACTAAAATTCCATAGACCGTGTGGAGTAGATTATTTTGGTCACTCCTGAGAAAAAAATCGCTATTACACACACTACTAATCGAGAGGAATGCTGGGCTATGAATTCTTTCGTGTTTGTATGTACAATATCATTTTATTCTATAGAAGGTTGTTAGCTTTCTGATGAATAGCGTGCATAGGTATAGCAAAATTACTAGACTCTACCCTCGATAGGGCAAGGGCATGGCTTACTACTTTTGCTACTCTGCGGAAGTGGAACCCCCCCCCCCCCTTTTAGTTCGTATGGAGTCGCCGCCTCATGAATAAAACACGGGACAGCACTCGAATTGAATGAATGAAAGTTCTCCTCATCGGCTTTCTAGAGGGCCTTGTCGCAAAGTTTGACAACTTTCTATGGCTTTACGTTAGACTCAAGAAGTAAGTGTGACGTGCACCCCTCAACTTATCTTTGATCTGATGTTCTGATGCGTGATTCTGCCTTCCCGAAACTTTATCTCTTATTCTGCCTATTCGGATTGTTAAATACATAAGTCCTAAGCTGTTCGTTAATTGTCCTGCATAGTCCTAATCTCGATGGGAACTGACAATGAGCATCGCCGAGGATACGGTATGTTTGGACTGCACTCGTATTCTCTGGTCTGCTGTTGCAATTCATCACGTGCTGCTGTCTTCATTTCGTCGCGCTCGAGGACCGAGAGACTCCTTTCATTATCCCATTCACAGAGGCCCTTGACGGGGGCTGGCCGGTCTCGTGCTGTTGCTTCTTGCTATATTGTGTCGTCAGAGGGTTTGGACTATCCGCGACCCTACAGGTACGTTCCTAGATTATTTCTCTTGTCAAATGTGTAGATATCGTGGAAAATGATATTTTCCACACTAGCACACTGCGCCCTTGTCCGATTTCCCTAGCGGCCTATGAAATCAATCAGTGAAACCCGTAGAAGAATAACGTTAGAGGAAGAACAGTACCGATTTTTTAGTTTGACGATTAGTTATAGGATAAACAATAAGAGCGACTCATAGCTTCACGATTGAGTGCGAATACTCACGTACCGCCGGGGTTATCTGTTTGGTTTTGCCTTGCTCTTGCACAGCATTCTAGACAAATTGTTATGCCTAGATTGCCTAGATTTAGAATGATTTTTATAATTGTAAAATAGTTAAACCCACATTTTTTCTGTGCCATAAACTGCAATACCCACTAACCCAAGCGAATACTGCAGAAGCACGTGAATAATGTATCTTATTGAGCATTATCCGGTACCGTGCAGTTCTCACATATCGTTCTGCTTTGCACTTCAGGGATTAAGCAAAAAATAGCTAGCGTCCACTCTCGTCGTAAATATGGATGACATTCCTATATAGCAGATCTTACTCGCTCTACAATTGGTGTGCTGGACGTTTTTATCATCATCCATTTACAAGAAGTTCATTAACGTTCGGCCCTTCTTGAGTGTGCTACTCGTTAGAGCGCGCCGTTTTTGTGTACGTTCTATTTCGAGAAAGATCTCCGGACCGTTTTTATTTTATCACGTTACAGCGAAAGCCTCCGCCAAGAAGCGATTAGCGTAGCGGAAGTACGGTATGTACGATTACAAGCACAGCTTGCGTTTGCCTTTGTACTGTCTAGACCCTTCGGTTCAAGTTTTGCTTGTTGAGAACTATAACAAGTTCCAAGAAAGTTGACAAAAAGTACTCAAACGATTGCGAACTGTCTAGGCAAATACACGCGCTGATCTACCTCTCCGGCTCCAATTGTCTTGCGATTCTATTAGTTTCAGCCATTGTATCACGTAAGGAGTCAATTGGACAGCGTATATCAGCGGGAATAATGTGTTATTTCAATCGAAGGCATTAAAAATTGATGACCCCACCCGTGGAACCTGTAATAGAATCGAAGAACAGAAGAACAGACAGTGATCTGGATATGGTACTACATTTTTGATGACAGTTCGAACTAATCTGGATCTGGCACTAACCGAATCTGGTACTATTCCGATAGCATGTGCCCTCACATAGAGGTACTATGAAATTCAGGGTGACACATTGGTTAGAGAAAGCGGCACTATTGGATTGGGTGTTACGGCCTCTCAACGCTAAGCCATCTGTATACCAGACCCTTATTAGCAACTCCGTGACTCACCGTTCCCGTTCCGATCTATCATAACAAGTACTCCACCCCGAGTAAGCGTGCTTGTTTCTCTTGTTGTCCTTCATTGCTCATCCGTTCTGTTTGTCGTAACTATGTACTGTGTGCCTCTCTCCTTCTTTCTTCCTTTTCTTCCGCCCCCGCTAACACCACCGCCACCACTACAGCTCTTTGAAGTCTCCAGCGCGCTTTGTAGAGGTCGAATACGTACCTTTTTCTGATTATATTTCGTGCACCGCCTGTGACCGTGACGGTTTGTGGCAATGCATGCGAAGGATATTCGTGAAATTACATATCTCGATCACATTTGTAGTTAATAACAGAACCAATATGATGAGGGCATTCTATTATCTCGGAAGAACCGCTACAATTTCCGTATGATTGTGCTACAATTTGGTGTGATTGTGCTACAATTTCCGATTACTACATTTACCATCTGCGTACAGGCAATATGATGAGGGCATTCGTGAACTGTTAGAGAGCCTCTCCCTAGTAGGATCCTTCTGCATTTTTTCGGTTGTTGCGCTTGATAAGTATAGCACAACCCACAGCTTAATTTTGTGATTACTAACAGTGAATAATCACGAAAAGGAGGCCACCCTCATATAGCTTTCATTGTTGCCATCCATCGTCGTGCCTATCTACGTCGACCACAACAACGACGTGTGTCGTGTGCAGAAGAGCTCCTTTCGCATGCATGCATCTATTTCAAGTGTGACACCACCACCGTGTATTTTCTCCCTGGCTGTTGTTGCAGAAATCACGCTCGGAGATCCTTCCTCAACTTTGATGCCGTCTTCCACGTATCTTTCAAGATCACGAAGTAGAAAAAGTCTTCCAATGCGGCTGCCCATTTAATGACTAGTTTGATCGTTTCGTCAGCCCTGAATTGCATAGTGTGTAATCCTCTACTTCGTTGTCGAATGCCTTCATTTCGGCGTAAGTATCCCAGACGTTGTTACGTGTCGTCGCATTATCTCTCGAAGGTGCCCCATTGCACACTACACTAGAACCCGGTCGTCAGTGCTTGAGTATGCGCTTCTCTCACTCACATCAGTGCCTCTCAGTCATGCCTAACGACTAGTCACGGTGCCAGCCATTTTCTCACTTGCCATTATCCCTGCTTCTGGGCTAAACTTTTGGAAATGCGAAAATAAGATATATCTATTCTGAAAAGCTTACTTTGACATATTATTTGCCTATCTTACATCATAAAACTAAGAACCACTTGACATACCTGCGCAATATACGTATTCGCGAGCCATTTAAATTACTTCCTCTTTTCATGCTGCTGTTTTCTCGCGCTCTATTTCCATATTGTGGCCCTTGGGCGTATATTGCACAGGGATGAATGCCTGTCCAGTCTCCGGCATGCCTCGTTGGCCTGTTGTGTAAGAGAGTCACACTTTTTTTTGCGTGGAGATCTGGTTGAGTACCAATTTCTTGTTATTTTAAAACAGTTAATCTTGTTGTGATGTTAGATAGGTAGAAGAACTTTTGATAGTTGCATTTCTGCATTTCGCGTAACATTTCCTCAGTATATATCTATTGTTCCAACGTGACCACTGCCCCGTGTGAAACTTTTACTGTATCGGTGTCACCGAAAATTGGAGTGGATAAAACCGTCTTGCAAGCTATAACAAGCTTCTTCAATACGTGGGCACCAACCCATAGGTGCAGGCTCAAATATTTTTGGCATTACTTCGGTACGGTCGATTTCGATAGTTCCTTTTTCAGTTGGTAATCTCGATAATTTACGATTGTATACAATGGTAGGTTCGTTTTGAAATACGTGTGGGAGCGTTGCCCACATACATAGATAAAATAGTCACTTGGTTTTTTTTCATAAAGAATCAGGTAAAAGTGGATTCACCGCAATAATCGCCAAAAGCATCCTAATTTGACATTAATTGATCGGATTTGAAGTTAAAGCGGCTTGATTCTCAAAATTTTCTGTGAAAAAGTGCCTTCGTTTCGTCATTTCCGATTATTTTGTCTATGCCCACATACGGTCTGCCCGTTGTCCCGTAGACCTTCTCTTCTCGTCGTCCCCTCCCCGTCCTCCCTCGTAACAAGCAGCCGGTGGTCATGCGATGTGCGGACGACAGCGACAGTCAGTCCTCGTCCTCTCCTCGTATTTCCCCCCTCGTCCTCTTCCAAGCCTCCCCTTCGTGCGTTCTCTCCCCACCCCTCCTCTCTCCCCTCTTCCCTCTCGCCACACCCTCTCACATACACGCACTTGGGGTTCTGCTTCCTTATTGCTAGAGTCCACTCTCTTTCTGGAGCTGCTTACCGTAATTTGAGCGGCAGGAGACGTAGCCTTTGCTTTCGAGGCTTTCTGCCTGATAAGGACGGGATTCGGTGGTATAGTGGATTAAAACGATCCGTCGCAAAATCATTCCGAATATAAGGCGAGAGAGTGTGCAAAAGTGAGAGAATTAGACTCATTTTGGAACGGAAGAAACTGATGGAGCGGTTTATTCCACTATAGCAAGTTCTCATAATAATAGTACAGGAGACACGTATCCTGCTTCGGTCGTCGCCTATCTTACAGTCGCGCACTTTCGGGATAAGCAAGTCGAACGCGTCGTGCACTCTCACTCTCATGTACCTAAGCGCCTGGTCGTTTTTCTAGTTTCATGTCCTATATCTTGTGCGTAATCGAGTTGTACTAATTGCAAGCATCCCATTTGCCACGAAGTACGGTGTTCTCTAATAAGTCACTAATTGGTATGATCTAACAGTTAGACTGGTGATAATCATCGTGCGATATGTTATTCTTGCTACTTCCTGGTGCCTTTGGCCCTACTACGACCAACAATGGCGTGGTCAAAATAAGCGGCCCCCCTCTTGATACATGTTACTCGGGGGACGTGCTTCGCCGAGAATGAACGTTGTGGTCCCCGGTAAGAAGAAGAGGTGGGAGAGTCGAGAGGCGCCTCATAAGCACGTCTGCCTCTCCGCGAACTAACTCCTCCTCCCCAACCACGCTTCTTTATCCTCATTAACTCGATTGCTGGCCTCACCAGCGATGTTGCGTCTCCGTTTCTCGAAACTATTCGGACTTGATGCTAATGACGCTATTTGCATTAGGCTAAAGTTTTTGTCCCATTTAGTCTGATTGGCTCAATATCTTCTGTAGCAACCTTATCTAAGCTCTCGTTCAGCATGTTTTCTAAAGGGGCAACTCCTTATTTTCGCAGAAGCCCCTCGGGAATTTGGAAGTGTATCTGTCAAACCCTGTTTAGTCCCCTCACTCTCAGACACAATATACGCACCAATCGAGGTAGTAGGTGTGCTACTGAAGTAAGAGTGCTATATTTGACCGTGACTTCCACTTGCGTGTAATTATGTACTTCGCGTCCATTCACAATTGATTTGCTCTAAACTCGCTTCATTAAGATGGAATTCTGACATTGCCTTAGTTGCTAATCTCATCTTGTTCAGTCCTAGCCCAGTCATCGCTCGATGACCATCCTTCCATACGCAGTCGCCTCGACGTCGACGTCTTCCGAGGAGGACGTCGTCTTCGTGGCCACCCGGCCCTTTCTCACGACGACAACGAGGTCTCCGATCGCCCCTGAACTGGGCAGCAAAGGACACTTCTCCTTTCTCACCAGGTATTGTTGAGGAAAACGTTCCGTCTGCCCTCCTATTCCTATTTTCATCGAACGAGCGAAGCTTGTAGGTCAACCAAATTGGTTCAGTAACGTTAGATGGAATATTGCGCGAGGTTCATCTGACATGCCATAATGTTCTGCTTCAGGGAACAGGAGATCTGCCATCTCGGGTGGCTGTTGCTGGTTATGTGGCTGGTCATGATCATCTACATGACGAAGGTCGGTCGAGCCTTCCAATATTTATAATTATGCAGCTTAAAAGCTTATGATTAACTAGAAATAACGTTTTCTGAGTGCTTCTGGTGTGCTGCCCCGAGCCGATTCTGAAAACGGTAAAACGTGTATTATTGGAGGAAAAGGAACGCTTAGAAATCTTTGCTGTGCACTCCGCTAAATACAGTGAAACTCTCTTGGCAAAATGCCAGCGTAGGCTAAAAGCCGGCTCCGGCTGAAGTTTTACGGTGGTTAGCGGAAAGAACTGTGCAGCTCTCTCAACGTTCGTTTTCCTTTAATAATATAATGAATGAGTCCATGGGCATGCTCTGCACGTTCTTCCTGGGCATTCATCAAGGTATTCTGGAGAGTTGCGCCTCTTGAGAGTCCACGGCAGAGCCTGAACGCCTTTTAAATGCTAATGAACGAGCAATCTAGGAGAACCATAATGAATACGCTCATTAATATGCAAGAAGAGCTCGATCTCGGCGTAGGAGTGGTATATATACCAACGATTCCAAAGATGGGTTATACACGGTTTGTTGAATGTGACAGTAGATAGGTAGGCCTGACCCACGAAATCATAGAAGACCTTACAAACCGTGAGCTAAATGCACATGATTATTTTATGCAGTTGAAATTTCTAAGATTTATTCGCGGAATCAGGATCTGTACAGGAGATCTGGTGTGGCCCACCTCGTTCGTTGTCCGAGAGTGCCTCCTCCTCCCAGAACAGCACCACGGAGCTCATACCCGCGAGCGAATCATCCAAGCTGGATGAGATTATCGTTTAACCACTCGAAAATTGCCTCACGTCCTTCATTGAGCTCTCAGGTCCTCCAACGAAATATTATGATGTGGCCTGTTGCCTAATTGTAAGCTTGTAAACTTGTTCAACACTTGTCTGAATTTAGTTTAGAATCTGGTGTTCTATAGCTGATATTCCATATCTCTCATGCACATTTCGCACAGAAAAAAAACATCGAGTTCCGCATTTTTTTATTCAAGAGGCGTTTTACGAAAATCATTCGAAAAACACTAAATGTTGTTTAGCATTTCTGAAAATGTTATTTCTTTATGCTCGAATTATGCCATTCCTTCGCCATAAATACTTTGACTTAAAGGAGGACCGTTCAGTACCGTAGCCAGGCTAATTGAGACTAATTTGCATAACGAAAGAGGGAAGGGCATAGAAGAGAAACTAATCGAATCCGTCAGGATACCATCAGGAATTTTAACAGATTACGGTTCCGAATGGAGGTCCTTTAACATACAATTCCCGCTGCCAGTGATTCTTTCTTTGTTTTGGCACATGCTTACAGTAAATCAATATATAATATAAACAGCATAAACAGATGCGCATTTTTCAAAGTTATTAGGGAGAGATCATTTTTCGGTAAGGAATTATCATAGCAAGATATGAAAAGTTTTACAATACTTGTAAATATTATTATGAAATACTTGATTTATTTAGTTTTGTTCTTCCATATGAAACTACACACCTTCTGCAGTTGTGGCCTTCACCATTTTGCAAGTGTATACATCTAATCGAATTAGAAAGATGATGGATGAACAGTACTACAGTTCCTGCAAGAAGAGAAACATGTTGACTTCGGTAGCCATTATATAAAGTACTGTAGTCAATATTTAGAGATTCCAGTTGATATTAGTGAAGCTATTGATATTAGTGAATGGTGATCTGATCTTTATCACAACGTAAAGAATGACGATTGCTAAAAAGTAGGTTGTGAGATTGTGGAAAACGAAGGGTAGTCTTTGAGCCTCGACCGCAAATGGCTGCATTGGTTTAGTGCTTGATGTAAAGCCGGAGTGTGTACGGTCTGTTGAGATTTCGAGGTGGTCCGTTGATCCGTTTCAACTCCGTGCATAGAACCAGACCGAGGTCGCGTACACTTTCTAGCCTAAATCAGCTCGGTTTGTAGTGTCTGATCGTATGATCAAGGCCACATTGCGGGGGTGAATCATGCATATGCTACAGTTAGGAGCGAAGTGAATGAGCGCAACGCTTAAGACCTGTACCTAGTAAGAATATATCTATGGGAAAAGAGTTTGTTTTGTATTATCATTATTTATACTCCGTATGGCGGAATTTCAGAAATCGCCGTATGGTGTATTGACCCCCGTATATAATAATTTCTTTATCATACACAGGTTATAAAAACAATAAAGGGGTGAGAGGAAAGGGGAAGGGGCTTGGGAGTGGTGGTGGTGGTGGGATGGGGCCGAAGAAAGCTTAGTGAACCTTATGCGGCGTGAACTCCGTCCTGTGGAGTGACGAGAAAACATACGTGGGCAGGGTCTGCCGGTAACTTGTTGCAGTGGTTCTCCAATACATAAATATCGAACAATTTCGCTAAGATATTATATGCATGAGCTAACCAATAGACGGAAAAATTTTGCAGTAAGTCACCCAACCACGGTACCGGCAGCCGTGCCCACCTATGCGAGAAGAGAATGGGTGAGGGCTGGAAGTGCGTCGGGTGGGGCTCGACATCGAAAGAGTTTGGAGAGTCGGCGGAGAGAGTGTGTGTGTGGAGGATGAAGAGGAGAGTGGAAGTGAAGAAAGAGAAGAGAGGAGAAGAGACGCCAGCGCCATCCTTAAAGTGGAATGGATTAGATTAGATTAAAAAATGGGCGACGACACAACGCGGAGGAGCACAAGACGAAATGACGGTGGAAATGAAAATGCAAGAATGGGGTGGATGGCAAATTCGAGAAGCTGAGTATCGTCAAGGGCTGACGCGCAGCAGGCGTTGAACCGGTACACCTCGAGTACGGTATAACACCCAACTGAATCGCGGACTGACGATACCGTAGTCTGGCTAGTGGAATGATCTTGCATCATGTTTTGTACTCTTCTTTGGTGTTGTAGTGGGATTGGTGGATTATGATCGTGGATGGATGTAATCCGCCACACTCCTAGCACTCTATCAAATAATAGATTCGATTATGCCAATTCCGATTTTTTCTATTAGTTATGCCTGATTCTTCAGTTCCGTGTCTCTACATTGTGCCCTTCTTAGTTTCACGGTAAACATAGTTTTATCGACGACATGAAGCCGCCCTGGGCTCTAATCTCTGTCAAGTAGTGCGTCTGTCATGCTGATAGCCGCCATGATAAGGGCGATCAAACTCGAATTGCGTGACTACAGTCTAGTGTCCGCTTATTGAACCTCCTTCGTAAGCACGCTTCACTGTTCTATAAATAGCGAAACTCGTGGGCGCCGTATGATAGAGCGCAGATTTCCCAAGACTCCTTCCCCAAGATTTCATACCTTCTTCCTCTCCCTGCCGCACACCTCACGGTGTATTTGAATAAGTAAATAATACAATAATTTGCATACGGTCATAGAGTGTGGCTAAGACGTTCTCGTCAGTCGAGCGTAGTCTTCTCTGTGCTTATATGAGGCGGAATAAAGGAGGCCGCGTCCCCCCCCCCCCCGTCCGCTCTCCTCCCTACACTCTTCTTTGATCTCTGCTGCTGTGCTCGCTTCCTTGTTCCTCCCCCTCCTCTCATTCTGCACTACCCTTTAGCGTAATACGACCCGCGTCTCATGGCATGCAGATAGTTCTGTTATTGCGACATGCTGTACGACTCTGTGCTCTACCGCAGCGCAAACCGCATCGACGAGGTACCGAATATTCTGTGTGGGATCCATGAGTTCTACGGCCGAATCGTGGCTAGACGTCGTCAGATAAACCAAGGCATAATGAGTCCAAGCGTGGTCAAAGATTGTAGTTGGCTTACCCAATGTTATAGGTTATTATTGGTCAGAGCACACGTCTGCCTTCCATCTTTCGTAGTCGCTATTCTGAGGTGCCCCCTCTTCGCCTCCATTCTCGTCGTTGACGTCTCGCACACTATTTTCTGCTTGTTTCGTTGGTGCCTCTTCCCCTTTGGCTTTCTGAAGGAGTCCAACTGTGCATAGCTTAGTATGCGCCTATGTACGTGATGTTCCAGTGTTGTTCCGTTCAACCGGCCCCCCTATTTATTGATCCCGACGATCGTTGGTCGGGTTGCTTGGCGCTATTATGCAGCAACTGTTATGTCTTTCAACCTCTGGCGTAAGTAGCGGGTGCCCATTCCCTCTTCCAAGACGCTCTATCTGCACGTAGTCAGTCATGACAAGTCGGAGGCTGGCGGTTGACGTAGATACTATAGGGATCGCGGTTGATTAGCGATTGAACACCAATCTCTTCCTTCTTCCACGCTCCTCACGACTCTCTCGGTCTTCTAACACGGGTAAGTGTCTTGGTTTTCAACCCCCAGTACCCATCGCTGACTTGACACGACCGCGACCGAACGAGCGTGTGTGTAGTGTGCTCCTGCACTGCTACGGGACAGCCTGTCAAAGCTGTGACGACCGCCTCTCTATTTAGAGCCCATCGAATCCTCTTATCTCTCACATTAGTTTTTTTTAAGAACGGCTTCGACAGATTCATAGTATTGATAGTAATGGTGGAAGTGACATTGCAGAAATGCATAAGATTTCGAGGTGATGGAGGAACGGGTATTCGCCAGTGAAGCTCAATAGATAGAATTTTGCTCAACGGGAGTTACAGCTCTGTGGAATTGCTGTTATGATTCCCTATCACGCCTCTTTCAAGATTTTTTGTTCAAACTCGGTTTCCAATAGAACACATACGTGGGTAGAGACCAGAGTATAAATAGATAAATAAAGACATGACAAATTTTATTCGGTCTAACTTCGTAGGATGTAATCTATTTATTATTGTTACATTGGCTTATTATTCAAGATGTGTACTTTTAAGCAGGTAAGGCACTTTTAAGATCGCAAATAGACTAAGAAATGACTAACTCCGCACCACTCAAATACCACTTATGGCATTGCAAAGTTGAAGAAATCGGACAATAAACAGAGACATAGATAGCTGCAAATTACGCACTAATTAGATATGTTATTGAGAGAAAACCTCGAAAAGATAATATTCCTCTCATGAAACATATCCGAAACTCACAGATCAGCGGGCGAAAATGCCAGAGACAAGCGGAAAAGTGGGTTCGATAGAGAAAAGGTTGTTCTACAATGTAGCGCAGAGTTTTGTTTCGATTTATTTTTTTGAAATTTATTATGATTTAAGAACCTCCCAGACCTAGCCATTTTTCTTCCATTCCTTTCCCTCCCCTCTCCAGAATCGGGGCCATGCTAATGAGGTTTCACTCCGCCTTTGACCCCCTGTGACCGTGGAAAAGCGTCAAAAAGACAACCCTACTGTGCATGGGGCAGGGTCATCACGCAAGCAGCTTGCCTGTTCCAGTGTGCAGTATATCCTAGCCAGACTACCAGAACTCCCCTTATCCCCAATATTCCGCGATTTGCTTTCCGCTCTCGTGACCTCTCCTCCTACCCCCTCTTCTCCTTCCCACTCTCACCAAAGTCCATACGGGTCTCTCAGCCCTCCTCCTCTCCACCCTATATTCTAGTTTCTCCCCCCCTCCGCTGTTCCCCCTTCTCTCCCCTCTTTTCAACGGGTCGTTTTCCTCTCTTCTCGAAGTGTTTGTGTCTTTGTTTGTCTGTATGTTTGGTCCCGCACAGCGTTCGCCTTCTCTTGCAGTACGGCTGTGGATTCACGACCGACACTTCGCTCCTTTTTTCGTCCGGAGTATGGCGCTTCCCTTATTAGCCAAGAACCCTATTGTAGACGCTGGATGACGTTAACGTGAATAGAAGTGGCATCTATGTCTCTAACAAATATTCTAGTTCGAGGGTATAACGCAAAGAACTATAGTAGATATCTTGAAATAGTCAAGAACCTATTAGCTATGTTAGGCGGTAGCACATGCGAGTGAAATAATTTGCGCCATAGTCGGTTGTTTTATGAAATGCTTCTTAAGATGTTTTATCACCTGCTGTGCTGACAATCATAGGCGAAAAAATATTCATACGCTGTCCGCCGTTATTCCAGGAATTTTGTTGCCAATTCGTAGAATTCGCTTGCCTTCGCCCGCCCATTTGCAAGAATTACCTAGGATCGCAATCATTCGTACAATATGATCATGATCAGCGTGTCTCTGTGCTGTGAACGAGGAAACGATCTTCATTGTCTGCGAAAATGTGTCGGACATTTTTCCCAGACAGGACGCTGTGCTTGGACAGCGGGGCCGGGCGATCTGCTTGGTCTCTGAAAGATCTTGCTAAGAGCACCTGCGGGCATTCGAACCCGGGTCTACGATCTCCTGCTGGGAGGGTCCAGGTGGACCAGTAGCACGGTCTTCTGACAGCAGTGCAAACGGTTCAGTGAACGAGATTCCGGAAAATAGCTCGGACTTTGGTAGTTTCTCTCGCGCGGAAAACGTTTGACCCAAACAGTTTGGCTCGTGCGCTTAGCATTTAGAGCAATGTGGCAGGCTCTCGCAACACGCCTGTGCTGTTGCAAACGGGCTCTTGTAGAGCCAGTTTACAAGCCATGGCTCCTACCGCCGTGAAAGAAGTAAAAAAAAGCCTGGTTTGAAAGATCCGTTCCTTAAGTCATGTTTGAAGAAGTTCAAATTCTTCAGAACGTGACGTAGGAAATTTTCTATATCATCACTTTAGCAATCGTAGTCCTTCTACACCTCTTACGTCTCCCCCGGACTGTCCTAGACTCTCGTGATCTCTTTATTCATAGCTCTCTCTCTCTCTGTCTAGTGCATCGTCTTGCTCCGATTGGTCGTCGAATTTCTCATGGTGCTTTTTGCGGCCTTGCATCCCCTCCCCTCCCCCCTTGAGCGAGAGGTCTTCCCCCCCCCCCCTAAAGAGGAGCTCCGTTCTCTAAACAACATCCTCCCTGTCCTAGATTGTAGGAGGCGACCTTGGGTTTCGCTCTGCTTAGACCATTTATAATGTAATAATTTTATCGCCGCCAGCTTGTATAAGCAATTAATTGAAGAATTTTTTTGCAATATATTTAATGCAGGGAAGTGTGGAGTTATCATTTTTTTGCTACATAGAGTAGGTATTGTACTAGGCGAGAATTGCACAACGGTTTAATGTTTTTTTTTGGATCCTCATCGATTTGGAATAGATGTTAGCTTACAAGTAAAGGAGAAAGCGGAAAGCAGACCCAGGATTGAGCCCGGTATTCTTCCTATCATATATGATTGAACCATCTATTTTTCAGGATTACTAAAATAGAAAAGACGTTCGGAGAATTTGTCGGTTTTTGCAGGCTGCGTATGTACATGTGTCTTACAGATCGTTTTTTTCTGCAACAGTTAGCGATTTTTTCTCTTCTTCGCATTCCTGTCATTCTAATCCAGATGACTATGACACAGTACGGAACTACCTCTTTATCGTGAGTTCCATTTCAATTGTTCACATGTTTTCGCATTTCACTTCCATAGCCTTTTGAGTTTACTAACGAAATAGATCTACCTACGGCATGCACGTTTCCCTTTGCATTTTAACGAGATAAAGCGTGTTCTAAAATTTGCTCGCCGATTTCGTTCCTTTTCGATTTTTCTCTGTTTGTTCGTCATTGCCCCCCCCCCTCTACTGCGTACTTTGGCGCAGACCATCTCATGGTTAGTCAGCCACGAATGGCAAGGGGTTTTTGAGCTTTCGAACGAGGAGTGCCAGTGAGTCAGAGTATCGAGCGGTGGTCTCTTCAGCCCTCCGCCTCTCTAACTCTTCGTGCAAGATATGCGGCCACGGTGTGAGAGACAACAGGAAAACGAGAGGGCGACCGACGGCTAGAGCGGCCAAAAAAGAGGAGGGAAAGAAGGAGGAAAAGTGGCAGCAGAGCAGCAGGGCGAGGGAGAGGGGGGAAGGGTGGGGGGGGAGGTGAGAGATAGCGAGAGCGAGAGCGGTGTTTGGTCTCTGTTGTGCCCCCTGCTCCTCCTACCCTCTCCCCCCTCGCTCCCTGTCCTTCCTCTTTCTATTGCTAACAACTGCACTCTCATCGCGTCACAGCCCTTGCTCTGCCCACTTTAACAGATCTGTCCTTAGCGGTCTCTGTGCATATCTCTTTATTCCATTCATATTTCACCAACGTCCATCGGGTTCAGCTGCTTTTTATGCTTCAGTTTTCCCTCTTGAACTTATTTTATACTATTCCGTAGCTAGGGAGTATTCGTGCTTCTATATCGAAAAAAAACCTACTTTCCCCTCCCCCACTCTTAGTTTGCACGCCTTTTGTCCAATTGTTTTCGTGGTTCCATGTGAATGGCGGCGCTCTTCGCTGGGCTGCCAGAGTGATGTTTGGCTCTGCATTCCGCGTGGGATTGCTCCCTTTGCACTCCCCGATACTCGGAATATTTTTTTTCCGTTCCCCGGTCGCTAACCCTACGCAGAAGTGCTTTCTTCGTTGTGAATATCTACCCAAACAAAAGGTTCGCGTTCTTAAAAGATCATTTTCTTTCATAGAGCAATGGTATTTGCGCGGTGGGCTGATGAGTCGAACGTACGTGGTCGTTCCACATAGTTTCACTCCGCTGATTGGCACCACTCGCTGTCGCTGATATGCCCCCCCCCTGCCATCCTTGTCAAGGCTATCTCATACTCGGAACCCCATCCCCACCTTCCTCATTATTTCCCCAGATAATTACCGTGATCAAAAGATCTAGATATCTAGTGTTTGAGCGTGAACTTTTGATCTAGACCAGATGGCACCAAATGGATGGACGATCTGACGATGGTTATTTCAGAGGCACATAGCTACTGTACTGCTTATGTTAGTGCTGTGAGCATGGAAAAAATGAAATGTATAAGAGACTAAATAGACATAGCCGTAACTCTGCGTTTTTTGCTCCCGTCTAGGGGTCTCCTATCTGTCCCTGGTTCGTTTCCCCGTCAAACTTTTTGCGTGTCACCTTGCGATCGAACGAGCGAACGCTTGCGAAAGAAGGTCACAATCCTAAGTCCATCTCCTCTCCTCTCCCCCCTCCTTATCCGTTCTGTGTGGGATGGTTCGTTCAGCTACCGCGTGATCAAGCGTGCGTTTAATATGTCGAGACTAATCGGCCGTTAATGGTGAGCACCTAATGGTATTTGAGGGGAGGTCACAATTAGTTCGTCATTGATGAGCAGCGCTCCATTCATTAAAGCAGAAATGTGGAAATTTGGTCTTTTGAGAATTCGCATACGATCTAGTTTCCATACGATATTTTCTCCCTATATTTCCTCGCTTCCAGCCTCCAGGATGTAGCCGGGCAAGCGAACGGTGCTTTGGGGGACTATAATCGGCCAGTCACTTGTCGACGATATGCTTCGTTGTTTTTGGTGGCCAGACGCCTCGCGGTCTTGAATGATGTGTGAAACATAAGCATCAAAAGGACCTATAAGCTGGGCTGGGCACACAATATTCTGACAACAGTGAAAATGTTAAGCGAACGAGATGCCGAAAAATAACCCTGATTTCGGTAGGAACTCTCGCACGGAAAATACCGTATCCTAAGCATTTTGGCTTGTTCGCTTAATATTTAGAACACTGTGGGCAGAGAACGAAAAAGATGCCTTGTACAGTATACAAGAACGTCCCTCTTCTTAAAAATGGGGTGAGAACGTTTTTCAGCTGTAAAAGTTCAAATTTACTACAATAATTGAATGCGCGCTGATCGCCTGATGTGTTCCCGATATCTCCGTCCGGGGTTGCTCTCTTCGTATTGTCCTGTTTGCTCACTAGCCGCCCACTCACCACTTTCTTTCTCTCCCCCCTCTCATTCTCTCAACGTGTCCGTGAAGGTCGATCGTCCGATGGTGGGTGTACTCTGTTTTCGGGTCACTTCACAGTTCGAAAGATCTGCTGCACGCAAAAGCGCTAGAAAAAAGCAACTGTAGAGGGTTTCTGAGAGAGCTTTGCCAAGAATGAGCTTGCGCAAGGAACGTTGATATCTTTGATTCTCTAGAATAGCTAGGACATTACCCGTAAGCAGGACTTCCTACGTTTCTTGGAAATCGCATAAAAGGTAGTGAAAGGCGGAAGCGAAGATCCAGACATTTACACTAAGCGACTTTTCGAATCTTGCTCTGATAATATGTCTGAGCCGCTTGCACCTCTATCGTGTAAATATTTTGCCCCTGTCGCCCAGATAGTTCCCGGCATAATAGTTCGTTTCCTGGTAGGCCTGCCCTCATCAAGACTAGTTCGATTAAAACCAACGAATTCTCCCTCCGTTGTACACGCATTTCACTATAGTGTTTTTCCCAGGAACCTGTATATGCCTTAGAGTCTTCATTCGTTCCTTTTTGATGGTTGTGCTTTTGATCTTTTAAGAATTAAAATTCTTATAATGAGCCTGTAGCGTGGTGAACAGGACAACCATTGAGAGACACGTATAGATATGAAATGTTCTAATACGCCTGCCTCGTATACCTCTGGGACTTTGGGGGCGTCGTTATATCAGCGCTAAAACCGTGTGAAAAGAGAAAACCTCAAAAAGGCTCGCCATTGGCAGTTGTTCCCCGAAACGCACGCCGGATGGGGATCATGGTGGAAAAGATCCCTTCTCTTCGTCACGCTATGTAATTAGCGCCCCTTCTTCTTCTCCTTTCTGCGTTCTATTCACTGCATGATGAGAACTGTGAAAGCTATCTTTCGTCTGCGCGCGCTAAGAATGGACTCATCATGAATGAATACTGTGACTAAGTCGGTCATCTGAACCCGGGATCTATCTATTTTTGAACCCATTATCAACAGCAAAATCCTCTAGAAAGCGACAGATCACTTGATTCGAAATATGAGTAAATAACAGCCATGGGAAAGATTTCACGATGGATGGGCACACACTTCTCACACAATACTCATAGAACTGCAGAACTATTCAGTAGGCCATCGTATTTTTTCAATACATTTGAGTGGTCCCGAATATTGCGTAAAAGCCCGTTCGGAGTTGTTTTCTCATTGTCAGTCTCAAGACGCCATATCGATGAGTCAGTCCTATCACCATAACAGTCATCGTCTTGCGTTGTATTTGCGCGATACTGAGAAGAAAAGGATCGAAGTGGTCGTTTTTCGGACTAGGTTCTATTTCACTTGGAAAAGCGTGCCAATATTTTTCCTGCATCAGTTCCCTGCTTTTTATTAGCCATGTTGGCAAGGATTTTTTTCATTAAAAAAATTAAACATACATGCCCCAATTTCTTGGTATCTCTAATGCATCTTTCTCCTCCGTCGTGCTTCTTCACATCTGGCTTGCTTTGCAGCATTCTTGTTGTGCTATAGCCTATATTATTCGCTATTGCGTTATGTTTTTCGTCCTCTCGCCCACCTTTCCGTATCCTATTCTGGTCTCGACGGTCTCTGTCCATTCACAATCTCCCTCTCCATTCCCTAGGCCCAAGGGAGGCGACGCAGAAATGTCTCGTACGTTCTCTCTGCCTTTCATGTGCTTGTCCTTAGAGCGTCTCTCCCTCTCCCTCCCCCCTTCTTTTCTCTGCTTGATGACTCCACCACACTCCACACACGCTGCTGGACGAGAGTGTCAATTTTTTTTTGTACAGCTCGTAAGATGTTCGTAAAATCAGACAGTATTTATACAGGCACTTCCCATAGCAAACATCTTGTCGTCTCTTTGAGCAATGCGCAGATAATCTTTATAACCCTCTCTACATATACACCTTCCCTGAGCTCCCTCAACTAATGGATCTACTTTCTTTTTGTTGCCCTCCCTACACAAATTACCCAGTACGCTTCTTGCGAGGTGTCACTGTTCAGCTTACTTTCCTATCGTATCCTTTATCTTTCTTCCATTTTTACTGGCCGCCACAAACTTGCGGTGATAAACTATTATCTATTATTAGCAGCATTTGTTTGTGGTTTCCCCCGGGACGGAAGCTATTATATTTACTGCAGGAAATATAATATAAAAAAATAAAATAAGAAATGCACCTATCCAGTCCTCTCCGAACCTTTCCCTCAGTGTAACTTTCTGACGGTCTCCGGGACTCGCTACCTCGCTTGGTCGTGAACAATTCATACCCTCCTCTTCTCTCTCCCTCGCCCTCTGGCGCACGCTTTCTCCGTAATCCTTGAGTTGCGGAGACGGAGAGGGAGTGAGAAGGAACGAGGGAAAGCGAGAAAGAACGGGGAAAGAGAGCAAATGAGGCGGTAGAAGTCCAATATAAGGAGTACGATTTGAAAACCAAGCGCGATCAGCGTATTTATCGCCTGATTATCTTCATTCTTCCATGGTCCTCATCGCTCTCTCTCTCGGTCTCATAATGCAACTAAAAGGCTTGCTTTTCAAACGCTAATAAGGAGCGCCGCCGGCACGATTGCTGAACCGAGATCGGCGTTCTATGAACCAGCTAAATCCACTTGAACTCTTGCAGTTCCTCTGACTGCTTATAAGCTTATAACACCGCTGCTTTAACATACATTACGTATCAGTATAGCATTAATGCTAGCCACTTGCATCACGCATGTTGATTTTGCTGACCGAAGTATTGGTCGCTTCTCATTTGACCTACCTTTTCACCCAGTCATCTTATGCTGTATTATAGTGGACTACAATGATCCGTCGGAACATCATTCCGCATATAAGGCGAGAGACTGTGCAAAAGCGAGAGAATTAAACTACTTTTGGAACGAAAGAAACTGACGGAACGGTTTATTCCACTATACTTTGTTCTCCTTCTTACCTTGTCCTTCCTTGCTTCTTTTCTACCTATTATCCTCCTTCTGCCCCCCTCTCCCCTCCTCATCGTCCCTTTTCCTCTCATAGTCGATCGTTGAGCGCAGAGGGAGAGGGAGTAGAGGGGAAGGGGAGAGATGTTGTGGTCTCTGGTCCGAAACCCTCTCCCCTCTTTTCTCCCCTCCCCCCTCTCTTTCCTCTCCATGCTCGCTCGTCCCTTCGCTCCTTCATATATTTCCCCGCGAGTTGTTCTCTTGAACCCACCCTTCCGAGATGCATGCATCTATCATCAACTATTGCTCTATGATTCCCTCATGCAGGATCCTCCAACGTTCAGCGTTCCAAGTTTACCTTCATGCATAGAACTGAAAAAGTTTTCTCACCACACCAACACCTCCCATTACCGCTTGCTTGATTGTTGCCCGTACCCGGCAACTTTAGCAACTCTCAATTGGCTATCCTTTGAGGAACGGTAGAAAGAGCATTCGCTGCGTTGCCGAGCAAAACGTCTTCCGCTTATAAGGCACCCACGTATAGTTTACCGTATGTAAGGCACCAACTATATTATTGACGCACGAGTTCCGTCAATAAACTCCCTCCTACTTTATCTGCACTCGCTTCATACCGTTTAGCTCTCTTGCTAGAAATCGGAATGAGTCGACTGAAGGAACAGTTTCCTCAACCTAGATATGTCTGTCGCAACTCAGCCTCTTGGCGATAACAATCTCTGCATAACTATCCACCTTTCCTATCCATAGTATAGCTCGTTCTGTTTGCGCCTAGTAGAGTGTAGGTTCCGCGTTCTCACAACCCTTCTCCGTTTTTCCTGTGAACTCTCGCTCTAGAATACACAGCTATCGGATTGTACTCCGCCCTCATACTATATACGAAAAATATATAGTTATACTGAACCTTGTAGCATAGCATACTAAAGACAGCGGAAGGTACTCGTGATATTATCTTGCCTTTCTAGCACTTTCCATAATTGTTTTATTCTTGACGCACCTCTAGCCCTCCCATGCTGCGGCCATCCGCTTTTTTCGATCTCTAACAATACCTGAGGCGGTTCTGGTTCCCTCGCCAACTCTTTTCGACGTCCTACGCTACCGCCTCTCAGGATACGAGACGCGTATTTTTTGTTTTCTTTTCACCCCCCCCCCCCTCTTGATCGGTGCCGTACATCTATTTCTCGGACAGTGAGCTTCTCGTTCTCCTTCACAGCATTCCGCCCGGGGAAGAATGTGTCTAATAGCGAAACGACCACCATTT
This sequence comes from Micoletzkya japonica, assembly GCA_900490955.1. Taxonomy (NCBI): domain Eukaryota; kingdom Metazoa; phylum Nematoda; class Chromadorea; order Rhabditida; family Diplogasteridae; genus Micoletzkya; species Micoletzkya japonica. The sequence goes on along the minus strand of LS943922.1, from coordinate 793,577 downwards.
TTCAATTTTCTCAAGAATGAATGAACCAATGTACACCAAATTTTTGGTGCTTGTTGAGTTCATAGAGGTGAGCTAAAGATCTTAAATTCATAAATATTCGATGATTGATTCGCATACAGGTTCGGATCGCATGCGCGAAAAACGTCATTCGCTATTATGACGCTTGGAATGCTGTGCCTTAACAATAAGCATTTGTCTGTTTCAAATGTGCTGCACCCTTTCCCCCCCCCCCCCCCCCGCCGCTTCACTTCCTCGTAGGCTTCAGAGTGTCGACCATAAATTCCCACTATCACAAGGCGCGCAATTTGTAGCGGCCGTATTCTGACTACATGGCCAGAGATGGCTACGAATACTAGGCAGGCTAAGGGGGCGATTACCGCAGTCATAAGGAAGCTTCTATTGATTTTTTAAGTACGCTTTGTGAAGTCACCATAGAATGTTCAAAGTAATCTCCCGATCAGGCTTGTTAGTCCTTTAAGACTTTAGTTTTTAAAAAGCCTTATAGAAAAGGCTCTATTAGCGCGTACTCATCGCCTTTTCGGCATACTCCAAGTTCTATTCGCGGTTCTCGTTGAGAGAGCAGAGCGTAAATACGTGAATTACGCGGCTACTTTTCTCGGGATTTGCCGAGTTCAGAGCGAACCAACACTCCTGAAAGCCAGTCGTTGTCCAGAGATCGGCATATCGGAGTTATTTTTTTACCTTTTTCGGGTTCTTTTTTGTTTTAGCTTTCTTTTTTCCTAAAGGTGATCGGAGGGTAGAAAAGTTGAAGGAACTCGCTGCTATCCTCCACGAACATAGCATTGTTTCGCCTCACCTAATTCTATAGCGAGTTTTTCCTCAAGTAGCCAGTGTCTAACAAAGCTTGAGATTATGGCAAATCCGAAGAAGCGCGAGCTCCGCTCAATGTTGCATGTCGACAGTAGATCGGATCGCGGCGGCTGTGCAAACTCAACGAAGATCTCGATCGACCATGGGCAGCCAGCTGCCTATTCAACATCCCCTCTAGACATTATCCCAGCAAAATATTTCTAAGTATACTACGAAGCGTACAACTATGAGTTCGCACTGAACCCTCCTATGCCGTATTGCACAATGTTTGGCCGATACAGAGGTGCGCAAGTAGGGGAGATTAATTGTACGAGCGCAATCTTCTCCGCAGTGCATGCATTAGCGGACCAATAAACTGCGGTTTCCTACCCGCTTCCTCTCCATGGATACACATTGGACATTGCGAGGAGATTCTCGGAGACCACATGCCCTTTCCTCGCCGGCCAACTTCTTGCCATAAGATCTAAGATCTTGCAAAGCTGGTCGTCACCCGTTAGAAATGGGCATGAAAAAAACGACATGCCCATTACTAACGCACTAGTCCACCATTTGTGAGTGTGTGCGGAGTCTGAACGCCACTGCAATTGGAAGAAAGAAGAAGAAGTGTTGGCCGCGAAGAGTTCTTTCCTTCTCGAACCGCTGTTCTCGTAAACTCGACGCAAGTCCTGGGAAGCACACTCGCCATTCTCCCACAGAAGGTGTGTACGCGAATCATTGGTCGCTTCTCTGTTTTCGCGATTTCCTTAGCGGAAAAGGTTGGTGATCCCTACATCGCCTTACTCATTCTTCCAACAATAAGCCACAATACTCCCTGACGCGGATCAAATTCCATTGTAAAGTTACGACACAGTATCTACTGCTGCAGTTGGACAAGCAATTAATTGGCAAACTTTTCGTTGTGAAAGTGGCTCGCTCCAAGGGGAAACGGGAATCGACGAACTGGGCATTAGAACTGGCGGTAAATTTAATTTGCATGCCCCTCGCTACCGTTGGTTTCTCTGCTTTTTCGTGCTCTCGCTCATATTCGCACGCAATCTGCAAGGGCAAGTAATTGGGAATGTAATTGCGAAGATAAACCACCAAAGTATACGCATTTTCTCTCCTTTTGTCGCTATTTCCTGCCTTCGAGCTCATGCTCATACCGTTGTTTACCTTCCAAAGCTTTTTCGCAGTTTTTTTACAGTTTTACATCGTTTATCTGGGCTAGCAGTGGAGGGGTTCCAAAGGAGGGAGTCTTGATAGATAGGAGATGTCGAGGACTTCAAATCTTGGTCAACTACTCACTCAGCCCGCGTTGTCAATGTAGAATTTTGTAGAATTATCCCATAATTCACTTTGCAGTTCAAGTTCACAATGAGAGTGGAAAAGGCGATTAAACCTTGGCATTCCGTGTTCCACTCTCGTTCGTTCGCATGCGTCCAATTCTCCTTTTTATTTCCGCTCTTTCTCTCCCGACACTATCTCTCCTCTCCTCTACTCAGTTATCACTATCATACCACTCCCTCCGCACACATTCATTCACTCATTCGTGCCAATTCCCGCTTTTTCGTAGCCTAATACATCATCTGTGCTCACACTCTGCAAGGTCTCTGCATTTGTGCCTCAGGAGTTTTTTCCGTCATGATGTTCGATGCTTCAGACGCACAGTGTTCTAAATGTTAAGCGAACGAGCCAAAATGCATAGGATACGGTGTTTTCCGTGCGAGAGTTCCTACCGAAACAGGGTTACTTTTCGGCATCTCGTTCGCTTAACATTTTGACTGCTGTCAGAACACTGTGGACCACAATGTTCTAAATGTTAAGCGAACGAGCCAAAATGCATAGGATACGGTGTTTTCCGTGCGAGAGTTCCTACCGAAACAGGGTTACTTTTCGGCATCTCGTTCGCTTAACATTTTGACTGCTGTCAGAACACTGTGGACAGACCCTCACATGCCCGCGGGCTTCCCAATACATTAGAGAATACAACTATCAAAGCACTTTACTCCGCGTTAGAGCTCATGATACATTCAGTGCGCATGGTCGTGTTGATCTTCTCTCGAAGCTTGTGCCATTTGTTCGTCGTCCTCTAATCTTTTCGGTCGACCGCCTGTCCTCCGGTGGAGCCTTCATAATTTACGACATGCAGACTCCGCCCATCCGGCGTAGAGGACAAGAATCGTGCATACGTCGTGAAGAGCCGGTGTTAGGGCAAGTCTTATGCCTCTTTTCCTCCCCAAACTTATTTATAAATATATGCTCTTGTGATAGTTTCCGAATCTTCTTTCTTGTCTTTTCGATTCTTTAGACGTGCATATCTTGGCCCTGGCGGTGTATGAAACGTCATAGAAGTCCTGCTGGTGTTTTGTTTCAAATTATTGTACACCAGCGCTCCTCGCGAAGTACACCATGCGTACTGCGATCTCGCAGATTCACGTCATTTCCCGAAGCGCAGACGGAATGACTATGTGGATAAGCATGAAATCAGCGAACTAAAGGAGGAAAGAACGTGGAACACGTGCTAGAACACGTCTGTAATTCTTTGTTTTATCTTTTTTACTACTACGTTCCTATATATATATATATATATATATATATATATATATATATATATATATATATATATATATATATATATATATATATATATATATATATATATATATATATATATATATATATATATATATATATATATATATATATATATATATATATATATATATTGCTAATATGTATTGCTCAACAGTAAAGAGACATTAGCCTGTTCAATGCAGCCGGTGGTTCGGAAAATGCAGGTCGTTTTCCGCGTAGGTGTTAGAAAGCCGTCGCGCTACGATAATATCAGTGAAACGACAAACGATATGGGATGACGTCCTCTCGCTTCCGGTTGTGCATTGAGAAGAATAACGCCTCAGGCGTGCTCTCGCTCGCCAGAGCCACGCTGCAGGTGGTCGGGCCTATTGTTGTTGTCGGCGGCACAGGAGGCCGCTGCCACCTCACAGTAACGCCATCGATTCGCATAGCTAACTCTGTCTTCAAGCCTTTTGAGTACGACATAGATACTCGTTTCCTTCATAAGAATTAGAACGGGCGTTCTGCCTTCTTCTACCTATCACATACTAAAGGTGGTCTATAGCCTGCAGTTTGCTTGCAGTGCAGAAGCCTGTTAGTGGCACTATACGCGAGCGCACACCCTTGAAATGACAGCAGTCTCTGCGCACAGATCTCCCTTTCCGTCCAGTCAACTCACTTGCCAGGTGTTGCGCATAAGATTTGATTTGCCCCGCGCGTCATACATCGCCGAACCGTATGCCTAGCCGAATTCCCCCCCCCCCAACAACTGCTCAGGATAATTTGTATTGTGTACTGCATCGAGAATGTACGTAAAAAAAACTTCTTTTAAGTTTCTTCGTTTCATGGATTGCGAGTTGACGACGAGAGCATGGCACACTGTCAAAGCGCGTTTTGAGAATAGAGTGTTATTTGTCGTAGTAGATCCTGCGTCAGATATCCTACCCGTTTTCGAGACTCTCTTTTGCTCAACTAAACGTTGAGGGACTTTCGTTTATCAAGCCTCCTCCTCCTCCTCTTCCTCTTTCCATATAATTGGTCTGCGATGCTCCGTCTCTTCATTTTACTGTATGATGTCGTCTAGGTCAGCTTGCGCATTTCATAGAAAGCATGCGTTAATTATTATGCAAAGAAACACCAAGTTGCGCAGTCTAGAATGGCTACATTGAGCATCCAGCCGATCTTTGCCGCCTTTCTCTCTTTCATCCGCCACTCTGTGCTGCAGAATTCTTGGCTTGGAGATCTTTTAAGATCTCCAAGGCAATTTTAAGGTTTTTAGAAATTGGCGGTCAATGCTCCCATAGACACACTGAAACGACTGAGCGAATAACAATATGTTGTTTATCATGTTTCTAAAGCTGCTCCATGATCTTGAAAATTGTGCTAGCGATGGTTCGCCAACGCTGTAATGCATACTTTTTACTATCAAGACATTATGCTCACTGGGTTCGGGGGGATGTCTACGTGTCTGTGATTGCATCAGACGCCTGTGTGCCGGACGCAGGCAGTGCCTTGTTCGTTATCACTTCCTCCCCTAATCCGCCTATCGTAGTACCCTTTCCTTCCCCAGTGTCCTTTGTTGGTCGCTAGCACATTAATCTGCCTTTCATCGCCTTTTTCTTGTCCCCATCCGACATTTATCGTGTGTATTTCCCGATGTAGGTAAGCAAGCACACTAGATATTATTGGAGGAAAACGAACGTTGGGAAATCTTTGCAGCGCCCTCCGCTAAATACAGTGAAACTCTCTTAGCAAAATGCCAGCTTAGGCTAATCTCCGGCTCCGGCTGAAGTTTTACGGTGGTTAGCGGAATGAACTGTGCAGCTCTCTCAACGTTCATTTTCCTTCAATAACACTACGCACCACTTTTTGCACGTGGCCAGCAATTACAGCTACGGTTCCGTGTACAACAGCGCCTTCCGCACTTCTTTTTCCATTTCCTCCGCATATCGCGTCATGTCCCAGCTCTCGTGTAGACTTCCTTTGTAGGGTTTGCAATCCACGCCTATGCGGTTTGATCATTACTCGTTACTGACGTCTCTCAATCTTTCCGAAAGGAAATGAAAGCGATACTGATAGTGCGTCGCGCTTCGATACTGCCCATAGACTCTCCACCTCTTCTTCATTGGTTTCGCTGATTGTCCGTGGCGCGTCATTCGTAGTGCTCTCGTCGTGTCTACCGTACTCCTCTTGCAGGTACTGTAATCTACACCGGGAGTGCTCCTCCGTGTAACCGGCGTCTCGATCTCCGCGCTTGCCCAGACATCACGGGAGGCGCAGGGATCGAGAGCGAGTCTAGCTGCTGCAGTCTAGTAGTAGGTCTTCCCCTCTTTAGAGTCTGACTGTGAAACCACAAAATTACACATACTATAGCTGATGTTTGAGATACCGTCAAAATCGAAAATTCTGGGACAAGTGAGGTATAATACGGTATTATACCGTATTTTACCGTATTTTTGCCGAGGCTGATAACATTTTATACACTTTTTGCTTAAAGGGAGAAAGTAGCGAAAAATTTCTTATTTTAGATGCTTTCCATACTTTGTCTACGATTTCGTATGAGGACGATGAGCTAAAAGGGCAACATACAAAAACTTGAAAAAATTGTGATTTTTGATATTTGGTATGGTCAAAATAATATACCGTTCCGATTCCGGCTCTGTTGATAAACACCGTAGCATCGGTTCTGTTAAAAGGCGCGCATTCTGTGCTTGCGCGCTTCATTCTTAGGCTTGCGCATTTGATTATTTCGGTTTTTGTCACTTCGGTTTCTGTTTTCTGTGATGCTCGCACCTCGTTTTAGTGTTTTTGCTTCTCATATTTCGTTAGAATAGCATTTGCTAGGCGGATCGATTTCATGTAAGCTATGACAAGCCCTGTTTACTTTAACGTTCCCGGTGCAGTCAACAGTTTGTTACCTGTCTAGTGTTATTATTGCTCTTTGATTTTTGAAGCTAAGCAAGAAATCGACATAGTCTTCTACATTGCAGAATAGCGAAGTGCCACCCCGTTCGATTTCGATCAGCCGAAGTCTCTACGAAACGGGAATATGCTCGCCAAGTGAGATCTTTTCATTTTATTAATATAGATCTGAAGATTAGTTAGTGTTATCATTTTTCGTGCAGTATTAGTAACCGCGACGCCGCCAAAAGTAATTAAACACATTAACCAGAATTACCAGTATGCACAACTCTACTAATAAGACTTTTCTTGCAGAGAGAAAAGTTTTTCTTTTCTTCGACGTGATCGCCGTGCAAACTCCTCGCAATGCCAACGTCCAGATACCCGGCGACGAAGGGTATCATCCCAATATCCTCCTCAAGATGCTCCATCTGGCCGGTAGGCCTGATTTGAATTTTTGAATAATTTGAATTTGGCGCGAACCGACCGATTTGAATGGCTGATGTGCAGGTCCGCGTCGGTTATGCTTCTACCCGAACACGATCGTTCTGTGTAGGAAAAAGAACGCGCCTGTCAAGGGGGATGAGTTGCCGCCTGAGGGCATTCCCCTTCAAGAGCTCCGATTTCGTCGAATTATCGTTTGGTCATTTGTTTTGTGAAAAGGATTGGTTTGTTGTAAAAGGATAGTATATAGTTCGTACTGTTTGTTTTGCTGGTAAGATAGTATCGAAATAAATATATTTATTTTCGGCGCTCATTCCGAACTTTGGCCCGTTCGTACGTCTCGTCGTCCTCCGATTCGTGCTATTCATCGATGGTCGCGGCTTAGGAGAAAAATTGAATATACATAGCGAAGATATGAGGGGGCATTGGGGGGATCGAGACGAGGGATCCCGTCGAGGATAGTCCGATCGGGATATCAAATGGGGTATTGTAGAATTGTTTAGTGTGCTGCCTAGTTGTACCTTGTCTTTTCATGCTATGTTCTAGGTATGTTCTATGCACCTCTTCCCGTTTCAGCTGAATTTCACGGTCGCTTTTTGTGCATAAATATTTGTAACATTTTCGGTTTCGACAATTCATAGTTTGCCTGTTTTTCATTCTAGCTCATAGCATGCATAATTATTGTTGTTAGTTGGGTAAGTCTGGTACATCGTTCTCTTCACTGTTCTCCTCACTGGGCTGTTGAGTGGAGGGGATATTCAAAAAGAAGGTCCCATCTGGAGCCATAAAATCCGGCCCACACCTCCTAAATAGCTGTGACTGCCTTTGTTTGGAAACGTTGATGATAGCCAATGTGGAGACAATCGTGAGCAAATAGGACGCAGATAATGTGATCGATAAGGACATGTCTACGCCCTAAATGACCCCGGCTTCCGTTCCTGCCGAGTTCTATATTAGCTAAGCTCAACTACCTGTTTAGATATGTAACAGTCTTCGTTTTTCCACCCACATATGCTGCACGGACAGTTGCATAGGAAATGAGCGATGGCTGAAAGTGTGAACCAGACACCACACTCTTTTTCATATCTTACCCAAATCAAACTCAACCATTTAAAGGAGGGACCCGGTTACACGAAAGAACCAAAATGATGAGAAATAAATAAAGAAAAAAGAAGGAAAATAAAGAAAAGAAAGGAAGAAAATGAGAAAGGAACGAATAGTACTAAATGTGACCGCACCGACATGTGATGGTAAAGATTACTGTAAGTCGGCGCGTCAACCTTCAGAACCGATGCTACTGTATTTAGCGTAAAGTGTCGTACTAAATTAATGATTTTCATATTTATTTTTTAATTATGAAAATTTTTATGTTGGTATTTGAATAGCTTAAGACCATAGGACTCATATTAGCATCACTTATTTTTGACTACTTGCTCCCTTTAAATTTGAAAATTTTGATATTTTGACTGGTCCTGGAGGTGATCATTACCCCGCACATGCCATCTGACTCCGAAATCCAGAAATAAAACTTTTTCAATGCTTACCTATGTAGTTTGAGCTGCTCTTTCCGAATATGCAAGAATTTTATAGATTTATATTATTCTAAAGCTGATAAAATACGGTATTTGTCCCACAATTTTCGGTTTTGACGGTACAAGGAGACTAAGCGATGTCTAGGGACTACGCTATACGCGTATTCGCTAAAGATAAAAAGCCGAAGAGATGAGGCAATTGCAGAACAAGGAGAGGCCATGACCGCCCGGCTGTGGTCCGTGGGCTCGATTCGCCTGCGGGTGGCCGTCGCCATTGCCCTTGCCTTGACCATCGAGGGCTTGATGAGGAGCAACCTGAACATGGTCAGTATCTAGTGCACTGATATAACTGAAGCTATAGCACCACTGGAATAATTACTGCTTAATTACTGCTTCATCCACACTGTCTTCGCGAATAGGAATACCTACCACAGCTTATGCTCTCGCACACTCCATTAAATCGCCAAATCGATATACAAATTCCCTGACTGCCATCAAACCATGCCATTTGTTAGCCCAGCCTATTGTGTTGCAATGCTGCAAAGGCATATTGCGGAAGTTGCAAGACAGGCAAGCATGGTATCATCTTGACGATGAGAGGTCTCGGTCGCCCACAAAGCCCCGAGTGCTCTTTGGTGTGCTGGGTAGAGTGGGGAGAGGAGGACTATGCTAATGTTACGGGGCAACTACCCGATGCATTAGACCGCTTTGCAGAGTTGCTGCAGAGTAGAGGTGTAGTGTGTAGTGTTCTGATGCTCTAGCATCGAACATCGAGTGAGGGATAGGAAGAGGAAGCGAGTTGTGAGCGCTTTAGTAACACCCCAGGCGCACAGGGTGCCAGTCCCTAGAAGAGCACACATCGTGTCCCGGCCTCAAACTACATTAACCACGTATCACGGGACGATTATATTTAGAAGGCACAAACTCTTACGATAGCTTTAAACATCCTTCCCTGCCATCTATTCATAATTTTTTTATCAGAAGTATCATGATTAGAGTATGGTAGATAATGGTCTCCTTTCATTATGAAATTATTACCTCTAGTAATAGCGAAGTGCAAACTGTGAGGCTGGTCTCTGAAGCCTTGAAGACACACAAATCACAGACCACAGATTGCGCGCTCATCGAGTAGGCTGTTTTGCAGCCAGGAAGCTGTGGAGAATCGTAGCGAGAAAGGAGGCCAGAGATGAGATATTCTGCGAAACTGCTCGGAGTAGATTGGCTTATAGTAGATACATCGGAAAGCGAAGAATTATGGGGAAAACAGGAGTCCTTCATTTCGTATTCGCAAGCCCGTGTGGCAAAATATCAAGGGCTACGCTAATGCGCTTCTCCCATTTTCACTGAAAAGCACACAAAAGACAGAGTTTCAGGAGTACACTGAGCGAAAATACCCTAGCCGGCTAGGGAATAATTCTCCACCATACGGCACCTCTGCGAAAATACCCTAAAAATTCAGCCTCTCCCTACGGTTTTTAGGGAATCATTCCCTAGCCCGCTAGGGTAATTTCCCGGTGGTGCCGTGTGTTAGGGAATTTTCGCTCAGTGTATCTTGAATCTAAATTTAGTTAATTGACGATTTTGTCCCTGCAAATGCAAACTGTGCGACCGTGCACGCAGCTAGTAATTGATGAGCACATCCATTATAGGCATAGACACGGTAATTTCTAGAACAATGCAAACCTTTGCAGGCCTATGTGTGCATGGTATCGGTCAGTCACCTCGAGCCGCCCAAGCGGCCTACCGTAATCCACTCCGAGGAGGAGTGCCCGGTTCTGACCTTCGCCACCGACAACTCCACCCGAACCTATGTAAGCATTCTCCGTGATCCTTTGGAATAGTACCAATGGAAAAGATGTTCTATGTATCAAATAAATGCATGCGCATTATGTTGCTTTCTCTGGCGTAGGCTTCAAATTTACGTACGTTTTTTTGAGGGAACTAATGTGCAATCCTCGTAGCCTCTCATGATATCCTGCTTCGTTGCTGTTAATGTGCTCGCGCGCGTTCTCCGAAACAGAGTCGCCAGACCAGTCATCCGCATTATAGTGGATTAAAAGATCCCCGTCGGAAAATCATTCCGAATATAAGGCGAGAGAGTGTGCAAAAGTGAGAGGATTAGAATCATTTTGGAACGAAAGAAGCTGACGGAGCGCCGTTTATTCCACCATACTTCGTTTTCCCTCCTGAATTCCCTCGCCTTTTCGAAGAATGCAATTTGACGCACCACAAGCATACGCGTGTTGCGTCCTTGTATTCGCTCAAAACAAAACTTGCCGCCCCGATATTTTGTTCCGGGAATTGTGGAGCACTAATTGAGCTCAAAGGGCACTGGACCAAAGGTTTCGGATCGTGTGCTAGGCCGCTAAATCCACCTGGCTCGGAAGGACGGCGATTATCTCACGTAGATCAGTGGATTTGCGAGAGTACAAGGAGCACCGCCAGCTAAAGATAGATAGGCAAGCGAAAACATGGTTCAGAACTAGGAAGGGACCCTTTTGCATTTCGCAGCATATGTAATGCGGAAGAGCACAGTGAAGATTAGATAAAGAACCACTGCTGAACGCGGGTGAACTGCTTATAACCTATGCAATAATTAAAAGAATATTGTAAATAGCAAAGCGTTATAAATAAAGGCGGAAAGCGCTTGAAGGGCAAAGATGATTTGCTCTGCAGAAAGGGACGCTAGAGTGGTCGTCTACGGACCGCGCCTACCTCTTCCCCATGTTCTACATCGGCGGTCTGGCCATGACCACGGTTACCGAACCCCTCGACAGGTCAGTCTTCCGTCTGAGAGATTCGCTAATGCTCTATGCTAACGTTTTGTAGATATTGAATACGACAGAGGGCACTAGTTGTCATCGTTTATCGCCACAATTGCGTCTCATCACAGTGTTCTAAATGTTAAGCGAGCGAGCCAAAATGTTTAGGATACGGTGCTTTCCGTACGAGAGTTCCTACTTAAATCAGGCTTATTTTTCGGCATCTCGTTCGCTTAACATTTCCACTGTTGTCAGAACACTGTCTCATTGTTAGTAAGCAAAGTTGTACGAGTGATGCAAAGGATTAGCGTAGAGCCCGAAAGAATCAAGTCTCATTGCTCAGGAAGCTCGGGGCCGCCCGCCTGGTTCTCTACGGAGCCGTCGTCAACGTGTTCGGGACGCTGGCCACGCCGTGGATCGCCGTCAACGTCGGCCCCGTCGTCCTCAGCGTCGTGCGCTTCCTGATGGGAGCGGGCCAGGCGAGTCCCTTGTTGTTAGTAGTTATATATTTAATGCCGGCTCGGTATATTATATGAGCCCTCATGTAGAACTCTCTCGGAATTTTTTTGTTCAATTAGGTTACCACTACTCCCCAACATATGTCCCGTCCTTCATAAGTGGATGATTCCCGGTTGCAAAGGTTGCACTTAGTGCGGGATTCAGTTGAAGAGTAAAACTGAGCCTTCTGGCAATTATATATGCGCGTAGTATGCTCAGTCGCTGCATAAGCTATTGCTTCATGGCAACCGGGTCCATTTCCCTCCTCTTCAAGTGCCATGTGACACAGGCGACCGAGGGCCTAGCAACCACACACAGCAATTCTCTCTAAGTCGAGCACATTATGTGCTCCATGGGGTACATATATGTCCAGGGGCGAAAACGAGCACATCAAGGTGCCAAATAGAGTACATATTTTTCTGTGTGTATCATGCGGCACGCTAACGGCTCAGAGACCAAGCTTCTCGTTCATCCCGCGTTGCAAGGGCTCAAAGATCTCTTCCGCTTCCCTTTTCCCCTCTTAACGTGCTCTGTGGCCTCTTGCAGCGTCGCACAAAGTACTGCCGATTGCCCCGCTCTCTCACTGTTCGTGTCTCTTCTATGTAACTCTATCCCTCTCGTCAGTTCTCTAGTGACTCGCTCCATTGGATAGTCGGCGCTATCTCTATCGAGAGCGGCTCGATCTCTGAGCTGTGGTCCGCTAGAACAGCATGAGAAGAGTTAGGAAGTGGGACGGAAGAGGAGGCAAACAGAGACTCGCAGCACGTGATGAGCCGTCCACAAGTTCACCAGGACCATGTACACCGAAGTCCGCTAGAATAGCTCATTAGCTGGACACAACTATAAGGCTATCTATAAGGGAATCAATCATCTCAAAGAATTCAAATTGCTTGGAAGATGCAGGCTTGCTTCAATGCCTCATAAGCAGCAGAAACTCCAAAGACCAGCTCCTGAAAGGACTCGCGACGCGGATGATTGCTTTTGCGGAGCCAAGATCATTAGCGAGCTGTACTTTCACCCGAACAAGGGGCTTAGATAGTTAGGGCGATCTTTGAAGCAACTGCCAATTAAGCAGCCCCGAAGGAGGAAGTCATTAGAGTCGGGGCAAAGGCTATCTTTGACCAGCTGAGGAAGTAGTTGAAGGACGCAATTAGCGAAGCACTTCTGAGAAGAAATATGAACCGCTGAATGGCAATGAGAGGTTTTAGTGCAAGCCGTTTATTCATCTGTTTAGTGTGATCATGTTCTCACAATGAGGTTCGTGGAATGAGGTATTGAGGCAAAACTTTTTCAGATTTATGTATTGCTTTACCGAAGGCTGAAAAGGACGCTTATAGGCAGTGGTCTTTCCGTGCATGAGCGTCCTCGTTGCTCGATGGTTCCCCGTCGAGGAGAAGTCCACAGCCCTGGCCATCGCCACTACCGGAAATCAGGTAAATCGCATCATAACTTATTAAGATTTTCGGAAAACCACCATCATTTCAGTAACCTTGATAAACATGCAATTAGGGCTGATGAAACGATTGATTTGATGAGATGGTAGATAAATAGCTTCCCATATTTTCCTATTATTCTTTACATCAGAGACACTAAAGGTGGCAAGGAGTTATGTACGATTGCTGTATCTGATCTTTTTTTTGCTGTCAGGCGTCGTGTCTAATGAAAGTCGTTTAGCTCTCCGTCGTCCTGTCGATGATCGTCACAGCGGAGCTGTGTCAGTGGGAGTCGCTCGGGGGCTGGGTCTCGGCCTTCTACATTTACGGTACGCCAATCTCATCCGTAAAATGTCTGCCTCTCTTTCTGGTTTGTAATCGGGTTGGGCCAACTACGTGCACATGCCAACAAGCCACTACATACTGACTGACGTGTCGGCGGCATTTGACAATGGCTGAACTTTAGAAGACATCTGGACCGGCAGATGTGTTGCCTCCAAGTCTAACGCTGTTTTTAGCCATCTGAAATAAGCAGACTACAAAAATTAGGAGGAGAAAATCATGCATGAACAAAGTTTTTGATTTAACGTGAGGCAAATAATCATCTACAATTTCCAGTAATGGTGAAAGAGCGAAACCGTATGAAAGAGAATTCAGGCGGAGCAGATACTGACGTGAATGTTTTCATTCAATAATAGCTATTGCAATATAAGGTCTGCTCGGCATCGTCTTCTGCCTTCTCTGGTACGCGCTCGTGGTCGACTTTCCATCAGAGGCCAAGGCCATCTCCGACGAGGAGCTCAAGCTGCTCAATGCCGGACGCAAGCCGCGCAGCAAGCCGGTACTGCCTTCTCTTCTCTTTAACGAGCATAGAATTGATTGGCTTCATTTGCAGAAGCCGCGCTGGGGCGTGCTGCTCTCTTCGCCCGTCGTGTGGTCCATCTGCGCCTCGTCCTTCTGCCACAACTTCGTCGTCGTCGCCTTCTCGTCCTACCTGCCCTTCTACTACAAGAGCGTCCACAACATGAGCCTGACCTCGGTGAGGAGCTTTTGCAGAACTAAAGCATTATGTTTGTTCATGTGAAAGAATAGTTGTAGATAATACTCAGTTAGTCCCATTTACTATAATACGAGAGAGCCGAGAGTAGAAACGAAGTTACTTCTATTATTATAGTATTATTATGCTATTGCAACGGGGCAGGAAATTCCGACTCCTGAGCGTCGATTGATACCGTCTCGCTTGCAGAACGGCATCCTGTGCACGGTCCCGTTCGTGCTGCAGTTCGTCTCCAAGGTCTTCTTCGCGTCGATGGCCGACTGGGCGAAGAAGCGCCGCTGGCTCAGCGTCACCGCCGCCACTCGCATCAGCAACTCGTGCGGTAGGCCTTTTACCAATCAATATTGTTGTTTCCATGCAAGTATCTATCGTGAATATCACTGTCATCATGCGTTCGACGTACATACGTAGGCAGTGCTATCGAAGGCGTGAAATTTCCTACATGAGATATATAGATAGAGATAGTTTGCGCGGTTTACAAGAAGCACACGTTCAAGGACGAAAGCAAAGACGGAGAGCATCAAATGCATGTTCAGCGTCGTTCGGCATCGCGGTCTCGCTCTTCGTCATGGCCTACTGCGACTGCTCCTACCGGTGGACGGCCGTCGTCGCCGCCACGACTGCCATGGCCTTCATCAGCGGCTACGTGCCAGGATACAACACCAGGTATATGCATAGGCTCGGCGGCCCTGTTAACTGGCAGGCTTGGGCCAATAAGCGAAGCAAATTCATCCATGATCATCGTTATTCGTTGGTTGTATGGGGGCGATAGCGACTTTCTGCGTGCATTCTTGATATCCTGAGCGATCTACTGGCGGAGGCGAGATCACTCAATACCGTACTACCGTACTTTCAGTGTCGTGTGCGTGGCGCCCTCGCAGACGGCGGCCATCTCGTCCTTCTCCCGATTCTGGGCCCAGGTCGGCATGTCGCTGTCGCCCTCGCTGATCGGCATCATCGTCACAACGGTAAGTCGTCTGCCTAGTCTACTTACCGTAGACTTAGCGTAGTACCTACCGTACATGTACTTACCGTAGTAGTCTACGTTAAGTGCATGTATCATTCACTATCATTCACTTTATCAGTGGACATAAACGCCAACCTAGATAAATATCGATATCACGTTGACAGACTACGAGGCAACTTACGCAGAAGAAGTCTAGCGACGTACTTGCAGGGTAACGTCGAGGAGTGGCGGTACATCTTCCTGGGTACGACCGCCCTCTGCATTGCTACCGGCATCTTCTTCCAGTGCTGCGGATCGGGTGAGTGCGCGAGGGTATCAAATAGCGTTTTACCTTCACTGATTCAAGTATGTACAGCACTGCGCGCTAGAAGGCGCATGCTCACGAAGACATGGGGGAGATAAAGTGGAGAGTCGACACATTTCAGCCTCGATCCAGCCGTGGAACAACGTTGACGAGGCGGCGGCGCAGCGCGACGGGCTGTCCGGCTCGCGGGTCGTCGTCGATCCGAACACCATGGACGCGGAGAAGCTGCTGCTGCCCAAGGAGGCGCCCGTTCTCGGCGAAGCGCCGACCACGCAGCCAGTAGCATAGATCACGCTCATCGCTAGGGTTGGGCAAGGAAGCAATAAACGTCATCTTCCTTTCATGTTGCCCTTTACATTCTGTGCACGGTGTAGGTAAAGAATGAAAGGAAGACGACGTTTATTGCTTCCTTTCCCAACCATACTCATCCCCGATCTACTCCTCATTCCGACTCGCATTTATGTATGTACAGACGATAGTCTCATCCAATGAGATGCCACCTCTGCCGACCTCAGAACTCGTTCTCTACCTTACTGTATGATCCATTAGTTCTACTTTTTTCTAGGTCACACTTCGGAGTACGCTTTCCTGTTATCCTTAGAATAGTCATCCATTATTTGGCTTACTAATAGCGTTCTCTCTTACTTTAAGCCCAATTCACTCCCTTTTTGATATCCTCACCTTCCAGTATATCTGACTTCTCATAACCGGTGTTGTTGCAATTGTCACGATCACAAAATATGCAAGCCTGATACGGTTTCTGCTTATTATCCTTTTTAGTCTCTAGGCCAAACGAGTTGGCATAATATGAATTTATTCTTTCTAGACGTCGCTTTCGCAAATCTATTTAGCTTCTTGCAATCTTTCTTAACAATGTGTGCAGATTTTGAAAACCTTATGCCTGTTGTTTGTGTTTCAATGGCTTGCGTATAGCCTATTGTTAGCTGTATCCTACGTTCGCCGCCGAATGGCGCCGAGAGTTCCGTCTAGAGCTGTGCAGACTGGTCCTTTCCGCCAATATGTTTCAATGCTTTTGGCGACGAGAGGCGTCACGGTTAAGCATTATGCATGAGACGTAATCGTTGTACTGGTCAGTCTGCACATCATCTAGTTCCGCATAGTGGATTAAAAAGATCCGTCGGAAGATCATTCCGAATATAAGGCGAGAGAGTGTGCAAAAGTGAGAGAATTAGACTCATTTTGGAACGGAAGAAACTGACGGATCGGGTTATTCCGCTATACCGTCATTTCCCCTCCGCCTTCACTTACCGTATCGGGTCCTCCAAATTATTCCAGACTTTGGGTTATTACGGTTGTTTGCGCGTTTTCGTATGCTGAAGCTGGCATGAGAAGTCTCCTTGCAATGCCGCACCTGCTACCGATGGATACTTTTCTATGATTGTCGTGCTGTAGAGATCCATCGATAGCACGGCAACACTTATGTCATGATATATCACCCCATTGCGATGGTACCTCTCCGTGTAAGCAACTAAATACGAGAAGATTGTCATGGATATGATGATAAATGCCCTACCATTACGTAAACTCACACACTAAAAAATCAAGTAGCCTTCTACACAGTCAATGCATTAAAGAAGGACTCCGCCATAGGTTAATTTGCATAGTCAGAGAACGAAGGGGATAGAAGGGAAACTAATCGAATTCAAACTCGGCGGAGTCCTCCTTTAATCGAGACTGCCTGTGCTTCAATGTATTCGGCATATCCTTTTAAGTTGTAACTTTAAAATATATAAGGGCGTTGAATATTGCAAGCTCAAAATTGTCAGCTCTAAATTGTTTCTTATTTCTATGTTCATTACCCGGAAGCCGTCTATTGTGCTGACGAGGCATTGCCCATCGATTGGAAAGAGCCATGGGACTTCAAGACTTAAGGTGTCCCCAAGTCCCGGTATCGCCAGGTAACCAAGCATTCCGAGACAATGGATAGGGAATGGCTGATGGGAGGAGGGGAGAGTAGGAAGGAGGCAGACTAACAGAGGGGAGGAAAAGCGGCCGTCAGTCGACCTAACCAAACTCAACCGAGAGGAACCATGGTCAATCCATCACAAATCAAGAAGAAGAGGGACTCGCTCGACGTAAGTGGCTGATGTCAAAACGATGGCAAATGCTTGCTGAACCTAGGGAGTAGTGTGCAAACTTTTCGAGTGGTCATCAGGCCAGAGCGGCGATTCTTCAAGTCATGCTATAGAGTAAATCGCATTATGAGACCGAGAGAATGATCAAGAGCGTGGAACAATGAGGAAAGTCAGATGATAAATACGCAAATCGCGCTTGGTTTTCAAACCGTAATGGAGTGTGAGACATTGCGCAGGACGCGTCGGATGCGCTGTCAGACACGGACTCGATCAACGAGAAGGAGATGGACAACATCGTAAAGGACGTGGAGAAGGAGAACGAGGTGCACAAGGAGCCCGACTCGCGCTGGACGTTCGTTCTTGCTGCTATTACGATTCAGCAGAGATATTAATATTAATATTTTATCCGTGATGGGGTGCGACACGGGGGTGGGGAGTTGGGGTGGGGAGTTGGGGTGGGGAGTTGGGGTGGGGAGTGGGGATGGGGAGTTGGGGCGGGGAGTTGCGGTGGCAAGTTGGTGTGGGGAGTTGGGTGGGGAGTTGGGGTGGATATGAGTTGGAGGAACGCCTAATGGAGAAGCATATCGATTATGGGCACTGTATGGTCCTTTCTTGAGGAAGATGAAGGCATCCGTGAAGGAGTGGGGCGAGACGTCGTCCTGCCACGGCATTCCGCACATGGCCGCCGCCTCGTCGCTCTTCGCCACCATCGTCTGGTACGCATACCGTTCTGAATTTTTACAGAGATCGATCGTCATAATTGTATTCCCGCGTGCGGACACATAGATACTCATGAAAACAGCCGCAGAAAGACGCGGTTAGGCATCGAATGCCCATCCCGATAGAAGTCTTATAAGTTATAAGTCAAGCATTGCCCATAGAAGATTTTTCAAGTGAAGATTCCCCCCTATTCCTTCCCCAAGATTTCTTACCATCCTCCTCTTCCTGCCGCACACCTCACGGTGTATTTGAATGAATGAATGAAATGAAATGAATGACTGAATGAGTGAATGAATGTTTCGGCTGTCAGGTCGATCATCCTTGCACTGTGCGCCATTGGATTCATCGCGCTCTTCTCCGACACGCTCCGTCAGTACCTGCAGTTCGACAAGATCGTCAAGCTCAATGTCAGTCGGCAAGTTAGCTTTTACAAAGGACACAGCCGTTCAGCTCGGTCTCGAGTCGACCAACTTCCCCTCGGTGACATTCTGCAACATCAATCCCTACAAGCTGAGCAAGATCTCGCAAGTCCCCGAACTCGAGGCTCTGGTAATAAGCCTCGTCTCATCTGAGATTGAGTTTCTATCAATAGTAATACATACTTGTATGGCTGACGAAAATGTTCCGTCCATCGTCGCATTCCCGCTTCCGATGAGAGAGCTGAGCGGTACGAAGAGAGTCCAGACAAAGTAGGAATGACGTTTACTGAGGGAACTTTTTCGCCAACACAGTGTTCTGACAACAGTGAAAATGTTAAGCGAACGAGATGCCGAAAAATAACCCTGATTTCGGTAGGAACTCTCGCACGGAAAACACCGTATCCTAAGCATTTTGGCTCGTTCGCTTAACATTTAGAAGACTGTGCCAACGATATAAACATATTTAGTCTTTTCGTAGCCCTTTTCCCTTTCAGCTCGAAGTCTACCAGAACTCTGGAGACACGTAACCGTGACGACAGTCAATTGTGCGCACACTTCTACGAATAAAGCATCCTTCATTGTTGCTTGGGAGATCAGTACAAGTACAGCTAACTACGGCTATCATACAAATAGATCGTCTACGCACGCTTGGCGTGGTATCGCTTTCTGTAGCCGCCCTCTCCTCTGTACACCGGGCCCGAGGTAACGGCGCTGGCGGTTACAGCTGCCTGCAATGACTTCGTTACCCAAATTAATGCCTACGTTGAGCGATTTAACAGTAAACTAAGCGTTTGCATGCATTAATCGCAAGCAAGTGTCTTATATAAACACACTTACCCCAAAGTCTCCTCCGATTTCACTGGTCTGCGTAGAGCTGGCTACGAGGACCACAGGCTCGTCCTGGCTGTAAGAAGAGGCAGTGGTAGTGGGAGCATCGTATCCTCCAGCCGAAGAAGATACGCCACTAACAGCGACAGTTCGTCCGGGGCAAGGACAGTAGGCTGAGTCGGATCCGGGCTCTCCAGCAGCTCCGGCATTTCCGGGAATTCCGTCACTTCCAGGCTGTCCGTTGTTTCCAGATGCTCCAGGAGCTCCCTGAGCGCCGGGAGTTCCGGGTTGCCCATCCTGTCCGGGTTGTCCAGCATTTCCAGCAGGTCCGGGGAAACCATCCTGACCAGGCTGTCCAGGGGCTCCTTGTCCTCCACGTCTACCGGGAGCTCCATCTTGACCAGGGAAACCAGGCTGTCCGTCGTTCC
>LS943922.1:728901-739703 GCA_900490955.1 Micoletzkya japonica | reverse complement strand
GACAACAAGATGAGCAAAAATTCCGATTCGAAATGACCCTCTAGGGCTCAGTACGCCCATCTGAATGTGCGAGATACGGTATATCTCGCGGGGTAGTTTGTAGTCTACAGCGTCTATCTAAATAACCCCTGGCAATGCCTGTTCGCTCTCGCTCTGCGTGGAGCAGGAAGGGAAGAGCAAGGGAAGAGGCGAAGGTGTGAAGATGTGAGAGCGGTGGAGATCAGGCATTGCCACTGGGTATATTTGGGGGAGAGGAGCGCTTGGTTAAACTACAAACTACCCCACGAGATTTACCGTATCTCGCACATTCAGATGGCCGTTCTGGGCCCTAGAGGGTCATTTCGAACCGGGATTTTTGCACATCTTGTTGTCTAGACCATACTGCAATGTTTCCAATGACTAACTCAATAACGATTTTTTTCGTGGGACAGTTCCTTTAATCGTTTCGTGTCCATTGTTTTCGCTTCATCGTATCGCTTGCATTATTACTCGTATTAATTAGCTCTGCTTGAACACCCCTAATGTAATTCTTTCCCCGTATTACATCGCATTACATTGCCCCGATTACGGAAACTGAAACACCCAAGAAGTCAGAGGTATTTATCTAGGAAGCTTTGTGAAACGGCAAATACGTTTTACGGTATAACCATTTCCCACAGAATGACGAGACTCTAATATACTCAGCGAAATTTCCGTAGCCGACTGGTGAATTTTCGTCCTACCCCTATTAAATTCTTGGGGAATATATTCCCCAAGGTCAGGCCGTGGGTATATTTCGCTCTGTGTATGGAATGGTGATATTATTAAAGGAAAATGAACGTTGAGAGAGCTGCGCAGTTCTGTCCGCTAACCACCGTAAAACTTCAGCCGGAGTCGGAGATTAGCCTAAGCTGGCATTTTGTCAAGAGAGTTTCACTCTATTTAGCGGAGTGCGCTGCAAAGATTTCTCAACGTTCCTTTTCCTCCAATAATAACCAGTGAGCTCACCGTGCCATCGTCAGTAGACTCGTTGTGCATATGGCCAGATCAGTAATGGCTGAGTACAAGAGAATGAGGCCATACGACGGACTGACGGAGCTCTTCCTGTCAATTACACTGACCGAAAATTCACCACAAACAACACCACGAAATGCACTTCGGGAATACATTTCCCAGCCCGCTAGGGAATAATTCCAAAAAAAATCCGAAATTTCCCCTGCCGGCTGGTGAATTATTCCCGAAGTGCAAATCGTGGGGAAATATTCCACACAAATTTCTCTGAGTGTAGAGCATTCCATTCGGGTCTTCTTGACCAATATGTTTCGCTGCTTTGTCTTCTACGTACATACTTTCGGTTCTTGTGGGTAAGGTAGAGAAAGAGAACGTTTCCCAGCACTCCCGCGAAGTAGACTGTATAGCAAAAAGCCGTGTAGGCGATGTCGAGATCTTGGCGGTAAGAACTCATCTCTATCTGCAATGGTAAAATAAACTAAAGGCAGCACGACTTCATTTATTTCTAACAATGGCATGCGAACTCTATTGAGAAGAAGGAAAAATGTAATCATGTAAAACATGTATGCTAACAAGTGTAATTTTTAAAAGGAGGAAGCAGCCTATCCAGAAGTTTTAAAATTCGATGAAAATTCTTCTAAGGCTTTAATCCTTAGAAGAATTTTCATCGAATTTTAATAGGCTGCCGCGCGATTAATCCCCCCTAAGTTCACCGACTTCTCAGCGATCTTTCGCTGGCAGGTCGCACGGGCTGGGCAGAAATTCGGGAGAGATTGGTCAACTTTCGGCTATGGGAAGGGAGAGGACCGTGAGGTGAATGTAGCGTCAGTAAGTTATATCTTATATGGCGCGATAGGTATGCGTGTTACTTGGTATTTTCATATTGCGGGTTCCTCTGCGAAACTCCACCTCTGCGAAACTTGTTTTTGCAGATTTTGCCTTTCATACTTTATCTCAATAAAATGTGTACGAATTCTATATTTTTGGAATCAGCGCAATTGATGCGTTAGCATACGCTAAGAATTAGGATCTACTTCCAAGATTTGCATTGTTAACAACCCTATAAAGTTAAAATAGGATAACAAAAGTTAAACATTCGTAATGTAGATCGAAAATTAAATGCATAGCCGAAATTATAAGTTCCTTCTTCAAAAATTGAGAAAGTTTGTGAATTCGACACAGTGTTGTGAGCTTACTGTATGTCGTGCGACAAATCTGTTTACATATTCGAAATCTCCATACAAATTTACCTAGGGTCACAAACCAAAATTTCTCGAAATACTCACTTCTAAGAATATAGCCCGATTTACGTCTCCTCTCCTCTCCCAAAGTTCACCAACTTTTGAAAGATCGCCGACAGCGAGAGAGTATCCCTCAGCATGGGCAGAGTGAGAGAGCGAAAAGAGCACCACCGGGTATGCTATTTTCGCTCTCTCCAAATCGCATGCTCTCTCGCCTCTCTCTAACCGGTCACCGATCTTTGCCGTATTTTGGTCGGCGGCCGGTCGGCGACCTTTCGGGGGGAAATCGGAAATAACTCCTATGCTTATACATGGGAAAGTTCGCGACCCCGTTGCCCAATTAATGCCGAACTTTCGACGGTCGCTTACCGGTCGCCGAGGGGGATTAATCGCGCTGCTGGAAAAACATTGTGACAATAAAAAAAATCGAAGAAAAAATCGAAAATCGCATGTTTTATTTTTTCGTTCCCGGCTTCCGTCGTTGAGAAGAATGTCGCTTTTGGCCTAATTCCTTTCGCTAAGCACAGTAGCGTCGTTTCAAAAATCACTTCTCGAATACTATTAATTTTAATTATTTTTCCTTTTGTTTTTATGCTAATTTCGACAAGATCTTTCATATAAGCTTCACTTGAAAATCACTTCCATGTACCTTTAAAGGGCCCCTCCAGGCAATATCTACCATATGCATTGTTTGACATCATTGGATAGCTCTCAGTGTCCTGAATCTCATGATATCTCCTTTTTGCTTGAAATTTCTCCGTTTCTGAGAAAAGGCTGTGCAAAGATTTCTCTCGCTGTCTGCGTCTCTTCATTCCTCTCTTGTCTCTCGCAATCAATCAACCGCTCTTAATTGGTTGTCTCTTGGAATGAATGAGATGGTTGGAGGGACCCTTTAAGGACCACAATGAGATGGAAAGATGGATCATCTCCTAAAAGATGGACTATCGCTTCAGACATTTATGGTGTTGAAAGATCTATTGCGCATTGTCTAGAACACATGGAACGTGCTGAAATACTACTACAAAAGAAGAAGTTTTTTCCGCTCGTTTTCCCCGGGAAAGAAGCGAATAAAGTGGGCGGATTATAGTAATGATCACAGAGCTGGTAAAATCCGCGCAACATTTCCTTTTCTTTCCTAATTATGTGTTTACTTTTTTTCAAGCCTTCTTTAACAAATGAGCTATAATATTTATAGGGATCATATATTTGACGGAGAAAAAGTTAAAAAGTCGTTAATTTCAAAAACACCATTCCTGCGGGTTCGAAAAGACTTTTTTAATCTAAATAAAAGATGAAACAAGCTATATTGAAACAAGCTGTACACGATATATGAGAACATGAGAGAGAAAGATTATAGTCTGCTTAGATTGCATAGCAAGAACACGTGTAATATAAAATAACGTTTAACTTGACTATCTTTCCGTTTTCCTAATTGTACGACGTAGAAATATATAATAGAGAAACTATGTCGTCGCGCTTTGCGTTATCGTTATCCGTGGTATGGTTGATGTGGCTCATGTGTAAAATTAACGAAGTGAACACTGCCGTGTTTGTATGGCATCGACCATAATTTGTTGCATTACATGGTGATTCGAGCGTGTAATTGTCAAGGCAGAGTTTCTGAGTGTACCTTATCTAATACGAGAGACAATACAGCCTCTAATACAACCTTTGTCTGGGTTTTGAAAGGAAGGCAGTTCCAAAGGAAAGAAATGAGGAAGCCGATTATTCATTAGAAAGAAATCTTCAAAACCTAATCATCTAAGGGCTCACAATCAGAAGATAATATAATCTTGTAATTTCTTGAATGAAGGCAAAATAAAACGTTCAAAACCTGGTAAGCGCACATATTTATTAGTATAAATTTTAGATATATATGAGACTATTCGCTATTTCTCTCTTTTCTAATTGTCCGTCTTCGGAAGCTGTGATACTCGTGCGGTCACACGATTAATTGCCGTTATCCGCTGCATGGTCGAGCTTAGTTGCTGTGAAAAGTTGGCAGTGGAACTGGAAGAGGTCCATAGGCGAGCAACGTACCTGCAAGGGGTATATATAGTCTAGAAAATCGGAACGTATAATTCGTTCCGATTTTCTGCGAAGCGGCGCGTAGCCCGGCCTAAGCCTAAGCAGGGCTACGCGCCGCTTCGCCCGACTGGCGTGTCCCAAGTGCATTATCTGCCTAGCCCTGTATTATGCACTAACTAAAGTGAAAGATGCAATAATATCAAAATGCAAAAAAAACTGAAATCCCTTCCCTCTCATTCATAACCTCACATCAACATATTCTTCATCTTTCTTTTTTTAAATTTTCCTACCCTTTTCCCTAACCAATTTCTTTTTTTCTTTTATGTTTTATCTTATCAGATAACTTATTCTAAAATGCTGCTAAAAATTATTTCACTGCTCTACACTCTTGGATTCTTTTAGAACTTCTTCTCTGCCTACTTACCTACTAAGCTGCCTACTAAGCCTACTAAGCACAGCGAATTAAATTTATCTATACTGAATTTTAAAACATTTTTGAAGGTTCCCTCTCCTTTCCCATTTATATTGCCTAAACCTTTCAGAAATGCTAAATAATTATTGACGAAAAGGCGAAAGTTCCCTCCTTCCTAATTCTTTTGCACTTCCTTTATATCGCTTCGGTATGCGTTAAAAAATATCTGACCACAACATTCCACCCGGTTGAGAATGTGACTAATAGCGAATTAAAAACTATTCCCCTTTCTCTCAAAAGCTCAAACATTTTATGCTAAATTGTATGAGCTTATTGAGTTCTCCTATGGGATCGGGACCTATGTACCACGCATTCTGAACCCCTCAAAAAGCTGACCTTTTCCGAACAGGCAGTTAGATAGTCATTTTGCTTCAACCTTCCTTTGTAGAAACTATTCCCGCCACCATTTGCTTTGCTCAAAAGCTTCCCCTCTCTACCCGAATGCAGTACAACCCCATGCTAAATAAATGAATACATCACATCGATCTGAACTATGTATAATACCTTTCAATATCCTTTATCTAAACGATGAGTTTTGCTTGGAGTACGAAAAAAGGCGCCAATAGGCCGCGTCGCGACAGTTTCCTTTATGGGCGAACCCTGCACCCACGGCTACGTTGCCGGTATAGATAGCTCAATTGGTAAGCTGTCCGGGAGGTTTTGCAAATTTGGAAAACGCCTATTTGAGTGTTCTTTGGTAAAGTGCGCACACGTTTAGCGAATTATATAAAGTAGAGAAAAGGGAAAGATATAATCGTTCCGTTTGTAGCGCTGATTTCGACGCCTTACAGAGCTATCTAATCAACTTCTAGTGTGTACTATGTGAAACTTTAAGTGATACTGGTTTCAAAAAGCTATCCATTTTCACGACATCTTCTCTTGGAATGGAATGGCATCGCTTCAAAGCGTGAAAAATTAGCTAAACACCGTAGCGGCGGAATCACGATTTATACGTTCCGATTTCCTAGACTATAATAGTATTGATATAATAGGTACACTAGTCATCATGGATTATTCACAGTGTTCTGACAACAGTTAAAATGTTAAGCGAACGAGATGCCGAAAAATAACCCTGATTTCGGTAGGAACTCTCGCACGGAAAACACAGTATCCTAAGCATTTTGGCTCGTTCGCTTAGCATTTAGAAAACTGTGTATTATTATTGCTTTTGCTGAATACCCACTCATTATGCTTTAAGTTTATGATAAAATCAAGTTTAAGTGAACTATGAACCAAAAAGAAATGACGGCAACACATTTCCAATTTCCAGGTGTTGGTAGGGAAAATTGTAAAACCTGCGAACGAGCGGTACCTTCTGAATTGCGTTATGCTATAGATGGAAGTGAACGGAGCGATGGCGTGAGACACATTGCAAATCTCAATACAACGATTTAACGGACTCGTAATAGTTGACACCTTACAATATCCGTGCCCTCAACACGGACAAATATCTACCGTCAAGCTAGTAAACAGTGGGCCGTGTTTGAAACACTTGAAACGTGGCCGTATCTCGGCTGGGAAAGGTCGTACAGAGTTCTGGTTGAAATTTTTCGAATCATCAGGACGAGATCTATTTGTGTATCAAGTTTGGTAACGATTCCTCAAGCTTAAAGAATTTAAAACGTAAAAATGTGGCATTGGAGAGCTTCAAACAGGGATAGCGAGTATTTCTAAGATATAAGCCGTTTTAAAGGGACATGGAAGTGATTTTCAAGTGAACCTTATATGAAAGATTTTGTAGTAATTAGTATAAAAATAAAAGGAAAAATAATAAAAAATAATAGTATTCGAGAAATGATTTTTTGAAATTTCGTCCAACGACGATGCTTCTGTGTTTAGCGAAAGGAATTAAGCCAAAAGCTACATTCGTAGATCTCGTCCTGAGAATTCCAAAAATACCAACCACAACTCTGTACGACCTTTCCCAGCCGAGATATGGCCTTGTTTCAAGTGTTTCAAAAACGGCCCACAATTTACTAGCTTGACGGTATATGATGCATTTAAATCTGAAGTTGACTAGCTATATATGTAGCTTTGTATGAACTTTTCTTTAGTGTGTATATCTATTATTGACGAAAAAGCTCAGGCAGTAAACTGATTCCTACTTTGTCTGCACTCTCTTCATGCCGCTTCGTTCTCTCGTCGGAAGTAGGAATGAAGCGACTGACGGAACATTTTCCTCAACTATATTTTTGACGAAGAAGTTCCGTCAGTAAACTCATTCCTACTTTGCCTACACTCTCTTCATACGCTCCGCTCTCTTGTCGAAAGTAGGAATGAGACAACTGACGGAACATTTTGCTCAACTATATCTAGAAATATTCCGCCACAAAATTAAACTATTTTCAAATTTCACATTTTGAAGCGAATAAAGTATGCTGCTTGATAAAGTTTTAGCTATCCTGTGAATTCCACGTAGCGAATTCGCGACACTTACATATGTCAAATACGATATCCAATCCGCCCCTGGTATCCTTCCGATTAGAATAGTAGAAACCATGGAAATGGGAGAGAAGAGCAGGGCGGCAAGTTGAAAAGAGAGTGCCTGAAAGTTATGAAAAGATAAAAAAATGTTATTACTTTATTTCCATCTTTGTCTTTTTTCTAAATAATTGGAAGGCATCTTGTTTGTGTGTACTACAATCATGTGTTGTAAGCATACGAAAACACATAAATGCATTGACGCAATAGTGAAAGGATGACAGTATTACTCATCTACCTTATTTCCGGGAAGCAAAGAAACAGATTTACTCATTTCAAAGGAATTTTGTATGACTGTAATGCGTTACCTTCTGAAACATAATGTGAGACGAGGCGGTTTGTGGACTCATGAACTTCTGAACATAAACTTGGCTTACGCTTATATTATCGATCCTCGTGTTCATTCTTGATTGTCGTTGTTTTATTTAGCATATGTGCACAGCCAGAAGTGCAAGCAACCAACGGAAGACGGAATCATTGGCGTCGGAACGCAAATTTGAATGCAAGGATCGACAATATACTTTCTCTCTTTTAAAAACTAGTGTAGTAAAATAAAACGTTCAAGGAGCCAAGCAGTGCACACCTAGTAAAACTCTTGAAAAAAACGCAAGATCAGTCATAGATAGAGCATTCCATTCAGGTCTTTTTGACCAATATGTTTCGCTACCTCTGGTGACGAGACGCGTCGCGGTTATGAATGATGTATGAAACATATATACCCAACAAAATGACCCGAATGAACTGCTATAGTCATAGATAGTTTCAATGGAAAGCGTTTCAAAGCTCTCTAAACATTTATTGTCCTCCAACCGTATCAATGCATCTTTTGTTAATAAATTAGACAAACCTTATGCCTCTTGAGGTATCGCAGAATACTGTAGCGAGCGCAAACGATAGCTACGAGTGAGAGGGCAGGTTGCAGCATCAGGACGAGCTTGGTCACGATCGACGCGAACCCACCGTTGTCGTCATAACCTAAAAACTAGATTAGTCAATCTTTTGAATTCTATTTATAATTAAAAAATGAACTTTTGAACTGTACCACTCTTATTTCCGAATATGAAGAGAGAGAGTGTGCAAAAAAATGGCTGGTTTACTTTACTTATTTTACGTTCTATACACAATTCGTTAACGAATGTATTGGAAACAAAATACGGAAAAGTGCCAACCTCCAAACGTGCAGCCCGCCAAATAGCTCATATCTGGGTTTTCCTCCAAAACGGACATTCGAAAGGCGGTTCCGTAAATATTGATATACCTGGTCAGAAGGATCTGAAGGGTCATCGTTTTCCTCTATATAGATATCTGAGCGTGTCAGACTCTTATTAATCATATCTAAACGTCTTAGATCGCTCACACCCGAGACGATTTCTGGCGCTGTGACAATGAATGAAATGATGTGCATGGTGGTTGGAGAGAGGCTCGGGTGAGTCAGGATATACCGACGATAGCAGAAGGAATAGGCGAGAAACGAGATGGACAGTGGCAGTAAGAGGTTTTGCGGTGCTGAACGGTGTAGTGCTAGACCTCCCGAATAGGAACAGATCCGTATCGAGTTTCTTTAGAGAATGACCATTTTCTCTGGAGAGCCTACCATTATAAAACCAAGAGATGAATGAATGACAGGGAATGAAAGTGGTTTGGATTGAAAAAAATAAGATTCCTCTCAGTTTTATTTTCTTCGCAGCAAAAGGGGATCCAGAATGAAATTTAGAAATGTACTTACCGAAAACCGTAATGCACAGAGCTTCTCCTCCAGTCGTGCAAACTCCGTAAAAGATGTAAATTTGCGCGTTGCTGGCGGTCGTCTTTCTAAAGTAGAAGGTTCGCTTTCGAAAAATACGAAATGCTCAATTATTTTTCTCTGATTCAGAATTATTATAGTATTAAAATACTTCATACATCGCCAATGACGACTGCGCAATGTTGCGCTGGGTCACTTTGAGTTCGGTGTGTCAGACTCATATTCTTACGGTACGTTCCGGCCGCTAGCTATCTTATTCTCACAATGTATATGTTTAACGTTTTTTGTGGTTATTTTTATTCGTTTTACAATAACAGTGGTTCGAAAAAACGGGGAACGGCAACCAAATGTTGCTTTTCAGTTTGCGATAGTCCGTTGGTGTGGCTTACTGTAAGTTGAAAATGCCAAACTTTTCCTATTCCTAGACGGTCTTTAGGAGGCATGAGGCTACGGCTGGAACGGTTTTATGTCGAACTTTTTGGCGCTTGTAATACTTATCACTCATTACTTACATCTATTATGTCTACCATAGTCTAGAAAATCGGAACGTGTAATTCGTGATTCCGCCGCTACGGTGTTTAGCGATTTTTTCGCGCGTTGAAACGATACCATTCCAATCCACGACAAGATATCAGGAACATGGATAAATGTTTAGATCAATATTACCTAGAGCTTCGCAGAGTACACATAAGAAATTAATGAGATCAGTTTGAGAGGTACCGGAATCGGCGCTACGACTGGAACGATTATATCTTCCATTTTTCTCTACTATAACTGGAAACTATTATCATCAAACCATTATCCTATTTTTTATCTCAATTCATCAATTTTTGCGCTATGCGGAGCACTTACCGGACTATCGTTAGCAAGCTGGTTATGCAGATCGCTAGATCGGTAATGGTTGAATACAAGAGGATGAGACCGTACGACGGACTGACGGTGCTCTTCCTGTAATTTTTTTAGTAAAATAACAACGTTTCGCAGAAAGCGACAATATGTGCCCTACCTTCGGTTCCTGTGCGTAAGGTAAAGAAAGAGCAGATTTCCCACAACTCCCGCCAGGTATACTGCATAACAGAAGGCTGGGTACGCGATGTCAAGCACCGCGCGATACGAACTCATCGCAGACTGAAATTATGCAAATTATGAAGTCTATGTACGAGATATGCGAAAAATAGGACTGTCAGGCTAAAAGCATGACAAACTGCAGGACTCTTTCAGAGCGAACGTAGATAGAGCAACAACGTCGTTTGGATTGTGCTTGCTTCAACAGGAAATATTATCGTTATCCGATCTGGAGACTATTCCTTATAATGAGAGTGACGCGCGATATTCTCTATGCAGAGGTGCTGTGTGAATAATTTCCGGTATAATATTGTCATTATGCCGGTTTTTCCTTGTATACATCCTTTGACGAAACATTGTATGGTTGTGAATGGATGTCACGTAAATTGAGCGACAAAGATATGTAACCCTATAGGCAGAATATACTTCTTCCTAGCAATTCATTGCAAAAAAGTCTATGTGTGTATCTGTAGTGTGAACATAAAACTCTTAGAATTTCAAATTTTTCAAAGAAAAATTTCAAAGAAGGCAGCTCTTAAAGGGAGGAAGCAGCCTCTAACCAAAAGTTTTAAAATTCGATGGAAATTCTTCTAAGGTTTCAAAATGTGAGAAAAAACATAGTGACAATAAAAAAATTGAAGAAAAAACTCGAAAATCGCATGTTTTATTTTTTCGTTCCGGGCTTCCGTCGTTAAGAGGAATGTCGCTTTTGGCTTAATTCCTTTCGCTAAACACAGTAACGTCGTCGTTGGACGAAATTTCAAAAAATCATTTCTCGAAT